>VZTG01000031.1:0-218369 GCA_013397845.1 Melanocharis versteri
GCTAGTGCTTAAACCCAGAACATGGTTGCAGGAGCAATGTGAGGGCAGATCCGCCAAGTCCTCCTCTCACACTGTCTCAGGGCCTGCAGACAGCAATCTTCTCCCCAGTTGTGCCTCCTTTTTTCCCACTGGGGTCATGAGGATGTTTTTGCTTCTGACTAACTGTCCTTCCACAGCCAATGAAGCTACAAGACCTAGCATTCCTGGAGGAGAGGAAGACATTGGTCACTGATTTGTATTTTTCTTGCTCATAGCATGGACATATTCATACCTGCTCAGTGGGGCAGTTCCATTAGCCACAACCCATGTCTCCTTCAGCAAGGAGGAGGGCACACAGAGATGCCAGAGGGCTGATTCATCATGAGAAGGCTCCCATCCTTTCCATATCCTACCCTACCACTGCTGAGGCAAGTAAAGTCCCTTCAGAGGCCTCCAGCTTTGTGCACACTTGAATTTCCAAAATGGCAAGATTAGAGACTGTTCCACAGGCTGAGAAATGCAACAGTATAAAGCGTGACCTAATATCCAAACTACACTCCCCCCCCATCCGTTTTATCACATTACTCCTAATTAATCCCCTTTGCAGCAATTGTTCTTATTCCCTGGCATGTATGATTGCTGATTGTTGCCAGAGGGCTAATCCCCTTTCACATAACATTGGCATAAATCTATTCTATAGGGGTGTCAAAGAGTTTGAGAGGTCAAGTTTTGTCTTATTTCAGTTCCACAGGGAAAATATTGCAAAGCTATCCAGAAGTTGCCCTATCAGCAGTGAGAGAACAGAGATGTCCTGGGCCAGGCAGCGTTGTTGTGTAAGGGAGAGGGGATCTCCAGTCCATGCAACCATGGCACCACTCCAGTGTCCTGGCATTCACTGCAATCACTACATCCCCTACAATTTGCAGGTCATTTCAGTGTCATAAATGATAAAACAAGATGTCAGGCATCGGGGAATAGCCTCCTGTGGATGTAAACACATAACTCCCATTAATGTGAACGGGAGTCATGCACAGGCAGTGAGCTGAGAATGCACTCTCTGCTCTGCAGAGCACACTCGGCAAGTCTGAGTAATCTGTGGTTGATTTTAGTTTTCTCCCCAGAGCTCCTGATGAAGGGGGAGGCATGAGAAAGCTGGTGTACAAGGCATTAGCATCGAGGCACAAGTGAAAGAGCACTCAATGGGATTATTAGTGCTTACCCAGCCCAGTAATGGATGGTGTCCTATAGGAATACTTTACATTCAGGAGCCATGAGCCCAGCCCTTCTTTTCAGTGTAAATGAGGAGTGGTGGTTAAAGTAAAGGAGAACAAACCTGAGAACAGAGAAAGAGCTTTTTTCTTTTCCTTTTTATGGCCAGGAGAGGCTGTTTCTTGCTCCTGTCTTCATTTAACCATCGGTTGAGATTTGCCTGTATGCTCTGAGCCCCCACATCCTTTTCTATTGACAAACCCCCCTTGCTCCCTTGCTGCCAATCCAGCTCACTATCAGTGTTCCGAGAGGATCTGGTCATGGAGAAACAAGAGACCCATGTAGCAAAGAGGGAGAGAACCACTGGAGATGAATCCTCACCTGCGTGGAATAAGCTGTCACAGCAGAGGATGATTGAAGCATTGAATCTACACTGGGACATTCAGGGAAATTAATTCATTTTCTGTTCACACTTTGAGTTAATTTGGATTATTTAATCCACATTAGGCTCCTTTATACACACTCTCATTCAGAATTAGAGTGCCACTAATTCAGTTTACAAAGTAAATTAAGCTCAGCCAAATTAATGCTATGTTAAACTTGAATGAGGGTCTATGAAGAGATTTAATGTGGTTTAATTATCCACTTTACATATCAAAAAATGCATAAAATAACACATTAAATGGCAAAATCAGTCCCTAGAGCAGAAAGGGATGAAAGCTGGGGCTCCTCCTCCCAAAAAAGGCCACTGGATGACAGTCAAATGCCTTCTCCTTGGCTTGGGATAGCTCCTCATTAAACAGGAAGAGTGGAAGCCTTTGAGCAGCTGGAATAGAGAAGGTCAACTACTTTTCCCTGCCCCTTGTCATGACTGTGAGACAGCTCTCTGGAGACGTGATGGATCAGTCTCCTGGATGCTGAGAATGCTCCAGCCATTAGTTGAGAGCACTCACCTTTATTTAGGATACAGACTGTGAGTATCTGCCCCACGCATCTGCCGAGGATTTGCACAGCAGGAGAAGAGCATCCAGCAGCTCAGTGCTGAAGGACTGAGAAGAGACAACGTGGTCAAGAAACCACAGCATTTCAGAAGTGAGCTAGAAGATCTCCAGGGCTTTGGCAGCACTTATCTAAAGCTCCTGAAGGATGGCAGTGATCACACAGAACTGAAAAACAGCACAGAGAGAGNCACCCTGAACAGGGTGTCAGGTTGTATTCTGATTCTGTCAGTGGTTACTGTTGTTGTTTATATTAATAAAGAACTGTTACTCTTTTTTCTCAAAAAGCTCCTTAATTTCAGAATTATATTAATTCGGAGGGAAGGGGGGTGCATTTCCTCTTCCAAGGGAGGCTCCTGCCTTCCTTAGCAGACTCCTGTCTTTTCAAACCAAGACAGGGAGGAAAAACAATTTAACTTGAAATTCCAAAAAAATACAAGCACAAGAGTTGAAGATATTTCTAAATATCTACAGGACACCCAGGAACACTGAGCAACACTCACATTTGGATTATTTTGCTGTTTAGACCGAATAATTTCTAAACCAATCTGATTGATTTTGGCACAGTGAATGGAAGAAGAGCAGTAGAGATCATATGAGGATGCTGAAGGCTTGGTGGCAGAGAGATTTTTCAGTGTCTGCCTGTTCTCACGGAGCTAGCTGCAAAACAGCTAGCGGGCTTTTGTAGATAACTTACTTATCATGCACCTGTGAGATGTTTTTGGACACTGTTATTGTAGGACCAAGGTCTCTTTAGCAAACGTGCGTGTTCTGGATCTAGCCAATAGCCCTGGTGTGTAGTCGACTAAGGTCCAATGGCCTTTCTGTAATTCTGAGGATAAAACCCTACTGTATGTAAATAATAAAGGGGGCATTTCTATCTAGTCACTCCTGAGTTCGGATCTCTCTCCTCCCCGGGCCGTGTCCGTACCGGCGACAATCATACTTGTACTTCAGCAGCTTCTAACATTTTGTATCAAGGTACAGAAATATGCTCTAGGTGAAACTGCTATTGGAGCATGCAAAACTATATGGGAAAAAATGATAAATTAGTATAGTAGTAATCAGCAGCTCATTTGCAAAAAGGAGGTGTATATGAAGAGAAAATCAAGGTTCTGACTGGGATGCCACACGCTGCAATATTTTCCTTAACAGCATAATCTTTATGTTTACATGCTCACACACAACACCACGGAGGAAGGGGCTACCAGCACACCAGGACATGCAGGGCTAGTGCTCAAAATCATCCTGGCAAACGATGGAAGGGGTCTGAAAAACCAGGATGCAAATGAGCTTTTGTCCTTAATAAATATCAGGGTCAGAGAGGAACAACAACTGCATGACTACGAGCCAGCAGCAACAGACTGGGGGGGAGATCTGCAGAGAAGGGCTGGAGGGTTGGAGTGGATCAGCAGATAGATGTGAATCAACAGGGTTGTGCTGAAAACAGCAAACACCATGCCGAGGCATGCAAAGAGCACCATCATGTTTGAGATGTGTGAAGAAAGCCTTCTGCTCTGTTTGCTGCTGGTAAAGGCTTCACTGGAGAACTTTTTCTTGTTTTGGCCGCTGTATGTCAGAAGTTGGATTAATGCAAGAGAGAGAGAGAGGAGATACAAATTTAAAATTAAAAAAAATAGAATTAAAAAGAAAAGAAAACAAAATCCAATCCATTATGAGAAAGACAGATATCATGATTTGTGTAGAACAAGAACAGGGAAGACCAGAGAACAGAACATGGAAAAGTAGCACCTGGTATGTTTGAAATTATTATCACTGGAGGGTTTAAAAAAATAATATACAAAAAGTTTTGTTTGAATTGAAGAAACATACAGATTGAGGAACAGACTAGATCACTGCTTGGGGTTCCTAGATTGAGGAACAGACTAGATCACTTCCTTGGGGTTCCTCTTTTCACACCAAGAGTTTTTAGGTTTGCTCCCATTTTGGTAGGACAATGTGAGGTCAGATCACTACATTTCTCTACTTATCAATGTTCCCATATATTCTATAAATATACAGAAACAAAATTGTCATCCATTTCCAGGAAATCAAAAAATAACACACCTAAAAAATTTGTCTGGTCGTGAATCTGCCAGGATGGAGCTGACTTCCAAAAACAGGAGCTGATCCACCCTGCTATGGATAGTGATAGTACAGATCAGAGTCCTCCAACTCATTTTGCATATCTGCAGTAACAAGAGAAGAAAGGTTTTGCAGTCTAAAGAGTTGTCTGGATTTAGCCTTAAAGCCTCATTTCCTCAGAGAAAATGTCTGAACAAATAACGTTCCTATAAAAACCCATTTGCAGCAAGGCAAGAACAGTTTCAAGACCACAGGAGCGTAGAGCAGTCACCAAGGGTAGGCACCACTTTAACATTGAACCTGCACCTGATGGTTTCTTGCTCAAAGGACAGGAAAAAAATGAGTGTAAACACAATGAAAGGAGTATTGTTTATGTGCCACCCTCATACTAGCATCCATGAACTCTGGCTGATTTTGCTTATCATCCATTAAGGGAAACAGCTATAGGTCATCTCTGTGATTACCTAACACTCAGGAGAAGCAATAAAGCTCAGCTGGAGGTGTCACACTGCAGCAAAAAGTAAAGGCAGCCCAACCCTCATTTTTGTTTTTCACTACATTACTTCAGTTAACGTAGTGCACTGTTAACATTAACACCTGGCCATATATTGCTTTATAGATAGACAATCAATACTGCAACTGAAATATGATTTTGTTAAAACATCTAGGGGGCTGTATGCATTTAGCTTTCACACTATTTTCAGAAAATGAACATCAATATAAAAATAATGAGCCTCATAAAATAAAGCCTCGTTCATGTGGCTGAGGTGGCTTTTAAGAAAGAGGGCAGAGATTTATACTAAAGGCATCACAAAAGAAACAGCTTAGAACAACATTCAGTGTCTCTATCAACCCCTCGAAGGACATTCAAGGCCAGCACTGAAACAGTTTGTATTTGCTCACTAGGGCATCCACTGGGATGGCAACACTTGGCAGGAGCAGTTGGAAGCGCTAGCAAGAGAAAATGGCAGCAGAGCCTTTGACAGTATAAAATTACCCCTTTTTTGCAGATCATCAGAATAAGTCACATGTCTCATTTTTGCAGTCGAGCTGCTTTTGCTTACAAAAGAACTCAAGAAGTTCAGGAGAGCCCAGGCTGGACACTGCAGGGCCAGCAAAGAGGAGAGGGAAGTCTGTGGGGCTGCGAGGGTGCTGGTACCAGTGATGGCAAGAGAGTCTGCCTCCCCCTAAGTGAACCAGATTCTTGGACAGTGGTAAGCACTTTTGTCTTGTCATCTGCAATTTTTGATTTTCCCTAGGACAAAACTAGGGAGGGTAGGGTTGGCTTTGAAATGAGACAAAAAGGAGTATTTCATCTCTTTGACAGACAAGTGATATAACATGAACCTTCACATGCTGCACCTCAAAAATTAAGGAGTGTGGTCATGAAAGTGTGAGTGCCACATGCACAAGACAGTCTATGCTAAACTCCTTAAGACACGAGCTATACATCAAAGCCAAGAGGAATTAGGACATGTGCATTGAAAACTACACCCTCTTCTTCCCATCCTTATAATTGTCAGGATTTCACGCTTCTACTTTTTTCAAACCTTTCTGAAACATTTGCAGTGAATGAAGAGGTGACAGCATTCCAGGAAGCAATGTTGAAAAGGAAACCTGTAAAACAGCTGAATGACAGTAACCAGAATCAAATCAGATGGGGGACAGGTCCCTTTAGGATCAGGTCCCTTTTAATTTATCTAAAGCAAGTCTCCCTCCATTCCATCAAGCTCTTTTCACAGGATGTCTTCATTCAGAAATGAAGGTTCCAAAGCACTTTCCTAAGACATGAATAATCATCTGTTGATGGCTTTCCCTTTCCACTCAGGGGACATCATAGGTTGCGATGTCCCCGAGGAAAAGATGATCAAATGTTCAGTTCAGTTCGGTTGTACCATTTCCAAGTTTCACCTCCTCTGCAGCTAACTCTGACCAGCAGGAATCTCCACAAGAAGCTCTGCTCAAGACCAGATCGGAATGGGTATCAGCCCATCAGTGTTTCCCTACGCAGCAAAACTGAGGTTAAACGTGGGTACATGCCAAGAATGAGCAGAAGGTACTTCAGATCAGAAGAGCTTGAAAAAAACTGATCATATCTCATACATTGTAGATGTTCACCTGAGCTTCTTTTTTCTTTTTTTCATGTGGATGGCTGATATGAATTTATGGAAACTTTAATTTGTTTCAGACGCAGTAAGACATGCTGTGGTATTTTAAAAAAACAATTAATCATCTTGAGTTTTCAATTAAGGATGTGCATAGACTGAACAACTTGCCACCCTAGCAAGGCAGGAGGAGATGATTAAAAGCCTCCCATTCTTTTCAGGTGTTGTGCAGTACCAGCTGGTTTCTTCTTGCCTCAGGGAAAGTCCTTTCATCTATCACATGTTGTGTTATGGGTGGATTATGTCATATCAAAGCCAATTACCTCATGTTATGGCAGCCCCTGACATAATGTAACAGAACGTTCTTTGGACGTGCAGCTCGAAGCAGGAAGATGCAGATCTCTAACACTTCACAGGCGCAGCACTGCCTACACTGTGGGCTGGCTGTGGGTGCCAAAACACCCCCCCAGCAGCTCTCTTGCTTGTGTCCTTTGCAGCACACTCACTGCCCAGCCTCTGCATGGCCTCCAAAGCTGCTCTGAATAATCAAACATCGTCTCCAAATCCATTTCAAGGGGAACTCTAAACAGCAAAAGTCCCACTCCAAAATTTTCAATTCCCTGTACGGTTCAGGCACAAGGAGAAGCAGTGATGGGTACAGAGATAAGGATGGAGGGAGGGCAAATGGGAGTAAGCCCAGGATCACAGGCACACACACCTTCAGAAGGCAAGCCAAGCAACAGCCTGAAGCCTGATGAAATCTGGGAGGCTGCTCTGCCTGTTTAATATTTGTTTACATGTTTCCTTTCCTTGTTCCATTTGTCCCAGAAATGCAAGCTCCCAGGGAAGGAATTTAATCACTATCTTACTTAAGAGCATGTCAGAAAAGAAACTCCTGAGAGGATGACAAGGTTTCTATCCTTTCCTGCTGTGAGCACAAGGGGTGGATTCTCTCTAATGCTCGTTCCTGCACTGTGTTCTCCAACAGGTGCACAGGGGACTGTGAATGTGAATCTCAGCCTCTTTCTCCTTCCATAGGTCTTCCAGCTCAAAAATTACCTTTTTTCCAGTCTGAAATCAGACACTCTTCATGTTATTTCCCCAAACAAAAAGGTGTTAACTAAGCAGGACAAAGAAGGACTACTAAGCAGGACTGCACAGACCTCAACCTGGTTCCAGTAGGATCCAACTCAACGCATATCTTCCATTCTTCCCCTTCAACTCCCAGAGCTGCAAGTCGCTGTCTCCTTCCTAGCTCAGAGGAGTCACTAGGTCCTGGTTAGCCAATCTGCTTGTAAATTTGGGCATCACCAGAGTTTGTAGGACATGGGTGATCTTCATCAAAAGACCCAAGGGATCAGCTCTTGGCTCAGGTGAGTTTGCAATGGTAGGAGAGTAATACTCAAGGCAGGAGTAGGTTAGTAAAAGGCATGAACCATTTTGGAGTCATCGCAGGGTAACTCATCCCTCACCCCTTTGGTATTTTCTTTCAATGGTCTTTAATGCACCTTATCTGTAAGGATCCTTCTGTTTTTGTCCAGAACCACAGATGACATACTGGCTCCTTCTCATTGCCCACACCAATTCTCATAAAGTAACTCTTACTCCCTTAAAAGTTACTCAAAAATTTCTTAAGGTTGTTCTGCTGCTGAAAGGAGCTGAGGAGGGAGCCCAGAGACTGGAAAATGTCATAGTTTGCCATGCAGGTTCTCCCTCCCAAGCCAGCAACCTTTGCCATGCCTTACATACGCTCCACATTTTATGAATTCCCTGGGGCTGGGGATGTGGTTCCACTTATTTGTGCAGTATATAGCCCAACATGGCCCAATTGTTCCTGATTTATTCTGCAACATAAATATTAAGTAGTAATGTTATGACCTTTAGTTGATAACAACACCAGGGTGATGAGGGTTTTGGCACAGGATGAGCAATGTGTCCTGGGAGATTTTCATTATACCCTTGATATTTAAATCACTCTACAAATGGCCAGCTGAAGAAATCTGATCATTTTGAAGATCTGGACCCTTACCAAAGAAACTGAGTCTCCTTCCTCTATCACACATAGCTTATACATTCATGTCCTGTTGTGGCTGTTTTACAGCCACCACTGGCACAGCTCCAGGGAGGGAACTTAAGCCCCACAGCAAGGACTCAACTGTGCTGTCAAAGCCAGTGTCTAAGTCAGTGCTGCTGGGTAAAATCTCACCAGGCAGAAGCTGGGTTGTGCTGAGAACAGTCGAGACAGGAGAATAATAGTCCATCTTGGTTAGTGGGTGATGTTACTGTGCAAAGGTTGATAACAAAGCTGCTCCCCACAAGTAGAACAAAAACACATAAAAGTTCTGAAGTACCTTGAGGTGTATCTTAGGTCCTGTATATGATGCAAGGCATATTTATTGCAGATGTTCAAGAACAATCCCTGGAAGAAGAACAGCGTAGTGAGATTAGCATGAGACTATGCCTGAACCCATGAGCTGAGACACAGGTAATGACTTTCTCTTTCTTCAACATACCTGACTCCCATTGCTGTCTACACAGG
This sequence comes from Melanocharis versteri, assembly GCA_013397845.1. Taxonomy (NCBI): domain Eukaryota; kingdom Metazoa; phylum Chordata; class Aves; order Passeriformes; family Melanocharitidae; genus Melanocharis; species Melanocharis versteri. Next base: position 8,916 of record VZTG01000031.1, read on the forward strand.
GATATGAGGAAATAGTCTGAGTGCAGAGATTCACAAGATTTACCACCCCATAAATCACATCCTCTATGGCATACATTGGTTTATTGAAGTTTCAGTATTTTTTGCCAGCAGGATGCCAAAATGGGTGACTTCAGGGGAAAAGATGAACTGGAGGTGAAGCACGCCAGAAGCACATGTAGGTTTTGGCAGGTCTAGGGATAATGGTGAGAATACGGCAAGCTCAGAAGATTTACAGATTTGGCCTGATATCCCAAACTCATCTGACCTCACTAATCTTCTGCATTTCCACTATCACTTATGATAAAGGGGACCATGAATTAGATGGAATAGTTTTACACACCTTTCAGTAGCAAAAGGTTCTGTAATTTACGGAGTCTTTTCCTTCTAGTGGAACAGTAAGTGGCAAAACTATGGGGCCTTGACAGGTTCCATATAACATTAAAGCAAACAGTGAGATAATAGAATTCACATTTAACTGCCAATGAAGAAGAGAAAAGCCCAGCAGTTCTTATCTCAGCTTTATTGGTCCCTGTGCAATGCTGTTAGCTTTTACTGTTGTTGATACACCCAATGTCCATTCTCATAATTTGTGCTGCATCACCCAAATGAGAACGTGAGAGGAATTTAGGTGCACCTGAGGCACAGGAATTAAGGCAGACAGAGAGAGAGGGCATCACTGCTCTTGCTGTGCATTAGAGCTGGAGAAAAATCTAGGGATGTGCTTACCTGGAAGGCAGAGTCCCTTGATCTTGCCTTTGTGTATATACGTAAAAAATCCTCTGGTGAGCACTGACTGAGCCACCTCAGAGCCAGAAGCCAAAGCTGGACCATCAGGAGTGTGTGAAATAGCCCTGCTGAGAAATGGGGTTTGTTAAGATTGGGCACAGACCACACCAAAATGCCCTTGGATGCCAGTCAGACACCAAAGGTGCTCCAATTATTGAATCAACCCATACATATCAGGCCACGCTGTTCTGCTCAAAGGAAAAACTAAACCGTGTAAATGGGACAGGCAGAAAGAAAGGAGCAAAAATATCTGCAATGGCAAGCTGGTAGAGCTCTCTGTTCCTGAAGGGCCACAAGGACCACGCGGGCAACTGAAATAGGTTTTGAGTCCTCACAAAACAAAACCAATTAAACCCACCACATCAGCAGGATGAGCAGGATATTTAGGGTAAAGGCAATTGTGCCCATCTGACACAGGGCTTACACATCTCCACAAGACCCTTTTTAACCTCTGCAGCAACTGGCATAGTTCAAACAGTAGTCTTGCAATGGTCTCCTGAGGAGTCCCAGCTGATGGACTCATTTCCATTTAGATGCCAAAGCAGAAAAGCATCTATGAACTTCATAATCTTCATCATCTTCAGCCCAGGGAGCCAGAGACAATTGTTTCCATTCAAGCAAGAAAAACACTTGAAACACCAACATGGGGAAAACACTTAACTCTTTAAACTCCCAAACAATGCCCAGTGGCAGCTGTCATGTTTTACACTCTGTTTTTAGAAATGATGGGTTGAAAACTACTTTTTTACTGTAGAAACAACTGGAAGTGCTGAAGTACTGAAACAAGAAACCTTTATTGTCATGCATATGGGACATGGAAGAAAAACAGGCTGAAACAGTATTCATTTGACAGTCATTACAAAAAGCTCCCATGGTATGGAAGCCTTTCCCCATCCTCACCTCTCCCCAGATCATGTGCCTAACTGTGCTGTGAGGTGGGAACAGCTTTAGTGCTTGCAGAAAATTCATGTGAAAACACACCATGTTTTCTATTCCATGCTGTGAATTACTTACAGCATGACACATCAGCCATTACTAACAAAGTGACTGAAGTTTCTGGAAGTTTAATTAACTTCATACTTGGGATCCAGAGAATTGTGACTTACCAGGAACCCTTCCAACCACAGCTCCCAGCTCAATAGTCCCACTCTTTTACATGAAAATGAGACCTAAGGCAACTATGTGCCCATTCCTGAGAGTGAAGCCTGGGTCTGGGATTAGAATCCCAGTCATGCTCCTTCACCATGGGATCTTGCTCTCTGCCTGGCTCTCCTTTACCCAGTTGATGCTACAACCCAACTAGTTCTGCTGGACTGTGAGGCTCAGTGTCCCACAACAGCATTTGGCTCAAGGATTGAGATTTGTGGATTAGCAAAGAGCTGAGTGAGGGTCACCATGCACACAAACGACTACATCCTTGGATATTTTTCTAGACGCAGTTGTCAGACAAACTGTTAGAAGCCTAAAGAGTCAATGTGGACAGCACCTACGTGCACATTTTTTGTACCTAATAAAAGGTCTGACTTGAAAAGTGAGTTGTGCATGTTTCAGCTCTCATTAGTTTTCAAGACTTTGAAAAATCAAGTGAAAGTTGCAGGGATGCTTGAATGGCTGATTTCTGTCTCCTCAAGTTTACACTCCAGGGTGCTTTGTTTTGGAAGCAGGTGTAGAGCTGGATTCACCAACACAAGGCACTTTTGTAATATCTCAGCACCTCTTTGCCCTGCCCCTACACCTGTGGCACCGTGTAACTCATCATCTAACACTGTGCCAAGGCATTTTAAACAGCTACCTCCAGGTTAGCAGGAGCGTACCAGCTCTGTATTGATCACTTGTCAAATATCATGCACATGTATCTGCAGCTGGTTAAGAAGCATTTCCTCTAGAAGTCAATATTTATTCATTAACAACCTTTTAGCTGGTTAATTGAAAGTGACAGGATGCATTTTGCCTAACAGATTGCATTTTACTGAGTAATTTCTAATTTACAGTAAATATGATTGAAAATAAAACTTCATTTCTGGTATCAGTTTAAAAATGGTTTGTGCTTCCAACAATTGTACCTCAGGGAATGGTTTGGATTTATTTGTGTGTGTGTGTGTGTGTGTGTGTGTGTATGTGTGTGAGAGTTTTTTGAATTGCAGCAACTTAGTTGAGTTTGTCTCTTAATTTTGGGTATGAGAGCAAAGGGACTTTTTGGTGAAGGTGACAGCAGATTGTGTTAAAGAGTGATTAATCCGCTATTTCATCTTCTGGCTCTTTTTAAAGCATGATTAGATATTTTCTTTTTCCCTCTTCCTCCCTGTGGCATCTCTTATCCATTTAAAAACCTAAGCACCTAGGGGTTAATATGCTCCAGATAATAGTACAACAGAGATTTAAAAAACAAAAGTCAGATGCAGTGAACTCTGAAGATGGCTTGTATTGTGGAAACACTTATAAATAGGCACAGAAAGGAATAGCTGGTGCAAAGAGTTTTTATTCCCTCAGTAACAAAAGCATGTGGCTTGTTAAGGCGCTGAGCTCCTGCCTTCCCCTCGGCTCCTCTCACTCTGGAAAGTGAAGAACACGATCCCTTTTGCTTGAAGTGTGTACTACAGAGCAGGAGAGAGACTGAAGCTTCACAGGCTGGATTCCCAGCTCAGCCAGACTCTTGTAGGGTGTGAGAGCTTCTCTGAAGACTGACTCTGTCAGGGTACCCCCAAGGACTCCGTGTTACTGTCCTCCAACAAGGTTATACCAAATGTGCTCCATTTCCAAATAAATGGAAAAGGAAGGATCTCCCCTTCACCCTGCCACCCACCTTGCAAATTCATCTTCAGTTTTGGATGTCCTATGGCTCATTTATTGACAAACTAGGTCAAGTTGGATGGGGCTTTGAGCAACCTGGTCTAGTGGAAGGTGACCCTGCTCATGGCAGGGGGATTGGAACGAGAGGATCTTTAAGATCCTTTCCAACCCAAACCATTCTTTGATTCTATGATTCTATGAACAAGAAATCATCCAGGGCTTGAGCTCAGGAAACAAATCTGCTGAGAAGGTCAGCACCAGCCAAGAGGCAGCTCACCCTTCACATGGGGGCAGGGGAGTCCCATGGCCCAATTGACCTGAAGGAGCACGGCAGGGAGCAGCCCATCTACCCTAATTTAAGTATCCAAACGTCCAACTGAGACATATTCACCCTTGGCCTCATTTACAGCCAACCGCGAGACGGGAAGTGATCTCATCCTATAATAAGTATCTAAGAGAGGTCAGAAGAACCATCCTCTAGAAAGGGTCATTTTTCTCCACCGAGAAAATGTAAAAGGATCCTGGAGTGATTTTTCCGGTGAATATAAAAAACACCCACAATTGCCAACTTTAAACTTCAGCACCACTAAACTTTGCCATCGAAAGCGTATCTAGAGCAGATGAAATGACTCCTGCTTTTAATTGATCGATTATCCCACGGAAGTCCTTTGAACCTGAGCCTAAATCCACCAGGCAGCTCCCGTGTGATGCTGAGCTGCAGAGGCAGAAGCTGCCCCCAGCTGAGGGAGGGGGCAGATGAAGCTCTGATGACAGGTACTCAGCAGAGCAGCACAATAAAAAGATTACATTTTTTAATGGAGATATTCCTCAGAGTCAGAGCCATGCTTTTTGATCTCCGTAGGAATGGATAATGAACTATGAAGATAATGCATGCACAACATTTAAGTACCAGGCAGAATTTGTATGCAATTTAATTAATCACCTTGTGGGGTGGGAGGGAAGATGTAATATAATTGCAACAACCTTACATTTCAGCAAAGATTGATTAAAAATCACTTTTTTACTCTGTTACTCATGCGAGGACAGCAAGCATGGGTGTACCAGGGAACTTGAGGGAGGTTGTCCATTGCAAGAAACCTTATCACCTGTTTTCTGGCCAGATTTCTAGGAGTTCCCCTTCTTCCAAATGAAGAAGGTTGTGCTAACAAATCCTGGGAGCATTTTACCCTTTCACATCCCTATCACACAACCACTAATATCAGCAGTGTACCATAAAAAGTACTTTCCATATATCAGTCCTAAAACAGGGTAAATTTTTTCAAGCCAAGTTTCTTGTTTCTTTATCCAGGTCCTACTAATTTTCACCATAAACCCTGCTGATTTTTATGATGGATTTGTCAATAAGTGAATGATAAAAGCCAAGATGTCTTTTTCTTTCTTTCTTTTCTTTTTCTTTCTTTCTTTCTTTCTTTCTTTCTTTCTTTCTTTCTTTCTTTCTTTCTTTCTCTCTTTCTTTTTCTTTCTTTCTTTTTCTTTCTTTCCTTACTTTCTACCAATGTTTGATTTCCTCAGTGATTTTTTGTAAGAGAATTATAGAATATCTTGAGCTCAAAGGGATCGATAAGAATCATCAAGTTCAACTTCCCACTCCTCACAGGACTACCTAAATCTAGACCATATAACTAAGAGTGCTCTATATAACTAACCAGATGCTCCTTGAAGTAAGACAGCCAATGATTTCATTAGTTGTGATACTAAAACAAAAAGATCTTATTCTCATTTAGTCCAAGGTGTCTCTTTTTTTTCTACTCATCACTCACCCGCACCAGCAGGAAAGAAAAATCACCTCTCTGGGTGCAACACACGTGCAGCCACAGTTCACATTTCCTAGGGTAGAGTTGATGTGTTGCCCTTCACCTGAGATCCAAGCATCCTTCGAGATGCTGCTATAAATGGATGGAGGAAAGAGTTAAATGCTCCTCCCTTGACATTTCTGGGACTTACAGAGGAAGAAAACAGTGAAGACCTGACACTCCAAACTTTCAGCACAACTCCTTCAGGACCCTTGACAAAGGGGAGGAATTTACCAGTTTTGCCCACTCTTCTTTGTGGCCATTACTGTGGCTGGCTGTTCAGTTATTTGCTCTTCCCCAGACACCCAGAATATACCTTCTGCAATTTCACCAGCTCTACCCATCCAAAGGTCAATACCCAGGGCTGTCCTGACAGACGGCAAGGGATATATGTCAGTTTTTGGGGTTGAAAATGGGTGCCTCAGGATTGTTTCCACCATGTGAATCCTTGAGGTGGGCAAGGAAATCCTTCCCCCATCCTGGACATCCAACCCTCTCAATTCACCTCAACTTATGATCCTACCTAATATACTATTGAGACAGTAACAGGGATAAATATATCAGCCCTTTAACCAATTTATCAGCAGCTTTCCATGGCTTTTGCTTCGTTAATGAGAGGCTCTATTTCAACATTTTGCTTCCTGGGTATCTCCACTGAAATCCTGGTAATGCTAACAGCACAAGACCCCACATGGACCAATAACCTCATTCAAGGACACCGGGAGCTTGAATAGCTCATCCAGTATCCTTTACGGATTGGGAGACCAGAAATGCCATCCATCCAGTGTGACATTACAGAGAGGGGAGCAGTATGCTAAAACAGCACGTTGGGCTCAGTGGAGAGTAGTATTTCTGCCAAGTACCACAGCTCAGCCTGGAGACAGACCGCTTTTGTTTTAAATCTCTCTGGCTACACTTCCGTCAGGATGACGCAATCCTCGAAGCAAATTAGTGTACACAGGAATCTCCATTGCACTGGAATATGTCATTAGAAATAACTGTTTTTAATGATGTTTTATCAGGGCTATGACAGAGTCAGCGAGTCATCTGAATACAAGATGTTGCTCCTCTGCAGTAGCTCAGCCTGTGCCAGAAATCCAGACCCTGTGACTAGTCTTTGAGTCTTTGTTGTTCTTTAAATGTCCTCAATATGGAAGTGGAAAAAGAAAGGGGGTGAGCTGGGAAAGGCTGTTCTGATTGCAGACCAATTTGAGCTGAAGGTTAATATTATTTTTGCCCAGCTTATATTGGTTCCATTGCAGAAAAAAAAATATACAGCTTCACAGCCTTTAAAGAGGTTTGAAGAAGAGAGAGAGTTTTTTTCTTGGAAATCTCTACATCTTCTCTCTCCAAGTCCTACAGAAAAGACTAATGATAAACCACTGTTTAGGACATGGGCTTGGAACAGGGGAGAGCAGACTTCAGTTGTCACTGTCACAGATATCCTGTGTGATCCTTGGCAAGTCATTTAGGCTGCTTCTTTACGGCTGATTTCAACAGGAGGATATGCCTGGAGACCCAAGCTTCAGCTCTTGTCTCAGCTGGTCATCTCCAAATGCCTTCTAATCCATCTGGCTGCAAAAAGAGCTACATCACAGTGCGAAAAAAGTCGTGTGGTGGTCCTCCACAGGAATCTCAGCAGTCAGGTGAGAAGCAACCCCAGTGGGGATGCTCAGAGCTCACACAGACTTTGAAAGAATCAGCGTAAGGAAAAACAGTAGACATGTAAGTTGTCAGCTCGTGAGAGGTGGTAATTCACTCTGGTTTGTGTCTCACAGACCCTCTGCAGAGTTTCCTTAAACAAGACAAACTGCTTCCCCTGAAAGCAGCCCAAAAGGCTGGTTTTCCTCCTGACATTGATTAGTCTCTCTGGAGCTAGGAGAGGCATCATCATATCCAGAGGAAATTAGAGGGAGGTGGCAATGTGTTGTCAACAGAGCTGTAAGAAATTAGGAAAAACTGCCTGGGGAAACAAGCTGACTTGTATTTCTTCTTTGAAAGGTCATCAAGATTAGGAGTCTTGTAAAAGCTTCACTAAAGTTAGTAGAAAAAAAAATTACAAGTGGGGAAATTAATTTGGACAACAAGAAATTAAACACACAAAGAAAAAAACCTTGAAGTCGGTCAAAAAAGGCTCTCAGAAGGAGATGCTGGTACCATTAACCCAGCTGCAGGGGTGTGAGATCTCAGGGGCAGGGAATGTCTCCATTTTGTGGGATAATGATGTGGAATAACATCTCCATTGTGTGGCATGGCTACACAAGACTGCTTGGAAGCAGGGCTGCAGCAAGATGGTCAACGTACAAGTCATACCCAGTGCAGCTCACTGATGAGCAGACACAGTGAGAGCCCCATGCTCAGGGGCAGGTGAAAACATAAACATTTAGCTTGGGAAACAACTGTCTGCACTGAATGGTGAGGCAGGGGGTTGTTCAAAAGTCAGACAGACCAAAGAAATGCTGACTGACTTGCTCTGCTTCATCAAACTACTGAAAAAAACAGAGGTTAGGATACTGGGCTTGTGACACCTGACAGCTCAGTACAGGGTCTTGAATGTGACCCTTGCACTTCCAAGCCAAGGGTTTTACATGTATGATTTCTTAGTTGACAAGAGTCAGTATCCACGCATCCCTTTCTTATTTTCTATCATCCCTACCTTAAGAAACTCACCCTTCAAAAGTCTCACTGAAGTATATTTGTTGCTGGGAGGAACTTGCTTTTGAAAGATGGGTGTTTCCTGAGTGGTAATTTGTTTGAAAGATTCCCATTAAGATCAAATCGTAACAGAAGTGGTGAAGAAACTGCTTTTTCAAAGCACAGATCCACTGTGTGCTTTCAAAGAGAACTCTGGAAGGCGGAACTTTCTCCTGGGTTTTCACTGGACAAAGTGATCCAGGACAGAAACCTTGGACCAATGCATCACTGCCTGTTCCTAAGGGTCCATTTCATCTGGATTTCAGCTTTGCTCCCTAAGCCTACAGCAGCTCCATTCCCCTACGTGGAGCCTAAAGCAGCAAAAAACGTAAGAATAGAAAATGACCTTAGGCTGTTCCTGATCATTTTCTCAGGAGATTATCAGTTATAAATAGACCATCCCCACTAGGAAATACCAAAGAGGCCCCTTCTCCCCAAGAAGGGCAGAAGAAGACTTTCTGCTTATCCCAGGGCAGTTCCAGGTTGGTACACGGTGACTGACACTGCTGGAGCTGGATTATACCAGCTCGTGAGCCACAACCATGTGATGCTCTAAGAAAAGGCACAGGTCAGACGTCTCCCCTCTTTTCATCTTTCTGATTTCTAGCACTTCCTAAAAAAGAATTTGACACCAAAGAGGCGTGAGACAGCATGTCAGAAGAGAGGTTAATTTAGGACAATTTGGGGTGGATTTCTGCATATTCAGAAAAAAAGAGGGAAAAATTTTTACAAAAAATTGAAAAGTAAAAAAAAAGAAATAAAAGGTTGAACCTGGTCTGTTAAAGTTTGCAGGTAGCTTCGTTCTGGCAGGGACTGTAAATCAGCCAGCACCCGCATGCAGGGTGTGGAAAGCTCTGGTATCTCAACACCCTCTCCACCACTCAGCAGGATCAAAGAGCCATGTACTCTGTCACCTTCCATTTCCAGATCCACGTACCCAGAAATGAATGGGCCAAGCCTGGCAGAAAAAACGAGAGGTCTCAACTTGTACAACAGACTTGATGCCTTCTTGTGAAGAGATGCCAACTCTCTTCTTGGGCAACTCGAATTACCTTCTCAAATGCTTTTTGCACATCATTGTCACCCATATGCATGGAAAATGATGCCTACAAGCATGCACAGATGGGAGGAGACACTAAAAGCTTTTCCCTCCAGAGCTCAGGTATTGCAACATTTCTTTGGCCTGACTCCTACCTGCCCTGCACTCTCTGGCCAGCTCTTGCCTCTGTGTACGTGCAGGAAAGTTGCCAGGCAGCTCCTCTATCTGCGTAGCACCTTCAGCTCTCATCCAGGGGATGTACAAGGGACAGGAAGCTCGACTTTCTGTTCTTCAGGGCCATGAGAAACCCCTGCACACAGAGCTGGGTGGCATGGTTACTTGCCAGTTCCTCCTCGCAAGGCTGCTCTGTGCTACAGAGCGATTAGGAAGACAAAAGTACAGGTACCTTTGTTTAAAAAAGAGAACAAACAAGCAAAACTGTTTGCAAAAGCTAGTTTTGTCATCAAAGAGGAACATAATTAACATCCCTTTTATGTGGCACTAAATATGGAGAGTAAATGAGCACCTTCTGATCTCCAGACTTCTGTATTTACTTCTCCATTTTGCTATTGCTGGGGGACAAAAGTTGCTTTTCCCATCAAGCAGGGCCTCTCACAATAGCAGGTAATTAGTCAAGGGGCCCGAAGGGATTGAATCTTGTCAAGGGAAACTCATTTATAGTCAGGTGATTAAGGCACATGATTGTGGCTGAACGCTGCAGTGGCCTATTGAGATACAACTGCACGCTTGTCACATGCAATCGGTGGCATTGGGAAATCACTATTTTCACACAGGCATTCCCTTTCCCCTGCTAGAGACCAGAAAGTGCAGCAAATCAGTTTGTGGTGGTTGTGTTTGGGGTGGGATGGGGAGACTGGCCTGCCTGCTGCAGGGGAGCGATGTTGCATGGTCTGACTGGGAAGGGAAAAGGATTTGGCAGGGATGCTCCCTGTGATGGCTCTCAGAGTAATCACCATAATGTCTCTCACTTTAAGAGACCTTTCCCGGGAAGATTGAGGGTCTGTTTATAAATATTACCTATAAATAAGCCATGCTACCCCGTGTGAGCTACCCACGAGCTATAATTAGGGCTGTGATGAATCCACATTGTTATGGACGCGCCTGACACCAAATATCAGGCCTTAAATTTCCGTGAGTGCCAAATGCAAACATGGCAGAGCAGACACCCTATCCCATTTGTTGAAAATAAACGTCTTATTTACGTTGCCCTGGTTGTAATCTCTATCCCCAAGCTGCTATTATTAACTACCACGAGTTTTCTCGCTGAGCTGCATCGGACAGCCAAGCAGGAGACAAAGATCTTGAGGGAGGCAGAAATATCACGGGAGAGGCAGGATTAGGAGCACGCTTTACTCAGAGAATTATTTTCAAAGCCTGTGGATGTTTAGGCCTTTATTATCTCCCTAAGAGTGGCATGGTTTCTCTCTGCCTCCAGACACCGAGGTGTGACCAGCTGCTTTTGCAGCTTTAATTCCCCGTACACAGAAAGCCCAGGCAGTTTTTATGTGATCAAACAGAGACAACATTCTGCACGGTATATCATGACTGATATAACTCTGTTCCCCCCAGGCTGTTCACCTCCAGCACCTCTGAGCCCACCCTCCATCCAGGTTGTCCCAGTACTGCTCTGGTTTCAATGCAGTCCTGCACCTTAGCTTTGCTCCAGAGGGTCTGGCAGGGGAAGAGAGTGGACCCAAAACCCCATCCATGCAGGCTGGACAAAGGAAATCCAGGTTCAGCCCATCCTAAGAGCCATAGAGGTGTTGAACTCAAGCCACCTACCGCTGGTGAAATGGCCTGAAGTTGGAGGAGGCAGGAGTGCTGTCACAACTTGTACTGCCCATGGGTCCGAGCATCGTCTCACAATGCAGACAACCAGCCCTGAGCTTTGCCCAGGGGCACAAGTGAAGGTAATTTGGAGCATCTCCTAAAAGCCACCCTGAGCTTTTACCTGCTGACATTGGGAGCTGAAGCTGCAGAGTCAAATGAGGAGTGAGAAATCATGCTGAAGGCACCTTCGAACCGTGTGCCAAAGAGACTTTCCTCCGGGGTAATTTAAAACTCAAGCCTTATTATTCTTTGCTTTGGGAACCACCCCAATTAAAACAGTCTATCAACACAAGCTATGAGCTTAAACCTTTTCCATCAGGGGACATGGCATGAGTTCTTCCTTGCAAACACTGGTCCCAAGGAAGCATTCCTGGCAAGGAGAGAGTACTGCTAAGTAAAGTCATAAAGATGGAGAATTCCAGGGTTTGAACTCGCCTTCGCCCCTGTGTCTGCAAAACCTCTAACTGCATGCATAAGCACCTTGTTTGTGCAGGCAAATATGGGCTTAACATGCACAGCCAGGCACAATGAAGTAATTTTACAGTCAGTATGTACGTTCCAACCTCTGAAAATCTGTCCTCAAACATCCTTTAGATTCCAGAGTGCATCTGTCCAGAAGTCAAAGCAACTTCTGTATTTGCTCTTGTCATGAAATGCTTCCTCAGCAGAAATGATGCAGAACCATTTTTTGTCTTTCCCTTTCTATTTGGCTGGATTTGGAAAAGCTTAGAGCTGCAAATGATGGCCACCCAGCATCTCTGAGCAGCCCTCCAGCATCGGGATGAAATGCTGCTCTAACACCACGCACACAGATGACACATGAGTAGCTTTGAGAAGCTGACTTGAAACCTGCCTCACCAGCCCGGCCCTCTGTCTGCTGCTGGAGGCATGCAGGTATTCCAGTGGGACGTGCAGAAATGTAGGGTATCACTGGCCTGGGGTTGGCAGGTCAGGCTGAGGGCGTGGGGAAGCCTTTCTCCACAGCTCATTTTTAAAACCCCTTGTCATGCACAACCCCCCTGTAGCTGTCATAACAAGTCCCCAGAGGCCATGAGAGTCCAGAGCAGCAGGTGGGTGTTTAGGTCAAACGTATATGGCATGTTTTCATAATGTCTGTACTTCTGCCTCTTCTCCCCTTTCCTCCCCATGAGCTTCACCCTGCTCCCATCGTCCTCCATCCCACTGCACTCACTGGAGAGGTTCAAGAGACTTCAGTATGTATTTCCTCAGCTGATCTCCTACTTTCCCAGCTTCCTCAAGGAGTCAGAGACGAAGAACTGCTTGAGCTGCCCTTGAAGTAATGCTGCTGAGCCAAAGGCAGCAGCCTCATGGTGGAGGCTGTCAGGCAACCAAAGCCCAGCCAGTCCTGGTGACCAGTGGTTCAGGTCATGGTTGCTGGAGTGCATCCACCCTGACTTCTGTGCAAGTCTTCAGCTTCTGTGCATGGTCTCCAATGTAAAAGTCACACAATATATGTATATTCTCCCATGCTCAAAAAGAAGAGAAGGAAGAGACAGCAGATCTCATACTGATGACCAGTTATTGACCCTGAGACACTGACATCATCAGAGCATGTTATTCAGGATATCTGAGCTCCAGATAAGTAGCAAAAGGGATGGTAATAGTCCATTCTGAATTGATACAGTCTGTCCAGTCAATGCTAACTTACAGCCAAATTCAATAAAGCTGCTTTCTTTAGCATGACTAAAGCTTACATCAGGCAAGGTACTAAACACCAAGAAGTAAAACACCCAGGACACAAAGGGTAGATAAATTTGACTGGCCTGAGTTGTTACTTTGAGACACTGGGTATGCTGCTCTGGATCTGGCATGGCTTCAGATCCCAGCTGGATGCCACAGTCAGACAAGGGACAGAGTCAGGGAGCCCAGGGAAGGCCTCACCCCACTGCAGTCGGTGGCACATGTACTATTAACGCTGGTGGAGGCAGAATTCCACCCTTCTCCTGATGGTTGCACAAATTATTTACACCCAGCATTGGAAACCCATTCATACGGATTTATTTTCTCAACTGCTGGAGTCAGGGCAAACCAGCCTGAAGCATCTAGAGATCTCCAGAAAGTGCAAAACACCGCTCCTGGGACAGGGCCTTTAGCAGACCATCCTAAAATTAATACCACCCTGAAATTACTAGCCACCGTGGAACTGCATTTTCCGTAACTCTTCTCAGATCAACAACCCAATTTGCAGCACACGGTCCGGCTCTAGAGGAAACCAGCACATTTTTCTCCTTCCCCCGAGGATCACGCAGTCCGTGCTCAAACTGCGGCTGGTGGGAGTTTTCGCGTTTAAAAATACCCGTCCCCATCCTCTCTCACACACAGGCACGGCTTGCGCGTGATGATCATTTATTAAAGCTCCCGGCTCGGAGGCGAGCGGCTGTTCCAGGCGGGTTGGTGACGGAGGAGGTGAGCGCAAGCCCACGCCGCCGTCGGAGGTGTCTGCAGAGCTGTGCCTGGCGGGTGGGCTTCCTCTCCCTCCAGGGCTCCCGTTCCTTGGAGCAGCGGCAAGAGGAACCTCGCTGGGGTCCTGTGGTTGTCCTCGTGTTCTTCCTCCCAGTTGTCATCCTGTTTGCTCGTGTTATTCTGCCTCCGAGTTAATGATGAGCCCTGACGTGGTTGAACGCTGACCCAGACAGTGGTACTGACTACGGTGATGTATTTTTATTATTTCTTTTGTACAGCGCTTCATTTGCAGTGGTTCATATTATACCAGGAATCAGTTTTAAACACACTCCAGGGTCTCTTCTTCCTATTCAGTGCATCCTATTAATGCATCCTGAAAGGGATTCTCACATGCACACACTTGATGTGGTTGCTATTTTTTTCCCTTTCTTCCCTTTACCAATCTGCATCTCTCCATCCTGCCAGGGGATTAGGGCCATTGTTGCTATTTAAAACAGCTTCCCTTTGGTCTGTGCTCTGAAGGCTGGATGCTGGCCTGTCACTTTCCCACCTGCTTGGATAGTCTCTGCTTGGGCCTGAAATCCCTCATTATGTCGTTCACTTCAATGACATGGATCTGCCGTGGAATCAGGGCCATAAATAATAGGCATCCCGTGTGGTCCTGCCTCTGTAAGTACTAAATCAGCACAGCTTTTGAACTGATCCAGTTGGCCCACTGAAACTGAGAAATTAAGACTTTATCTCCACCAATGTACAGAGGGTGGGCTTAGTTTCCTCTCTAACTTACAGCATCAGTCTTGAACCACACATGTGCAAACAGATGCAACTCCATTGTTTGAGCCACATCTCCTCTTCCAGCTGTGTTCACCCTGCTGCAAGACCTGGGATGGGAATTCGGAGGTTGAGAGTTAAGACAACAGCAATCAAGGGAAAAATTTAGTGCTTCTTCTATATCTGTATGTCATAGATATAAGATATGGGGAGGAAAACAGCTTCTGTGCAAGTTCAGCAAATCTAAACCCCACCAGCTGTGACTCCTCTCACGTTCAGCTCCCTCCAGCCTCTGCACAGAGGAGATGCAAATAGGGGCTGCCTCATCTTTATGCCACCTGAACATTAAGAAGACAAGGCAATCTCTGATTGCAAGACTAAAGCATCTCTCCATCCTTTTAGTGTTGTTGGAGCAGTTTAGGAGACAGATCTGGGTGCTTGGGTCCAGCCCATTATGTTCAATGGAGCTGCATCCATTTGTAGCTGTGCTACATTTGACTCTTGTAAAGCACATAGATATGGGGTATAAATGAGTTTATATAGGTCTTGGAGTTGTACACAAATGCACAATGATCTCAGATCCATCTGTTCCCCAAGGCCTGAAAGTGAAATCTGCTTCCAATCTTATGTTTTATGCTTATTGCTGTCATGCTGTTTATACCCCTGAATGCTGCACATTCTCGTTTTGTTTAACATAAACAACAACTATGCACCGTCTGCTGAAACTTTGTCAACTGCCTCTTCCTTCTGTCTGGATAATGAAAAGACACAATCTAACAAATGCATCTTATTCTAACTGTTTGCTTCCAGACGTAATACATCAAGCCTGAAGGTAAGAAGCAAGGGGAGAAAATTAGATGGATTTGGTTTCAGTGGATATAATTCAGCTTAGTTTCATGGAAGTCAGTAGAATAACACCAAGCAAGCATGAACCAACAGCCTAAACCAGTGCTGTACCCTTTTTAATCCCATCTCCAAACTTGCCAGTATGCCAAGCAGAGAGGTGCGCTCCCAGGTTTATACCTCATATATGTACAGACTTTGGATTCACTGGAAAAATGTTCACTTTTGAGAAGCTGAAGCAAGACCTATGTGTGGGGCAAACTTCCCACATCTGCAGTGTTAGACTTTACCCCGATATATCCCGTTGCCCAATGTAGAAATACAGGATATTGTGAACCTTTAGCTATGAGATGTTTGAAGATTTGAATGCATGTGGCTTTTCTGCCCCATGATATATCCAGTCAACACATCTGCAGCAGCCAGCACCTCTGGGGAAGCTGAAATTAGTGTTTTTCAGAGTCTCCGTTACATCCAAATGTGCCATGAGCCATCCTAGGCATTTTGCTCTGCCTAATTAGACCTAGCTGTGGAAATTCCTCTCTGAAAGTTAATTTTCTTCTAAATAAATGCTCTTATGACCACAGCTAGGATTTGAGAAATGATGTGGAGAAAAAAAGCCTTGTCTGATTGTCATTTTCTCTTGGCTATCCAAACTGCAAGAATGTCAGTCCCATCCAAATAAAATGTCATTGCTGTTCCCCCAACAAAATGACATCCAGTTCCTCGGCTGAGGCTGCAGAACGTTTTGGTGAAGAGTAACAGCAAATACAGAGAACAAGAAAAGAGAGAAAGGAGAAGAGACATTGACAAACTGATTTTAAACTCACAATGTGAGCTACAGTTATAAAACATATGTATCATCTTAGCTTCTGTCATGCTAACTGTGCCAAATTCAGGGGGAAAAAAAATCTACTAAAAAGCTCAGCAAAGCCCCGTCCAAAAATATAGAGCCTGAAAACTTTTGATTTGGCATTTTTTTCCATTTTCATAACCCACTTAGCTGTGAAGCTGCAACAAACCTAGTTGCCTAAAATGATTTCCACCCTGCATTTCCACAGCTTCTAATGGCTGAAGTTGCAAAAGGACATGGATTTATGCAGGTGACTTCCCTTATTTACCCATGCCTTCTTTCCTGCAGGACTTTCTCTGAAGTTTTCCTTAGGGTTGGTCAACAACCATCCCTTAGGTCTCAGTTTGCCACTGCTAGAGCTTGCCAATCAAGCTCTGCTGCATTCCTGAGTCTTAGCATCCCTAGCCCAAAAATCAGAGCATCCCTGTAACCAGATATTCACCTAAAGGACTTTAAGGTGCTCCCTGGTAGCTAATCATCAGTCAAATACACACTTCTACAGAGGCAGGGTAAGACCAAGCAGCACACCCAGTGCCACCTCTGTGCAGGGATCCTGGATTCCTGCTCTGCCAGTGCACTGCACAAACCACTGTCTTTGGCTTGCCACAGCCTCTAGGCAGATTGCAGCAGAGTTTAAAACACCCTCCATGGGTGGAAAACAAACAGGAACAAGCTACCAAAATGCTTCTCTAACTTAGAAAAACTCAGGAGTGATGGGGAAAGTAACAGCAGAAAGAGTCATAGTAATAATAATTACTGCTATTGGTATCTACTAAATAATCAGTAAAACATAAAGCATTTACACATATCTCCTGTCTCAGCTGCTTGATCATTTCATTTCCATTTTTGAATAAAGAAAATCTTGTTTTGCTATTTCAGCTCCTGAACCAATCCAAAACATATGCAGGGATGCCACGCACACAAAATAAAACAAGCACACACATCCTCCACTAGAGACAACCCGACATTTTCAAACCTAAAAAAAAAAAAACAACAAACCAAACTGTGAGTTTATCCTGAATGTGGGTGAGTTCTCATTTCACTGAGACAACTTTCTGGTGAAGATGGCTAAATAATCAGCTGGGAAACCAAAGAAATAAAGTCTCTAAAAATCAGATCACTGAAGGATTTCTGCCCCGAATTTGACATAATATATAATTTTCCTGTGCATTTCCCTGCACTAGTACATCTCTACAGGCCACATGTTCAGGGCAGGTGTGGACATTTCAATCATAAGAACGATCTAGGTGAAGATGTCCCTGCTCATTGCAGGAGGGTTGGACTAGACGACCTTTAAAAGTCCCTTGTAGCCCAAACTCTTCTATGATTCTGTGAGCCACAGGAATAATAAAAGCAAGAAGTTAAAAAAGCCCTAGCAGGTCATCAGGGATATAAAACTCCTTGCTTGGAGGGATGGGGGGTTGAGAAGAAAGCAAAACAAGGATTTTGTAGAAAAGTTTCTCTGTGATTAAGTTGTTCCACAACTGCAGGGGTTTCTTGCATCTGCCCTGGATAAGAAGAACTGGTCAAGATGTGGGATGGGAATTAAGCTGGGCTGGAGGACAGTCCAGCTTGATGCCTTCCACAAGAAGCATGTTCATCTCAAAAGAGAAAAGAAATGTAGCTT
Source organism: Melanocharis versteri (assembly GCA_013397845.1). NCBI lineage: Eukaryota > Metazoa > Chordata > Aves > Passeriformes > Melanocharitidae > Melanocharis > Melanocharis versteri. Next base: position 26,405 of record VZTG01000031.1, read on the forward strand.
GAAGCCAGGAGCCTGACCCTCAGTCCTTCCGCTTCTATTTTCAGGTATGTGTAAGAGTGACCCTTATTTTGGCTAAAACCTGTGTCTGCTGAGACCACCCAGCAAGCTCGTGGTCCCTGACACAGGACATTGGTTCAGGAGTGCAGGGACAGGCTGAGGAGAGGTTTCACACAGGATGAGCTCACCAGGCTACCAAGGTTTCACAACAATCAGTGCTGTGCACGTTTGTGCCCCGTGCCCCACACTTTGAGCTCAAAATCAGGAAACGATGAGGTCAGTTCCTGAGACAGCACCATGGGGCTGGATAAGTGGCAAGAGCTGAGGTGATATTGTCATAAAAGCTCCTGCTGGGGGCTGTGTTTGCTGGCAGCAGCACAGTTGCATTGCTCATGTCTGGGAGTGCTGAGAATGAGAAATTTTCTGCAACAAAAACCCAGCCTGAGCCAAGGTGCAGAAGGGAGAGGCTACAGGCGCAGTCTGGCAGCTGACCCACCTGGAGAAGACCTCAACTCAAAGCCAGAGTCCACAGAACAGAGTGTGGAATGTAATAATCAGGCCCCCACAAGACAAAGAAAAGAAGCATTTGTGGGGATGGATGCACTAAGACAATGCAGCCATGAAATAAAAGAGCCCAGCTCGATCTTTCCCTGTTCATTACAAGGAAGAAGAGGGTGAGCAGTGAGTGTGGAGGGAGGAAGGAAATGCATCGTTGGAGCCCCATGGAGCAAGGCAGTGTCGGTTTGTTACCTGGGGTGAAGCAGTCGCTGGAAACTCCCCCGTGTTTGTGGCATTTTGTCACAATGAATATTTGATTAGGCCAAGGCACACCTGGCAGTTTGCAGACATGTTCTCCCTGTCATGGGGCTGCTCCAGAGCCTCCATCGAGATGGGGGATGCACAAAGGAGTCTACAACCTCAGGCCACTCTTTCCACCCAGGTCCCTCCTGTAGGCAGCTAAACCCTTGATCACCCCCTTAAAAACTTGACTTACAGATGATAAATAGAAGCACCAAGTGAACAGCCAAAAAGTGAGCTTGCTTAAGCCTAAGCATTGTCAAGACTCAGAAATACTTTTTTTTTTGGCTGGAACAAGGCACCCATTTTAGCTGTGAATGGATAGCTGTAAGTATGAAGTTGGGTAAACTGCTTGCTCTTGAAGAAAACACTCAAGAAGCTTCATTACACTGAAAACCTCGTTAGTCCTTTTGGTTCCACAGTGGGAAATGTGACAACCCTGTGCAGAGCCAAGGTTAATGTCGTCCTGCACAACTAGATGTGGCTGTGGGGATCAAACATCAATACTCCCAGTAATCAGAATTCAAATCCGGCCATGGAGGCTGGTTGTGCCTCCAATACATTAATTCCAGCTTTCCACATTCACCAGCCTTTTCAAATCAGGATCTTCAGAAGCGTGAGTGTCTCATTGTCCCCCTGGTGTCCTGGAACACGTCCAGCCCTGAACCACCCAGCACTGGCGAGAGCAAACAGCACACATCTGCAGCCAGCAAAACGGCATCTGACAGCACCAGGGAGGCTGAACCCTGTGCCAAGGGCAGCTGCCAGCCCGGGGATGGTGGACTTCAAGCCTCTGATGGGACATGAGCATTGTCCAGGCGTCCTGAGAAATTTACTCATGGCAAACACAGCAGTACAGGATAAACAAGTTGACTCTCAAGGCATCACTACCTTCAGACCAGCTCCCACAGAGGGGTAAATTTCAGGCTGTCCTTCTGCTTTCTCTTATCATATTTTTAGTATCAGAGGTGGAGGGAAGTATCTTCTTCATGGAAAAAAATGTATTAAAAATAGTCTTGATGTCGTTCTCTTGGGCTCACATCTTTCCTGTGAGCACATATACCTCAATCATTCTGACATTTTCATCGATCCCAATGAAAGGACAAATTAAAAACTGATCATTAATTCACAGGCTCACTCTGTCCCTCTCCCACAGAGAAACATTGGCTTATTTATGTAAATATTCACTTTTTTTGCTCCATCACGAAACATGCTATTATGCCTCCCGCATCAGAAGCCTAAAAAAATCCTCCAAATTCTGGGGATTTTTTTTTTTAAATTACCTGGAATTACCTGGACTGCACCAGACCCTGCTGGAGGCCTCCCCTCAAACCACTCCATGATCACCATCACAGTGAGTTTCTACTTTTCCAAACACTCAGCCCTATGATGCCCCTTCATGCCAGTTTGACTCAGCTTTGAATTCACAGTGGGTCTCTGAAGGACAAAATTAACCTTAAGACCCTTTAACACACGTTTGCCTGTTACAACCCATTGAGATTTAACTTATTTTTGAGTGGACGAGCCATTGGCTTGCAACCACCTTGTGCAAAACAGCTTCCCTGCAGCATTAGACCTGGCAGAGAGATGTCTTGAAAACTGCCTTTGCCCCAAACAATCAGCAGGGGAAGAGACCTCAGCCTAGCTGGGGCTTCAACAGATGCATGGATGTGCAACCACACTGCAAACAACTCCCATAAATATGTCCAGCAAGTGTGAATCCTGACACTGACAACAGCTCATGCTGCAAAATATCTTGCTACCTGTAAGCTAACTGCTTCCCAAGTCTTCCCTGGCCAGCAACACAGAAAAAAGGCTGAAGTGGGGAAAATTCCTGATTTGTTTGGCCTTGGAGGCTGCATTGGCTTATGCAAAGCCTCTCACATGCTCCACAACTCCGTCAAAATGCTGTCTGAACCCTTCCACCAATACTTCATCTGTCATCAGCTGGGCTAACACAGAGCATCATCCCTCCCACCTCAGACCTCAAATCTCTGCTTGTCCCTCTGCTTCTGCATGGGTTTTCCAGCAGTAAACATGGGGTATGTGAAAGACCCCAGAGCTGCAGCAGGAGGTGGTCAAATAAATGAGACAAAGTCACAGAGGAAGTCAGAAGAAGAGCAGCAAAGACAGGCTGTGGTCCACCTGAGGCCTCTCAGCCCTGTGCATTAACCACACTAGGCCCACCGCTTACATCTTGTTTTATCCTCTAAATGCTGGAGGCTGTTTAGTGTCTTTTTTTTCTTTTTTCCTTTTTTTTTTTNAAATATTTTAACAGCTACACTGAAAAGAGAGCTACAAACAGTAGGGGAGAATCTCTCATGGCCAGAATACAATGAAGTGCCTAAGTGTGGGGGATTGCTCCTTACAGAGCTTGAATCAAAGGTAAACATGAAAAGAGCTACCTCCTTAGAGCAAAAAACAGAGCAAGACACCATTCCCAAGGGGAGCAATGATGTCTTTAAAAAATAAATCAGCCACCTCAGAGGTCAGAGCAACGTGGGGAAGAATATTTTTTTCATCCAACATCTCACCTGAATTTCAAATCCAGGCAATTTGCTGGCAAACAGCATTTGAGAAAAACATTGGGGTGTAGGACTCACTGCAGACAAAGTGTCTCTTCCAAGGCCCCCAAAACACTCAACAATCTTTAAATAAGGAAACTTCACAACACCCCTAACTACTGGCTGGAAAGCTCTTGCTCTTAAAATGATGTCATGCCTGTTTTGGGCTGACAGATCACTCCAAGACAAACACAAGCACAGTGTGCTCCTCAGCCCCTGTTTTCCAGCCCAGAGCTGCCTTCCCTCTGGAGCTCTTTGGGGCCACTGTGGCATCCAGCACTGGCTGTATCCCAGAGAAGCGAGCAGACTCATTCCCAAAAGCGAGGTCTACCTGCCTTGGGTGCCTCCTGGCAGACCTCTGGAGGGCACAAACATACCCTAAATCCATAAAACAACCAATCTCATGAAATTAAGAGCCACAGAGACAAGGACAGGCATTCCTAAATCACTAAGGCCGAAGATGAAGCTCCCTTGATGCCCTCCAAAGGACCCCATTGTCCATGTGGATGTTGCCAAAGCCTCCACAGCAGCACTGTGCAGCATCAGATTGACTCTCAACCCACTTCTACAAGCCCCAGGAGCTCTTCCCCTCAATTGGGATCTGCATCAGCAACCACAGGTCGCAGGGTCAGCGACACGGAAGTCACCCTTCAGCCCTTGGGTTGGGGTGAATCTGTTCCTGGAGAGCATGCAGGGCTTCAGGAGGGGACTGCAGACCACGATGAAGGCTGAAAAAGGCTGAGATCATTGCTCCACTTGGATTTTCCAGCCAAGTTATCCAACTGGTGAGGCATTGGCATGAGGAAAAAAGAAAAGTAAGCTTGAGGTGTCTTCAAAATGAATCCCCTCTTCTTCTGCCCACCTGCAGGAAAGGAGCAGCATGTCTCACATGACTGCCTGATAAACCCACACAACATCCCCAGATATGGGAGCTTTTATTTGGTCACGGGGTAAAACAGAAAGCATCATAATAAGGGCTAAACCCCAGGCTGAGATGGAGTGGTACAGTGTGAAAACCAGTACAATGTGTTGAAAGCTTCAGGATACATTTGAGCCCACCTTGTTCAATTGCTGTCCAGAGAAGATGGAGGGCTAAATATTTACTGCCCTTTGAGAAAAGCTTCCCATCACTGACCGGTCCTGTTCACCATGTCAGGGCTCTGCCACCATCAGTTGTAGACATCAAATTTTTTGACACTTTACATCCGGTGCAACTGCCCTCCAGCAGGGTCTAAACACTTGGGCTCTGCTGCTGCTTTTGATAATTTTATTCTGATGGGGGAATCAGCATGGCAGAGGAGAGGCAGGGACACACTGCCCAGGACAGGCACTGGGGTGTGCTCAGCTGCTACAGGCACAGCCAGGCAGCTCTTGGTGAAGAAAAAGATGTTTTGGGGAAAAACAAAACTATCAGAGAGGAAGAAAGCATGAGAAATAAAATGAGCATGCATAGAAGGACTGAAACAAAGCAGAGCTCCTTTTATTGGTATTCCCCTAGCACCCAGATGCAGCCACAATTGAGGGGAAATTGGGTGGCGGTGTCTTTCAGTGACTTATCCTTTGAGGCAGAAAATCAAATTGATCTATTTCCCAGGGAAAAGAGAGGCCTAACATCAGCACCAGAGGAATTTGATCGTAGGAGGGAGAAGAGAAGAAAACACTTTTATTTTTTACTTGATTTGAGGACGTGTCTTTTCCTGAAAAAGGGAGGGAGATCCTGTTGTCAAGTTACACCACTGCTCTCCTTGAGTCCAGTGGAAGCCTTCTGCTGGCATCCACGACCTGTGTATGGGTCATTTGGGGTGCATCACAGCCCAGGAAAGCTCCCCTGGCTGGATACAGGCCAGACACATTTGGGTGTCCCATGGGACCCTTGTGCTTTACATTTTGAGCCTGAGGAGGCTCAGCCTGTGTGATTACTGTACAGGGGTTTTTGGACAATTTGTTGTCTTTTTGTGGAAATGGAAACTTCTTGTCTTGCTTCCAGAGCCAGAGCAGCTTTCACTCTTTGATACATCCCTGGTTGCCTTGGCACTTTTCTCAGAGCTCTGTCCTTGTGTGTGCTACAAATTACTGCTTTTATTTCCTCTGATTTGTGTTGGACAAGGTGAGCAACGCTCAGATTTCACCAAGGTGTGTAACAGACTCTGTTTAGCACAAGAAAACACTGCTTTAGACAACAGCAAGAAAACATCTCGATTATATTTTCACCTGCCTCCAATTCTAGCTTTTCAAACACGAGGCAGGCAGCAAAAGGCCTCTAGCAGAGGCTGGCCTGCCTCAAAAACGACTCAATTTCTACCAGCAGTGGAAAGCTGCTTCTGAACCTCACTCTTGCAATACAGACAAGCAACACAACAGAAAGCTGAACCACCACTGAAATGTGGTAAAAGGGATGAGGTCCAATGTGTGATCGAGAAGGTGTAAAAGAGTGTTTAGGCCCCAATATCACTGGACACTGAGTCCATGGGAATGGCTGCAAAGATAATTTAGCCAGACCACTAGACCACCTCTTCCCCCATGCTGCTTTACCCTCAAGAAATATAGATACAAAAACCAGTTTAAGCATATTTATGACAAATTCATGGCTCTCATTAGATTTTTAGTAGCCTAACAAGCCAGACATGGGCAACTCCTACCCAACAGCTAAAACATAAAGCGGCTGCAGGTCAGGCTGGCTTCTCTTGGAAGGGCTCTGCTGAGTTTGGTCCTGAAAAGGATTAAATTGCCTTTGTGCACTTTCCATGTGGATACACCCTGCTGGGATCGAGGGAGCCACCGGGCCAGAAGTTTTCACATTCTGCCTTGAAATTCAGTTTTGCTTAAATGGCTCCATTTTAGAGGCAGCCTGGGACTGAGCGCATGTCAGAGGCACATTTTTAGCAATGTCATCATTGTTTGCAAAGAGCACAGGGGAGGCTCAGCCGCAAAACACACATTCACCCAATGTCAAGGATGCCCAATATTAAAAGCAAAGCGGCTCCCAAAAGGCTGCAAACTCGTTTGCCTGAGGCCACCCATTCGGGCTGCTGCAGGCGGCCGGGTTCCCAAACAAGCACGGGGCTGAGGGAGCAGAAAGGATTTTGCATGGTTCATGTGTCAGCCGCGGCTCAGAAAGGTCAATCAGTTTTTCAGTGGGAGCCAAAGGAGAGAGAAAACTGCAGCTGATTAGGAGGAAGGGGGGGGGAAGGGGAGAAGGAATCTGCGGCCGTGCCAAAACCTTTGTAAACAAACTTCACTGCAATGTTGCAGATGAAAGAGCAACGCCTGGTGAGCGGGATCCAGCTCCTAGGCGTAAATCAGGAGCCGCTCCAGCAAAATCAAGGAAGTCACACTGGCACAAGCGGGAGGAGAATCGCCCCCTCCTGCTGCCAAACAATAGCTCTGGTCCCCCAAACACAATTCCCCCCTCCCACATGGGAGCAGTGCACTTGGGTGGCAGCACGGCCCAGTGGCTCCGCTGTTGGAGCAGTCACGTCCCCGAATGCCAGGCCCAGCCTGGGTTTGGGAGGTGAGGCTGTATCCACTGGGCTGCAGCCAGTCCAGGAGGAGGGGGCAGTGGATTCACCTCCAGCTTCTGGATTTCCTTTGTTCCTCCTCTCCAACAAATCCCCTGCACACGCAGGGACAGGGACAGAGACAGGGAAGGGGCGGTCGTCCCGAAAGGAGATGAGCAGCAGCACAGACTGCAGCTCGCTGACAGCACGCTGAGCCGCAAGCCACTTTTTACACCCTTTTCAATAAATATTAGCTGGAGGGGGCTCTGCTTTTCCCACTCTCCTGCCAGCACGGCCTCTTATTGTTTACTCTCCCCCAGCAGTCCAGGCGTTCTTGTTAATGTGCTGTGATTGAGTACTTGGGAGAGGATGGGGTTTGGAGTCAGCTCCCGGCTCCCTTTGGAGAGCTGTTTACTCTTTCGTGGTGCCCATGGCCCGCTGAAGACAGCGCTCCTTCCCTCACCCCTGCTGCGTCCATCTGCTTTGTCTGCCTGTTTTCCTGCTGCCACCGGCAGGCAGCTGGCCTGCGCATTTCAGCTGGCTGTTCCTAAACCCCTGGAGGAAAAAATAAAATTAACCCCGTAAAGAAGGGGGCTGGGAAGGATGGGGAGGAAGGAGAGAGAGGAGCAGCTCTGCTGCCCAACACTGCTCCCCCTCCACAGCTGCCTGCAAGGACAGGCGCCAGAACAGGGCTGAGCCTCAGAAGGCATCAGGATGCTGCTGGCACCAGGTGTGGATTTGGCTGGGGGTTTTTGTCTTGTTTTGCATTTTCTACCTCCAGCAGACAGCATGCAGGCACAGGGGTTTAGCTTTTCTTGGGTCCTGATGTCTCTGCCCCACGGCAGAGAGTTTCAGACCCCGTTTCTCCTGGTCTCATTGCCATGCTGTGGGTCTCTGCTGATCCCCTGGCTCAAGACAGCCCTCAGTCACACCTGGCAGCCCAAGTCACCAGCAGGCACATTGCCCATCCTTCCCCCACAGGAGCCCAAGACAAGAACATGGCAGTCAAACACCATGGGGCCAGGGCTGCTCCCACACATTGTCACCTCCACTGTGCTTCTGTCAATGCCCTGCTCAAATCCTGCACTCTGGTTGCAGCCAGTGGTCCCTGGGGACCCACATCTGGTCTCAGGGACCCCAAAGATGTTTCAGGAGAGCTGTGACCAGAGTCAGTCAGTACAAGTCATGGAGTGGCAGTCTGTGAGACCAGAGATATCCTGATTGATGCCTTTTTGAAGTGTGTCTCTGCATCCCCCTGGAAACCAGACCCTTTGGAGCTCAAGTGAGGGCCAGGGTGTCTCTGTGGTTTGCAGCATCACTGGACACACCAGGGCTCCCCAGTCCCTAAGGAGTACACTCTGCCAGCAGCCTCAGAGGTCGCCCTCTGACCCATGGGGACATTTTGTGGCAGAGCCAAGGATCACGTGGAGTCACTGGCTACATGCTGACCCTGTAGGGAAGGTAGGAGACATCTGGCATAAAGCTGGAGCAGCGCCTGGAGAGCCCAGTGAGGGCCCTGACATTTGGGTACCACAAGGGGCCAGGCTTTCAGCTTGTCTTTCATCAGAGCCTCTGCTACCAGCGTATCCAAACCCTTTGGTCTATCCCAAAACCCTCTGAAACAGGGCTCATTTCTGCACAGTCTGACCTGACCTGGGAAGTATTTAACCACTAAAAGGCAGAACTGATAAGCAAGCTAACATGATAACCTGCTGGGTGCCCACAGGCAGACGCAAACATGTACCTGTGTCCACGCTCCCACCAGGCAAACACAGCAGCTCTGGGCATAAATACACGTGTGACACATACAGAAAATCCCCACAGCACTCTCCAGCTGAGGGTTCCTCAAACAGAATTTTCCCCACAACTCCTGCCTCAAGCTCTGAGTGGCAACTGGGGCCGTTCCTGGCTTGCCTTTGACCTCCCTCAGTTCTGCAGACTTAAATGAGGTCTGCTCCTCTTTGCACACAACACTTCCAGCTAACAGGAAAAGCAAGTGGAACCAGAAGTTAGCTACAGTCATCAAACCAATATTATATGCTGGGGAAACCAGCAGAAGTTGCAAATCTCCAGGGAAAACTGTAAGCCCTCTTGCACACAGACTCCTATGGATAAGTAGGTATCTAGGATCTAGCATCCCCCAGGAACCTCAGCTACTAAGTCTGCTCCCTGGGGAGCCTTCAAAGCACGTTGTCTTCTCCTTCACACCCTAAACCTGTGGAAGGCAGTGGCTTTAGTCTGCTGCTGTGGCAGGGGCTGTGCTTGGCACAGGTAAAGCAGATGCCAGGTGCACATCGGCAGGGAATCGCACCTCAGGATTTCACATGTGCTTGCTGGAGCTGCAACCAAAACCCTCTGCAAGACGTGCCCTCCCACTCCCCACCCATCTCTGCAGCAGCAGCTGGGAGAGCAAAGCTGCATCGCCTGTCTGGCACATTTGCCCTCATATCCCTCTCTCCAGGTGTGCACAGCTTTTTTTAACATTAAAGAGAGACGCTCTGGTGCCTCCAACACAAAATAGATACCTCTCATTGTTTGAGACTATATTCGTAAAAGTCAAAGTCTCTGTAAATTACAATTTCATGGATGTTCTGCTGTTGGTCTGGGTCCATTAGAGACACTTATTTTTCTTACCTTCATTTCCTCTCTGTTCTTCCAAGTAATAGGCTTTGCGGGTGCTGGTTCCATGCTGCTGCCCCTTGGAAATAGCTGTAGGTGAGAGAGGATGAGGATATTCACTCTCCAAAGCCTTTCACTGTACAGCAAGGAGAGAAAACACCACCTGCTACCTGAGAGGGACTAATTTCCTACTAGGAAAAATGGTTGCTAAACATCTGGCCTGACAGCTGACTTCCAGCAGAGCTGTAGGAGGCAGCAGAATATGCTGGACTGGAGACCCTGGCCACAGTTCAGCAGTACCAGTCTGCCCACGGCGATAGCAACAACAACAAAAAAACTGGTTTATCTTAAGCCTCTGGTTATCAGAATCCTCTGCAAATAACATGCAGGGAACAGAACAGTGCCTGTATGTAGACGAACACACCACGACAATGAGGATTTTATGCAAGCCAGGACCTCAAGCAGATCTGATGAAGTTTAGCCCCATCCCACAACCAGGTGCTGGTGCCTGGATCTTCCAGTGTTGCTCCATAGCTGACATAGTAATAGCCACCCAGACCCTGACTGCAGTGCAGTAACTCCTGACCAGGGGAGAAGGTGCCCCGAATTTTCCTTTTTCTCACCAGAGCCCTTTGAGTGCTAACGAGTTAGCAGTTTTACTGGTTCCCTTCCAGGATGGGATTTGAGGTCCTACTTTCACCCCAGCTCTATTCAGGCTGTTTCTGGGAGCCCTGGCCAGTGGTCTGATCCCAAATAATAGCAAAGGACACCCAAGCAGCCCAGGATTTGTGAGCTGTGATGGTGAAATAACCTAGAAACAAAACACCTCTTTTGCATTCTGGGGAGTCCACCGCATTTCCAAAAGTGAGTCTAAAACTTAGCTATGGGATCTTTCACACAAGAGAGCTGGAAGTGGACCTGGATGCTGGAATTCTCCTTTCCTGGAGGAAAGGAGAGAAACTTCAGTTTTGAAATGGTGTGGAAATGTCCAAGGAGCAGAAGCACCAGCAGTGAAGGGAAAGCCTCGGGGTAGAGCTGTTGTGCAGAGCCAGTAACATCAGGGCAGTCTGTATTTCGCAATGTGGCTTCACGCTGAGAAATGAATTATCTTGAATTATAAATCATTTCTGGTAAGCAGTGTGTTGTGAGGAGATACTTTAGGAGAGAGGGAAGATAAGGGAGCCCTGTGTATGGCCACAGAAGAAAGACATCTTGGAGCTCAGCCTCCTGCCTTTGCTTCTTCTTCTAAGGCACAGCATTGGAACAAGAGACATAAACTCCATCCGAACTGCAGAGACTGATCTGATTTTGCTCATTTCTTTGGTATTTGGGTGAAACTGACTGAGCTTTTTTAGCAGTCTGACAACAGAGACTTGGCATTGTCATCATGAAGCATGAGAAAAACCATGAGCCAGGTTTGGAAATTGTGAGATTGACTTGAAAAGCAGAAGATCTTTTATTATTATTATTATTGCATCTGTTTAGAAACAATGCACATTCTTTGTCTTCAGTTACAGCTCACTGAAATGTTGGGGTCTGGCTTTTAAGGAAATCTATCTTTTTCAGCCAGAAGGAATAAGAACATTTTTTTTCTCGTTAGTGATTGTTGTGCAGCTGTATGACACCGAACTCCAGGCTTTGGGGTGGGGGCAGAAAGCTCCCAGCGCCTTTCACGGGGCGTGCTGTCAAATTAATCAGTGAATTGGCTGGTCATTGACATGCATATAAATGCAGGCCTGACTCGTGCTCCCACCGTGCGTGTCCACTCACAGAGTTCACCTCCCGTGCTGCATGACTACACGAGCCAAAAGCATCCCCTTAGCTGCCAGAACAGAGACAGCAGATGTAAAAATTGGGGTCTGCCTCCTCATTTGTCTGCAGCTCTCACTAAGTGGTTATCCCCCTGCCCACTCCAAATTTCTAAGATTTGGCAGACTTGAGCCTTTGGACGTAAGCACACAACCAGGGTGCTCCAGTGCCAAACACTACAAGGTAAAACTTTTCTGCTTTGATGTAAGTCTCATGACTTAGAGTCCTCATGATGAAATGCAAAAAATTAACCCCAAACACTTTTCTGCACGAGGAAAGCCGATTCCCTGATTCCTCCTCCTGCATGTCTGGTGCAACCAAAACTGGAATCAGGCCCTTTATCAAATAAATGAGCAGTTTCCCCCCAGTACTGCAGTGGAAAAATGGCCATCAGTTTGCATTAAAAAGAAACCACAAACTTGGTACGGAGCCCTCAACCATGAGAACGTGCTGATGTGGCTCCCAGGATCCCTTTCTCTCCGTCAGAATTCACATGAAAAGCCCTCTCGCTGCTTTCCGTGTCAGCATCAACTCCTCCAGCGTGATTGGCATCAAAGGTAGCAAACACTCCCTGCTGACAAAAGCCCCCCTCTGCCTGCCTGCAGCAGCCCCCCGGCCGCCGCCGCCCCGCTCCCCAGCGCTGACAGGTCCCATTGTGCCGCTGTCCCACTGCAGCTGCACAGGGAACAAAGACATCAAGGCACGGGGGCCGGGGCTTGTTGCAGTTGTGGAAGGAAACACAAGCAACGGAGAAAAGTGAGGCTGAAGGGAAGGGATCAACAGTTGGTGACTTACGAGCGCGCTTGGAACGCGTGAGAAGCAGCTGAAACCGAAAGGTTTTCTGCAAATGTAACCTGCACAGGCATTTCTGCCTCTGATTATCCACTGCTCTGGCTTCCAACAGCACCGGAATCACTCAGCTAATTGCACTGTAAAAGTAACGGCCTATGAAATTTTTAATGGAGCAGATTGCACTTACAATTTTTTTTTCCTCTGTGGTTCAATATACTTCAGTATCTCTTCTCTCTTTCAGCATTTGATTCAGGTTGACGGTGGATTTATACAATTGCCTTTCTCCATGCCTTAAAGACTGAACTGCAAGACAGGTCCTTTTTCCAGCAGGATCCAGGCAGCTGAGGGCCACAGCTGGATGATCAAATGTTCTGAGGAACATTTGAAAATACATCTTCATCTCCAAATCACCGATGGATGCATGGAGCAATCGCTTTTCAGAGTCACAGAGCTTGGGCATCTCTCTGCTGTGGCATAGCACAGGGTGAGGACAAAAGGCAGTGGTCCTTGCTCAGGAAGGCATGGCTGCTGGGCTTCTACTGCTCCTCCAGGGAAAATAGAACTGGAAAAGGGAAAAGGAGAAAATATTTGAAGAGTTAATGCCAGGGATGGAAGTAAAGCAGTATTTAAAACAGGATGAGGGTAAATTCTAAAGGCAGCGCGGACCACTGTGATAGGATGCAGCAATAAGAGTGCCAGTGGGGGCCAAACTCAAGGGAAGAGTGCAGCATCTTTCTGCAGACCATTTAGGTCCAAAGCTGTCGCATCTCACAGCCACTGCCAGCCCTCAAAGCTGACAACAGCCATTGGCTGGTGGGCGGCTGCACCTCTTGAGCAGAAGTGAATCGTCCTGTGCTGGTGCTGATGTCCAAGAGAGCAAGAGACATCCAGCTACAGTCAGATCCTACGGACCCGTCTTACCCAGTGCCACCTTCATGGGATTGAGGATATAAGCATCCATCTTCTTTCCGGGTCCATCACTCATCCAGGATCCAGGCATCCCATTGCCTGAGTCGCCTGAGGGACACACTCGGGGTTCATTGCTTGCCTAATGACAAAAACTCCTGCACCAAGCACAGCCCTCAGGGTCACACGGGTACACAGACATGGCTGAAGGAGGAGGAGAAGGAAAGGGATAATGTGATGTATTGGAGCTCTGCATGTGGAGCAGGGGGAGCCAAAGAGTGCAGGGATCCACAGATGTTTTTCATAAGATATCAAAATGAAACATCCTCTCAGCTGTTTCGTATCAATATTGTGAAATTCCTATTCCCTCAGAGATGACAAAATGGTCAATTTTCCACGCTGCCTCAAAAAATTCCTGGGTGAAAAATTCCAGCTCCAGTCAGTCCTAAATATTAGCAGACAGGCTGGGAATCATCTACTGACCACAGCTCCGCTAGGCTAAGTCCTGCTAGAAGAGATGGGATCCCCTTTGTGGACTATATCACATGAGAAGAAGAGCACGGAGAAGGAGTAAGCAGAAGAAATGGAGGAAGAAGCCCACACCCCAAAATTAACAAACACCCCAAGGTGCCATAAATAACTTGATTTCCTGACTGAGCCCGCCCTAAAAATGATCACCCATGGTCTGCACCAAGCAGGTCATCATCAGATGAACAACCAGTGCTGCACAGATGCCACCCGCTCTAATGTCTGCAGAAAGTATCAATTTTAACAGTGTTAGTGGGAAGCTTTGCTTAGCATTGCTAACTCACACAAACACACACACGATTCAGATATATCCTAATAGACAGCTCTGGCCCGTGACATTCCTGCAGGTCAAAATTAAAATAAAAGGCAAAGACTCGGAGTGCACCTCTAGTTAAACTGCTGGCTTGCTCAACGCAGAGGCTGCCTGCAGTTAATCAGCTTTCTTTCTCCACTAACTGTCACTGCAAACAAAGGAATTAGCAGAAGGTCTGTAGGGAGCATTGAGATAATTTGACTGGCTGAAGAAAAGAGAAAGAAAAGAAAAGCAAAACAAAATTACTGAGAAATTTACTTGCACTGACCTCTCCATAAATATTTAGATATAATCATCATTACCTTGGAGTAAATTAAGTTATAAACAGTCTCCACAATTGCACATGATGAATGCGTATCAGCATCAGAGAGCACTTTATTGCAAGTTAATGTGGAAACAGAACACCTCAATCAATCAGGATGCAGAAGAGCTGTCTGATGATATCAGCCCGTCTCAACCTATTCATACAGGACACCGTACACTCGCTCACCCACACACGTCCGCCCACCACTTCTTAATATATTAACAAATACATATGGAAGGAACCCCGGAAGATGGTGAGATGTATGTTTGTGGAGCTGGAATAGCGAGGGATGTACAGTACGTGTCCTCAGTCGTGGTGGTGGTATTATTTATATCACGGTAGCATCCACGGCGACTGAGGATACGGCCCCCCTGTGCTGAGCTCTGTGTACAAACACAGCCAGAAGCCATCTGGGTAGGATTCATCCGACTAGACACAGATATCCTCAACAGGGATGTTGAGCTAATCACCGTCAGCTCCTTTCACAGCCAGCTGAGGGAAATCGGCACTTCCCGAGCACAACTTTCCAGACCTATTTTAGACATCTAGTTTAAGAAGAGATGAATCATGCCCTGGACTCCTTCGGCTGCCTTGGCTCCGTCCCCGCAGACCCTTCGGGAGCCCGGGTGACTGCTGCTGAAGTCAGCACCGACACTGCGGTTGCCAATTTGATGAGACGAATCCCATCCGCTCCGACCGAGAGACTCGAGGGTTTAGGAAAAGCAGACAAACACATGGCAGGCGAAACAGAATCACATCTGAGCTGCATTTTTGGATGTGAAACCATGTAGCCTCCCAGGGCTGATGACTTCTCTGGATTTAGAGCTGGGCTGCTGAAGAGGGAAGCAAAAGGGGGAGCGTGTTGCAGAAGCCTGTGCTGCTCACACCTCGCCTGCCCCTTCGCTTTCGGTGTGACAGCTGAGAGATGACAGACCCTGAGCTTTGCCTTCCCTTCAAGCCACAGAGGCTCAGTCCCTGGCCCTGTCTGGCCCTTCCTCTCCAGCTCCTGCCCACGCCAAGCCGGGGCAGTTGCGAGTGCAGAGAACATTTATCCAGTGCGCTCTGCCACGGCACTGCTGGACAAGGACAGGCTTTAGGAATTGGCTTCTTCATGCCACCTCCCCATCACACGTTCTGCTGCCACCTCCCAACACTCCAAAACCCAGATGTGCCACACACACGACTAATAAGGAGTTTCCATCCTGTAAAGAAGAAAGGGAGTTGGTCTAACGAGACAACCGATGATGAAAGCGTTTCTCAGGAAAGGAGCATGATTAGAGATTATTAAGGCTCACAACTTCAGCAAGGTCTTGCAAGAGGACAAAGATATTAATTGGAGGGTACATGTGCCTAAACCTCTTGAGAAAGTCACTGCAATAGGTCCTAACACTGTAAAATGCTGGGTGTAGGTCAATTCAAGACATCAGTGCATCATTCTGTGCCAGTGGTCTTAGGAAAAACTGGCTTCATCCAGTTTTCACTTCAGGGTTTTCTCTTATGAGGAAAACTTTCATATGCATTTTCCAACATAAACTGGGATGTCCAGTTCACAGTGATGCTCAGCTTTTATCTGCCTTTACAAAACATCAACAACAATAGACAGCTCAACAGGTGAAAAGTGCCAGACAGAGAAAATAATTAAAATGCAAACCAAGTGGGCTGAGAAGATCCTTCTCGCAGGAAGGTATTTATAGCAAGAGGTGAAAGAGAGACGACATAGCACTGACTGTCTCTGTTACAAGGTGAAATAAAAATATTTCTCTTCTTACCCTCCTTGTTTATAGCCTAAATAGAGTAAAATAAATGTCGGTCTGTAGCTGCCTTGTTCCCTGCACTGTGGGACCTTTCAAAAAGGGTATCACAGATGCCTTTGCTGCTTTTGCACCGGCCCTGCCAGATTCTTCTTGGGACGAGACCCTATCTTCTGTCAATGCCTTCCCTCAGTGCTACAACACTGACCCTTAATCCGATAATTACCCGGCCCACTAAATTACTGCAATTAAGCCCAGTTCCCAGCTGCAGCCGAGGACAGCCTCCCGACGGGGCTCCCAACACAGCCCAGCAGAGCGGCCAGCCCGTTTTGCCAAACAGCATCTCATCCCTACTGAGAGTCAGAAGGGAGAGAAGGAAATTGCTAAATCTTTCATCACAAGGCCAAGATTTCTATAGACACCGAAAATCTATTGATGGGCTCAGATCAAGGACTTTTTAATTGAGTGAAGAACATTAATTAGTAAATCTACTGACTTCTAAACACAGAAGACCTAGGGCTTCAGATTACCATTGTGCAAGGACAAAGAAGCTTTCAAGGTCTAGAGAGTTTTTCCCTTTCCTGCCCTACCCTCAAACACCCAAAACTATCTCAGTTTGGAGAGATCATGGAGATACATGGATGGTGTGGTGGCAATCAGACACTGCATTTATTTAGCTGAGGGAAGTGCTCAAAGGAATCATCAGGGATGGTTATGTCTGAAAGGTGGTCTGAAAAAAATACAAGGTGTTGCTAGAAAACAGAAAGATTAAAGTTAAAAGCATTTGGATGGATAAAATTGTTGCAAAGATTATTACTTCTTAACATATAAATTACTCAAATCATTCCCATTTGTCTGCCTTCATGAGCATATGAAAGAGGAGACCAAAGGCTTCGCTCCCAAGACGTTAAATCCTAAAAAATCCACCCATGTTTTAAGTTGTAATACATGAAGCTCTTTTCCTGAAAAAACTGTCTGCAGACCAGCAGCAAAGGCTTTAAAACATGTTTGTTGTGGAATCAGAAAAAGAAGAGATCAAACCGCGGCAACTCAGCAGAGAAGGATTGCTGGAAAAGCAGAAACTAAAAATGTAATAACGGGAAGATGAAGACGGGAGGAAGCAGCTCACCAAAGGGAATGGCCTTGCCAGGGAAAGGCAGCAGAGTTTATGGCCCTGCTCTTTATTAGCTGAGGAAGTCAACGCATGCTTCTGGGGAAAAAAAATAGGAAAGGAAATAAAAAGGAGTTTAAGATTATTTTTATGGCTTGAGGCCAGATTCATAGCAGACCTGAGTTGTGTCTGGGGATCTCTCCTCTATTTCTAATGTTCCCTGATGTTTTCCCATGAAATGATGGCTGGGAGGCTGGTGAGCACCATGGTTATGGTGTGCCACTCTACATCCTTTCCTGTGCACCTGCCGTCCTGCCAGCCCACAAGATCCATCCAGCAGCACTCAGCAAATGTCCAAACCATTCTCCATTTTCACAGTTTCTAACCCACTTTCCAGAGGTGTGGGCAGCCCTTTCCCCAGCTGGTCACTGACACACCGTGGCCACATTTTCCTGCCCAGAGACAGCACTTTGGCCAGACTGTGGTGTCTTTGTGGAGCAGGGACAGTGCGCCTTAGAAGCCAGCTGCAATTTTTGACCAGAAGGGCAAAACATGAGAAGGTTGGGAGTGTGCAAGGAGCCCAGGGAGGGAAAATAGGGGCTTCGGATGTCACACATATACACCACCCAGACAGCTCCTTTCCTGGGAGCAATAGGATGATATTTTGGAAAGGGTTTTTTACCCAGGGAGAGCTACAGATTACCCACCATCAATTGGCAGCTTCTAGCCAGGTGCAGCAACATCCAGCTTACCCAGTTTTCCCACGTCTAATCAGGAGAAGCCAGAATATCTTGACATGAAACTTGTGCAGGGATGTAAATAGGTGGAGGCTATGTTTCTAACTGTGTTAGGATCTAACTGTGGGTGATGGCAGCCTGAGAATCTTTAGTGGCCTCAGATGGGGAGAAAAACTGCGTTTCACTTTATAGACCAGTGACAGAGCAGGGCACTTAGAAACTGCACATGTTTGCATATTTCTTTGCATGGCCACAACACATGATGCCCCTGGCCCCTGCAAGGTCAGCCTTTACAGAGCACAGTGAACACGGTGACAGTCCCACAGTGATGCCTGTCCTACATGTAGTGCTTGCAGCCATCCATTTTTGCCTTGGCAAATCGAAACCCGAGGTGAGTCAAGATACTTCCTAAGTTAGGGACAGTTTTCAGCCTCTTATGGCAGGGGGGCACATCACCAAGACACAAAAGCAATTTTTTATTTAAATCCTTCATAACAGGGTTTATTGTGCTGTCCAGAAAGGCGGACATGGGCGCAGCAAAAGGTTCTGCTGGCCTGTTTAGCATAGCCTAGAGTTTAAGTAGAGAGGCAGCATTTCCTGCGTCAGCTCACCACTTCAAATCTCACCTGAATCCTGCATCATGTATGAGACATCTGCGCTGCACGCTGGTGGAACAAATCTGTCAGCAGAACGAACGTGCGGGGACAAATCTATCCCTGTTCCAACAGCAACGGTGTTAACCCAGGGGAGCGTTTTTGGCCTGCCAGAGTCAAATGGGACTCAGAGCAAGTAGGTCCCTATATGCATCTTGCAAGACAAATGAATGACTGAAATAGCATTGGTGGAAGCAGGAGTGCCTGTTCAGAGTTTTGAGATACACTGGCTTGGCCATGGCAGTCACACTGCGTTTGGATTCAAATTACCACCAATCAGTTATGCCCTATACAAATCCATCCCTTAGCTAAAAAAAAAAACAAACAAAAAACCAACAAAAACAAACCTTCTTAAAACCTATCTTGTGTTATGCCTTCAGGGCAAATTTGCTTTTATGAGCATGAATAATTCATGCATGTTCATTTATTATTAATTAATATTCCATGAACATGCATGGTTTATTCACCCAAACAAAGCACTGTGCTCCAACACCCTCTCTCCAGCCTGGCATTAGCTACGCGTCACAGCCCAGTGGACCAAGCCATTCAACCAGTACCATTTGTCACCTCTTTCTCCCTAGAATCCACCGAGAACGTTTTGGCCCTTCTTGCTGGTCACTGACTTTCTCCATTTCCAGGGCTGGAATAGGATAATTCAGCTGTACTGAGCTTGTGTGTTGGGAGAAGCTGAAAACGTGAGCAAGAGGGAGGAAAGGAGTTTGATTTTTTTGGTGTGCTGTGCCAGACCGCACACATTTCCATTTTGGAGAAGCAATGCCAGGCACGCCAGGTCATCACAGGGTCACTGGTCAGCTGGACTGTTAGGGGGGAATTATTCCTCATTCTATGCCATGTCACCAACAGCCACAGCAGCATTTCCCACATGGAACTTTCTTCTGTCAGAGATGGTTCATTGCTGATATGGCAGAGATGCCATAAGCCATATGCCCATGCCAGCCACATTTTCCTGCTGTGCAGGCATTTTGCTGAGAGCACACAGGAGTCCCCGGCAAAGCCAAGAAACTAATGAAAGTCTCTTCCATTTCAATATAGATCCTCGTGTGCATTGACTCTGGCACCAGTCTGCACCATGGAGGGGCAGCTGGATTTTTCTCCTCAGCATCCACCCTCTAAGAGCCCACGGTTTTTGGATTTTCTCCCAGTGCTGGATCTGCACCCCAACACATGAGCAAAGCAAATTTGTGCAGAGCCAGCACAAATTATGAGCCGTCGCCGTCCAGAGGAACCCCAGCTGAGCCCCTTCAAGCCAGGTCAGACCTGACATTCATAGCTCTCTGCAACCACCACCATCTACAGACTAGCAATCCACATTTTTATGGGACAGGCAGAGCAGGAATACCAATTGCCTCATAAAAAATATCACCCACAGATATCACCCACCACCACCACCCTCATTGCTGTCTCCACATCAGGTCCAGCAGGACTTCAGGTGAGAGCAGACTCACTTGGGTCAAATCACCACCTGGATCTTCTTTGCCCTCCCAGACAGCGCCCACAAAACCCCCCACCAGGGGATGTTTAGCTCTTGAATCTTCACCTGATATAGGAGCAGCCCTGTCACAAAGCATTCCTAGATGCTCTGTTCATGTCCCAGGTCTCAAAACAACCACTTCACCTGCATCCTCTGTGTTACAGCCATGAGGGTGCAGGACCAAGAGCTGGATTTTCTTTATTTGGGCTAAACCATTGCAATCTCTTTATATGGTCCTGTGTGAGTCCTGATTTTCAAGCACAGGAATGCTGAGAGGAAATAGTAAAAAACTCCCAGCGTGTTAGACACTGGAACAGCTTCAAATCAAGAGTTAGCTGAAGCAAACAGAAGAGACGTGATTTTGGCATTTATTAAAAGCAGAAGTACAGCACAAAAAGAGGGAGAGGAGAAAGCTTTGCTTACAGGAGATGCTCACGTGGTACTCGGCACCATGGGGTACCAGCCAAAATCATGGACAGGCCCTCGGTATTTCTGAAGTGGCACATGGAAGAAGAGAGGAATTAAAACAACAATCTAATCAGTTTTAAATAGTGCTGGGTCCAAATCACATGTCTAAAGCCACATAAACCCAGCTTTGAGAGCCTGGAGCAGGGAGTGGAGACCAGGCATGAAGCATCCCATTTCCCTTGCTTTGAAAGAAGGAACTGGGTCTAAATTCCCCCAATTGTGGCATGTTTTAGACCTGGACATGAAGTGCTTGATTCCAGTGAATACCCCGGGCACCCTCCTATTGCCTCAGATTGTTTTACCAATAGACATAAGTTCAGAAACACTCTGAGTGTTACAGACAATTTAACACACAGGGGCTGCTCGGGGAAAACTTAAAACTGTCATAATTCATCCTCCCCTTCCCCCGGTCCAGAAATGAAAGATTAAACCTAGGAAGATTTATTAAACTGACATTTTAATAGAATTTTTAGACTTTCCATGTTAATAGTTTAAATATAATTGAATTCCATGAAAGGGAGGAATACAGGATGGAGCCAGGGTCCCCCAACAATAAGAATGTTTTAAACACTGGGGCATATCACTAATGCATAATTTAGTCCTATTTGCATGGCCCTTAGAACTGGGAGTAACGAAAACACAAATCTAATTAACAGAGTGAAAGAAATGCCTCCACCAGCAAACTTCATCACAAGCTCCACTACCACACACCCACCCTCTGCAAGTTACAAACATGAAACAGATGGCAAGGAGGAGAAAAAAAAATAAAAGACATCACACATCAGCTCTTGGAGAGGAAGAGGGGGGAAAAAAGAGAGAGAAAGCAGAAGGGATAGGATGGATAACCATGCTACTTGACGATGCAGCAATTAACTTGCTGAGGGTGGAATAATTCTTGCAGTGCCTCTCTGGTCGAAGCACTCTCCCAACTTAGCCAAGTAGATGTACTGAGTGCAGTGAAGAGTAAACCAGTTTCCATAAATCCCAGCAGGAGTCCGTTTCACTTTATAAGATTCATGTGAAAAATTGAAAATTCAGGTTTTTCCAAATGCATCCGTAATCAGCAGGCTGAGCCCCATGGGTCCCCAGAGGTAACTGATCACAGCACAAAGTAGGGTTTCACAATCACACTGAGATTCTCCACTGCATTTTTAAAGGTTAGACATTAATTCCTGATCAATACAAGGAACAGCAGGCTGCCCCCTACCCCCAATCCCAGAATTGTCTTACATTATTAACTGAGCCTTGGCTTTGTCCTGGAATTACTTAAAATCACAACTCACAGCTGTAAGACAGAGTCCCTCCAGAGCCAGAGCAGAGGGGGGTGAGAAAGACCTTCCCCAGTACCTTCTTCCCCCATGCAGAGACAATCCACCCTGTCCGAGGTCTGACAGTTGGAGGTAAAAAAGATTCCTCGTGCTTAGCATGGCACTTTCAAAAATAAACACCAGAACCTGAAGTTTCTTTTCTCCAGGTCTAGTTGGACTGTGTAGAAACAGGTCATTCCAAATTAATCTTCGTGGTCGAGTCTCCCTCCCTTAACAATGCGCCACACTTAATTTTGCTGGGTTTCTGTGCCATCACCATCACAAATTTCATTGACATCAAGACGTCTCCCTTTAGCTCTGAAAACAAACTCAGTGTGTCCCAAGCGCAAAGTTTTCCAGCAGCATTAGGAATAAGGACAAAAAGAATATAATTCAGGCTACTCAACAGCTTTTGGTCATTGAAAATTTTCTTGTCTTCTCCAGACATGCATGTTGGGCTGTCATTTGCTTTCCATTTACATGATAGGTGGTGGCTGCTGTTTTGTATGATGCAGTTTGACACAGTCCAGGTCAGGGGCAGGATGCAAGCTGGTCCATCAATCAGATTTAGAACCAGTTTTTGATTATTGGTCATGCTGGTTCTTACCCTGTCTCTCTTTCCCTCCTGGCAACACTCCTGCAGATTTGAAGGCTTCAGCTGCTGACTGTAAGAGGCTCCTGGACTTCAGGCAGCATTTTGGGGAAGTTTTGGAAACCTCCACAGCTAGGCAGGTTCATTAGCATGCACTCATGGTCTCATATTTTTTACTGCCTCTCTGCAGGGCTCATTTATTCCACTGAAATCAAACACAAGAATTCCCCCAAGGCATCCTTGTCAGAAGTGAAGTGACTGGGCTGCACGACACACTCTTTCCAGGTACTGCAGCAGGTACAGGGAAGCTTACGATGGTTTTTGGTGCCGTATCAATTCATTATCAAAGGGGAAATTGATGAATATCCACTTTTGCTGAGTTAGAATCTCCTGATGGCTAATGAGCGTGAATAAAACGTTATGCAAATTAGTGGCTGAGAAGGGAATTCAGAACTGAACTCGAATATGAAATAGGTCATTAGTACAACACATCTTTAACATCTGTTGATTGTTTCTAATGTTACATTTGTGGCAAAACTGCCTATGTTGAGATTTAGTGAGAAGAACTTAGTGAGAAGCCGACCCCACAGTCACGGACGTACCCTCTGGACTTTGTGCCACGCTTGATGTCAGGAAGCAGGAGTGGTTCTGGGCAAACAAACAGGTCCCCACTCCTGGAGAAAAAATACAGTTTATGGCCTAGATTGCTATCTGATCACCTGCTCAGGACACCTCTGTGTGATGTGTGCCTAGGTGGCTGTGCAGAGTGTCTCATAAAATATGAATACTTCTTCCAGATATGATGGTGCCTAATGTGCATTTACTGTATGAACACTTATAGGTTTCTATTATTATTTATAAGTCTACAGTGTGAGAAGCTTTTCTCTAATGCTCAAGAAGTGACAGCTTCCCTCTTGCCAAGGACAGGCAGAGAAGAGGACACATCAAGAGAAAGGCAAACAGCAAACACTACGTGTAGGCAAGGAAAACTAGATTTTCTCTAAGCTATACAAGCCATCTAGGTGTTTAAAAGGAATTAAAACTGGAATGGATTTGAGCTTTGCGGGCTTGGTAGTGTAAGGTACAGTTTGTGTCTTGTCCTTTTGGAACAATCCAGTCTGTCTGGGCTCCTGCACATGGGCTTGTTTAGGGCTTGGGTGGTTTTTTTCCAGGTTGAAGAAGGAGTGATGAAAGTCCTCAATTAAAACAGGAAAAACTGACTTTCTTTGAAGATAAGCTGCCCCAAAGGGTCTCCAACACATCACAAGAGAGGAGTGGCAAGTTAATGTTGGAGGCAGTGTGTCAACAGTCTTCAGAAATGAAAAATTAATGGTGTGACCAAAAAACCCCAACAGTGTCAAAATAAAGGAATGTTTCTTTGTGGGAAACAGTCACTGGGATGCACAGATGTACTCAAATCCCTCACCTCCCCGGGGCAGGATACAGACCTCCCAGGAGGGCTCGGTCTCATAGGAAATGGTGACCATTACAGGGTGTTTTTAAATCTGGTTCTGCAAAGAAGAAACCTTCCAGACTTGTGACATTCAAAGGGGAGATGGAAGGGGGAACAAAAGGAAGAAAATCTTTCCTACCTTCCTCCTGCTCAATGGTTCTGAGCTATCCATATGAATTGGGAAAGGTGAAACAGGAGAAAAACAACCTATGTGCAATAAGCAATAAATTATGAGCAAGGCAAGAAGCGCAGGATGCAGCAGAGTGAGTTTCAAGCCATGGTATTGGCATGAGATTCAGTTTCTCCTCTCTGGGGTGACCACCAAACTCATCCCATCTTCAGGTACTCCAGATGATGATATTTCTCTCTGGCCAGAAATTCTGCCCTTCCAACATGAACTTTCAGCTTCCATGACCTACTTTTGACAATCCTGTCAGAAGTTTCTACACAAACTCTGCATAGGACAGCAAAAGGAGCCCCCATTCAAATGAGGTCCATCCTCAGGAGAGGGAGTTGTAAAAATGGTGGTTTGTTTCCCCATTATTGCTTTAAATCCAGCACTTCATCTGCAGCTCCTGTTTATAAAAGAAAAAAGCAAACCAAGCCTTGTGGCAACAGATGATCAAAGCTGACACAAGCGGCCCACCCAAGCCATGGTCTGGAGTTTTGGTCAGCAATAGGAGAGCAAAATACAAAGGTCACTTCTGGCTGAGATGCATAACCAAGGAGAATGCAATCAGGGCAACAGTCCAAGCAAAGAACAGACCATGCTTCTTCAGGAACAAAGGCATGGAGTAGCAGGGAGACTAGGGTACTGCCTAAAATTTCAGTGGGGAGAGAGGATACAGCACAACACTTTTTCTGTTGAAGGGTTCTGCCTGCCCCTGCCATTCTCTGTGTGGTGTCTGCACTTGCTTCTTAGGTATAAAAAGTCGCTCACTGCCTGATGTAGGAGCTTTGATCCAAGAGACTGGTGTCTCAGGATGTGCCAAAGCCTCCTGTCTCACAAGACAGGGATCACAAAATGCGCCCTTTATCAGAGCAAGCCAAGGCAAAAAAGTAGCAATGCAAAGTACTCAGGGCTTAGAGTTCTCCAAGCAGAGGACTCAGGTTGTAGAGATCCTCACCAACATCCAGGATGGTGATTTCAAAGACCTTGTTCCAGATCAGAGCCTCCTCTATAAACAAGGGGCAAGGAAAGACAGTAGGAGTTTCCTGATCCGGTGTGCACTGCAACCCTCTGAACTGAACTCCAGAGCTGGTGCAAGGAGTGACAAACCACAATGGGGTAAAGAAACCTGGAAGCCATGCAGCTTAACCTCAGCTTGGGGATTGGAGGTGCCTAAACACCGGGATATCAAGAGTCACCAGATTTACTGAATGAGGACCCACAGCCCTTGCCCAGACCCCTGCATCCCTCATTCATTGCCTACTCATAAGTGCTAAAATTCACCCCACTTCTGCAAACCACAGTGGTGGGCTACTACATTTATTATCCCGTCACAATTAACCACTTCTGATTAGTTCAACTAATTACTGGGTGCTAGCAATTACTCACTGACAGGCCTCCTCAGAGTCTTTAATAGCTGTTCCCACAAGAGCAAACAGGTGAAGGCCAGAAGAAAAAAGCAAAACAGCTAAACAAGGGGGAAATGAGGGAAAGAATTAAGAAATCCCTGGACAGACCCTGGTCCTTTGAGATCCAGAGCAGCAAACAGCCCAGCTAATTAGCATGCCTGTTGCATTGCTAGCATGCATGGAAATTTTCCCTCCAGCCCTTTTTCTTGCAGAAACTCATGATTTGGGATTTGTCCACAATACAAACACGAGAAAAGATGTGTTTGCACATTGTTGTTTCAACACTGCAATGTCTCTCAAAAACACTAAATCATGTCTGGGTAATTTTGTTTAGAGGGTGAATTTTGAATCCTAAGCCACCAAGTGGAGGTATTTTCTTTGTAGCTAACTGAAGACGTCTGGCAACAGGAGGATTAGGGGAGAATGGAAAATATGACAAAAGGGTAGCCTTAACTGATTTGGAACACACTTCTTTTATGGATAACAGAGGAAAAACATCCTTAGGAGGATGCTCTACATGTTGCAATAGCAACTGTATGTTTTCTGTTTCAGACCCTGACAACAGAACTTAGCAGAAAATAAGTTGTTAATGACACTCATAGAAGTAATCTTTATATGTAATATATTCTATAATATGCAGAAAAAAACATAGCTTTGTACCCGATGCTTAGAGAATGCTCTCGCTCCTATTGTCATTGAATTTTATGGGGTTTCCATAAACAGGAGAGCACCCAGATAATGTCTTTGTTTCCAGGTGCTGCATGCTTCACCCCTGTGGCTGCAACACCTGGAAGGTGTCTGCTTCCAGACCCCCTACTCCAAACCCTTTTGAATTTAATAATACCGACCTGACAAGCTTTAAGGGAGGGTTTCAACAGGTCCATAAAGCACTTGTGTTGACTTCCAGGTGGCTTTTTAAACAGAAGCCAGTCAGCCAGTCATGACCAGAGATCCTGAAGTATCTCACCATCCCAGAGACAGTCTCCAAGCACAGCTGAGATTTTATCAGGAGGACTGTAATCCTGGGGAAGCTGCTGGAGAACAGACATTAAGCAGCCTGACAACAATAAGCCTGCTTCCGTGCCTTATCCCTCCCTTGCTCAAAACGTGATTTTCCAAAATGATGAATTATTGTTTTCCGAGTAATGGGTTTGCCCTAGAAACACTCACTATTTCCCAAATTGCCCCTTCCATCTGGAAAGACTGCAGTGAACACAGGGGGATGTATCCAACACTTTGAGCCTTGCAGTGCCACAGGTGATGATGGGAGGACTGGGCATGCTTGTGTGGAGGTTGGTGGAAAACATGACCCCCACAGTGGAAGAGTTTCCTGAGCACAACACCTTGTCCCTGGGGTGCTGGGTATCTGTGTGGGGTGGGGTGGATCTCCCTCAAAGCCCACAGATCCAGACAGGATCACCTCCACACCACAGGTGGAAGAAACACCTATCCCATATGTGCATGAAATGATTCCCCATGTGCATTCCCATGCTCACAGGAAAGGACAGTGAGCATGGTCAGGAGACCTCTCCCACCCTGACAAACAGCATCATGCAGGTCCTTTCCCCTTCCAAAGAAAAACAAGGCAGGGAAGAGGGAAAGAGCACAGCTAAAGTTAAATTGTGCCGTAAAACTTCTTTCTACAACAAACTGATTAACATCTGACTCTGCTATAGAACTCGAACAATGCTAAAGGCTGCAAAACACTGTCTGAAAAGGCAATAAAAAACAATGGTCACACAAAGAGCCCTTGCCGAGGCAGGAAGGGCCCCCAGACAGCCCCTGCCCAGCCTCTGCCCAGCCATGGAATGCTTTCATGCTCATGTTGAAAAGGTGCAGGAAAGGTGTTTTGTTTCAAAGTGAAATCTGTCTGAATGAAGCGTGCACTGCAGAAGGGCAGGGCACGCGATGGCATCCCCTTGTACAGGAATTACAGGAGCCCTTTGCTCAGAAACCCACCTCCAGGTTCTGCTTTCTGCCCTCAAGGCACTCTGCTCTCACACTCAGCTCAGCCCGGGGATTCCCTACTGTTCTGCTGGTGTGGAGGTGGGAAGCACATGAGGATGAGAGCAACTGGCCACACAGCCACCTCCTGAGCTCAGCCGAGCTCCTGTGCCTCTAGTTCTGCTCCATTTCTGCAGCTACATTCCCGGTATGCAACTTCCATTCTTCTACGGTTCTGGATGAGTTTTCCAGGCCTCAGGAGATTATCATGTGAACTGCATAAGGAAAGACTAAGTTTTAACTCATGCTTTTGCTAATACATTCAGTGCTGTAAATCAGCTGAAGTTCAAGCAGCCATGAATATCTGTAAGGTTAGATTTGATACTCCTAGTCAGCAATATTTTTTCCTGCAGACACACATGCACATAACACTGTTTTTTCCTTAGAAAAATTTTCTAAAATCTTCTACATTTTCTTCACCTTTCTGTTCTTTTCTGCTTGCCTTCAATGATCGAAGCGGACAGAACATCTCCCAGGAAGGCTTTTAGAGATCTCAAGAACGACATCTTCCAGGGTTGATCCCCTCATGGATCCTGCAGAGCTGCAAGCTGCCTCCAACATCTGGGGACCCAAAGGGAAAGCAAGAGGAGCTGATGCACTGACACCTGGGGGTCCTGGCAGACAACAAAGTGTCCATGGGCCAGCAGTGTCCTTGGGGCCGAGGCCAGTGGAATCTTGCCATGCCTTAGAAAAAGCACTGCCAGCAGGACGAGGGAGGTGATCCTGCCCCTCTGCTCAGCCCTGGTGAGGCACATCTGGAGTGCTGTGTCCAGTTCTGGGCTGCCCAGTACAGGAGAGACATGGAGCTCCTGGAGCAGCTCCAGCAGAGAGCCGCTAATTTGGTCGAGAGTCTGGGGAATCTCTCTTATGATGAAAGGAGGAGGGAGCTGTTCAGTCTCGAGAAGAAGCAACTGAAAGGGCACCTCATCAATGTGTACAAATATCTAAAGGATGGGTGCCAAGAAGATGGACCAGGCTTTTCTTGGTGGTGCCAGCAATAGGAAAAGAGACAACGGGCAGAAACTGATACTGAGGAGGCTCCACCTGAACATGAGGAAGAACTTCTTTACCCTGCAGCGACCAAGAACTGGAACAGATTGACCAGAGAGTGTGGAGGCTCCCTCTCTGGGGATATTCCAGAGCCATCTGGACACATCCATGCCATGTGCTGTGGGATGACCCTGCTTGAGCAGGGACGTTGGACCAGATGACCCACTGTGGTACCTCCGACCTGACCTGTTCTGTGATTGTATGATTCTGTGATTCTGTGGTCTTGCCCACTCTCCAAAGTACAACAGATTTTGGTGTCCCAGGCTCAAAGACGACTGACAATCAGACTTGATGATCCTAAAGATCTTTTCCAACCTTAATGATTCCAATTCTATGGGCAGTTCTGGCATCCAGGAGCAGCAGACCATGGCCTGGAAAAGGTGGGTGCAGGAATTTCCAGAGAGGCTGCTGTCAGAAAATCAACATCAGGAAGGAGCCTCTAGGAAGGGGAAGTGTCAGACCAGCTTATCAGTCAGTAGGGAATGGCTGACAAACACAAGGTTCCTGCCACACCTTACAGGGGCTTTATTTTTAACCTGCAAGAAGAAATTCTGGCTCTCCCACATTCACGAGGAGGCACCTCCTACAAAGCATCCTCCGCACTCCACTGGGCAGCAAAACAGTGGTCAGGTCTGACCAGCCTTGCCAGGGCCACCAAAAACAACCAACCACCAGCCATCGTGGGAGGGTCAAGCAGTGCTGGACAGGGCCCACGTTTGGGGCTGTGAACCTGCAGAGGTGGGGCTTTGTTCAGAAGGGAGATGTGCCCAAGGGAAGCCCCACTGCCCCTCTGCACCAGCCCTGAGGAACAGGTGGCCACAGCGTGAGCATCTGTGCAGGTCTGGGATGTTTAATATCAAATCAAGAGGGAATTAAAGTGCTTGGGTCTGTGACTGCTTTACACTAATTCTGGATGGTATGAAAATGTAACCCACTGGTTTTGCCTTTATGAGCAATACTTGGCTTGTTCTGTTCCCGAGCTTGTCTCCTGTGCAGTGTATTTCTTGTGCTGATAAATATTTATGCTCCGTGATTTTGATTTATACAAGGGGCTTAAATATTGTAAAGCTGGATATAACCAGCATAAAACAACATAAAACAAAGCACCAGTATCCAGAATGGGGTGGACTAAAAAGAGATGGCTCCTGCAGCAACCAGATTTTACCCCAGAAACGACCTCTTCCCCTCCCAGGAGCAGCACAAATTGGCAGCATCCCCCTCTCTGCTTTACAATTGAGATTCCCAACCTGTGTGTATCAAACAGGAGAGCTGTTTGCAGTATTGCCAAGGTTACTAGAGTGAAAACATTGCAAATGGCATTTGCATGATTGTATTTTCAAATCCTAACTTGTAGCAACAGTGCATTTTAAATGAAGGGGATTTATAACTCAAACCAGAACACTAATCATATTCTGGAGTAATAGGATTTATTTGTTGGTTGTTTGGTGGTTGTGGGGTTTTTTTAAGCTCAGAGACAACAAGCTATGTTCATGAAAAGGGAGATGGCTGGGCTTAAACCCTACTCCAACAACATTTTGAAAGGATTAGGAAAGAGACATGAATATGCTCCATTTTCAATATGCGGTTCAGAGCCTGTGTAGTCTTTAATGCTTCCCTGCTATGAGAACATCCTAAATTGCTAAACAAGTTCAGACAATTGCCATTTTAAATGTGAAGCTCAGATCAGCACAAAAAAAAAGGAGCCGTCTGAGGATCAAGAATGGATGTTTAACAGCACCCAGATGTTCTCCAGCTATGAAATTCCTTCCCCAAAACACACTGGGCACATTCTGAAGCAATGCTCAGTCCTCCACCAAGGCTAGGATTTACAGCCCAATATCAAGACCAGCTAAAGCTGGAAGCAGCTGTCATGTTCCCCGCAACAGTGGATTTCTGGGACAGGCTTTTAAGGTTCTGGAGCACCTGACTTAAAGTCATGCAATATTTACAGGAGAAGGAGCTCATTTAGGCTGTAATTTAGGAGGTGCACTAAGTCTCATGGCCCATATCCTTACGTGGAATAAGTGGAGTAAGTCAATGTACACCACCCAAAGAGCTTGATTTTAATCTCCATGCCCTGCAAACACCAGACTTACGGGAACAAAGGTGCTCCAAGAGGGTTTGGTGATTACCAGAAATAGCTCCAAAAAATTCCCTGGATTTTTGACAACAAGGAACTTTTCCAGACATTTCTGAAATATCTCTGTAAAACACTTGTTAAAGCCACCTTACAGGGCTTGTTTTAATATAAAAATTCTCAGTGGTGGGCCGTTAAGCTATCCTGTCAGACATGGAAAACCAGGAGTGCTGTGTGGTCTGTTTCTGCAGCCATCTGAAGAGATAATAAACCTCATCTGACCACTGAGAACTTCATATAACACACACTAACCTCGTCACTTAAATTGCATGATCATACACTTGCTGGCAATTGATTTTAGACTAGTCAAAGGGTGTCAATTTAGGCAGCTAAAACCACCACCTAAAATCTCCAGTTGTGCTCGGAAATTCTGGCCTTCAGTATATTCAGGCACACACTGATTTTATACAGTGTGTGTATATATATATGTATAATTTCACACACACACATGCATACATCTATAAATGAAAAAATTAATCTGAAATATGTCGCCCCGCAATCTGTCAAATAAAGCTGATATAATAAATATGTCACTTTATTTAACAACTGATGCTGAAGAGAACTAGGCAGAATGAAAGAAATGAAGACAGGGCTTAGTAAAAACACTGAGGAAGGCAGAAATTAAAGCAATCAATCACATTCTCGTGGAATGTCTACACCACTCGAAATAATATTTTATTGTCTGCTATTGATTGGATGCCACTGAACAAAATTACAAACAATGAATCTGGTGTTATAAACAAGGATCACAATAAGAATAACTTATTTCAAGGCCGTGGCCATACACTTTGTAGACTGCAGAGTCCTGGACATCTGCTTCCTGTACCACCATAACCTAAGAGACATCCCTGCTCACTGACAACAGGGAGGCCAGGCTGCAACGGTGCCGAGATAAGGGAACACTTCCATTTTGCCCTCCTTTGCATTTTAAGCATGAATATTTAAAGCTTGCAAAATTTGGTAGGATTGGAGGACCCCACTAGGTAGGGGTGCACGAGAGAAGTGACACTGTTTTTTTCAAACAGTGAGATCTCAGTTTAGGAAGGAAGAGGAGAATACCTTGAATTTTATTCTGATGAAATCATAAGAAAAATTAAAGAAATTACGCTGAATCAGAGAATAAAGTTGTGATAGTCAGCAGCCAGTCACAGGAGATGTTTTGGAAAATGAAAGAAAATTTCTAAGAGCCCTCAATCAGCCAGTGGCCCCAGGTCTCTTGGCAGGTTCCTTGCCCCTGCTCCAGTGGTATGCTGCCACTCTGATCCATGCAGGGACCAGGGACATGGGTCAGGACACAAGCTGAGCCTGATGGAGAGAGCACAGGACAAGTCGCATCCTCTTGCTGCTCACCAAGCCACGAGTTACTCATCAAACACCTTCACTAACAGCACCAGGACAGCCTGGGAAGAAAGCTGCTGTTTATGCTGAGCACTGGTCTGAAAGATTCACCTCCAGACAGCATGAGCTGACACAGCAGTGAGAAGTAGGACCCACAGCTGCTTCAAAAACCCCTCTGAGCTTGGCTTGTTGTAAGGAGCAATGAATATGTGGCAGGGGGTTTTGGAGGAGCTGAGGGAAAGTCCTTTCTCACCCCTCTGGAGCTCAGAGGATGATAAAACAGCATTGATAAAACCTCTAGAAAAATCAAATGCGATGTTTAGATAAGCCAGTCATTCCTGATAGTACCCACACTCTAAAATAAAAGTTGGCAATTATGAATGCAAAATGCTGGATGAAGGAGCAAGCAAAGAGGATGGGATAGTGGACACATCTTCCCTTCCTGCATTGTTCTGTGATGCCACTGCGTTATCATACATTAGCCATTTACAGACACGTGCAAATGGCATGAAAACACTGGGCCAAATCCATCCACGGTGCAAATTCATTGAGTTCCAGCAGATCTACACTGGGTTCTAATTAGGCTTATTATGTATAACAGAACATAATTCTAATTGACAGCTTTGACTACACCCCACATCATTTCTGCTCTAATTTACCCTCATGGGGCAAGAAAGAGGTAACACACAGGTCTGGCTCCAATGGTGACAGCAACAAGAGGAAGAGGGAAAGCCATCCCTGGAACTGTGCACAATGGCCAGGAGTGGAGTTGGAGGTATTCCCCACTGAAGAAACATTTATTCTGCTGGTATTCGGGTATCAGGTTTAATTTACCTTTATGCAGCTTTACCTACCCAACAGTTTGCCACCCACCCCTGCAATATCCAACCTCTATTACTAGCGATTTTATGGAGTGGGAGTCCTTACAGGCATTTGGGGAGTAAAAATTCTGCTGGGAATGTGAGGAAGAGTATGTTTGGGCATGGGTGGGATTGCAGTTCAGGGGATTTGAAGATAATAATTATTTTCTCCCATCTGCCTCATATACCTCTCCTTCTTTTATAGACTCTACATGTCTCAAATTAGGAGACAATCTCAAGCCTATGGGGATCAGAAATGCCAACCCCACCTTTCTGGGAAGGAGAAGTACTTCCAAGGGGCTTCCAGTTAATGTCTATGAGAGTTGTGTACACTGAACACACCCATCAACCAGTTTGGAAGGAAAAGCTGCTGTCCTCATGAATTATTGTCAGCTCAGAAAGCTTGGCCTAGACCCCCACCAGGGTGAGATTGTCCTTGCAGGACTGGGACTGCTCAATAGTGTCCATGGGCAGGCAGATCCATGGATCTTGGTTAATTGATCCTGTGGATGCTTTGGGCCCAGAAAGATGATGGCCCCAGGTTGCAGAAAAGCCGTGGAGGTAAAGGCACAAGTGGCTGAAAGACAAGATACAAAGTGGTTGGTGATGGCTCACTCCCAAACCTGCAGAGGTTTGCCCCAGATCTGGGTCTGGGCAACGTCTTGACTGATGCCTTTGATGAAGGGTGGAGAGCTTGCTTGTAAAACGCCTGGTGGGATCAAGTCCTGAAGGGCTGCAAGTGTTCAAGAGGACAGGAGCAAAATTCAGACAGGCCTCAGCCTGAAATGCATCTGACAGCGGCAAAAAGGAAATCCAGAGGAACAAGTTCGACCTCCTGCCCTTGCAAGGGACATCTCCGGAGCACAGGAACAACAAGAGGTCCTTGTTTATGGTCTGGGGGACAGGGAAAAGGGCCACAAAGATGCAGGAATGAGAGCAGCATCCCATCAGAGCTGTGGGATGTACTGACTGGAGGGGATCCACAGGGAAGCAGGTGAACCTGCCGTGGCATCACGGGGGATAACCCCCAACTTTCCATCTGTGGGGGCTGAGGGCAGCTGCCCTTATCCCAGCCTCTGCTCTCCCTATCCAAGACCAGGAATGCTTCCTGCCATCAGGTCAATGCACAGCCCACAATCAGACCAATTTGCTGTTCGGCCGCTGATGAATTTCAAGATGCAGCTCTGGCTTTGGGACCAAGCCAAGCCGTGCAGAGAAGACATCACTTGTCCATGGCACGATTTTCGGGGTGGCCAGTGCTCTGCACCCAGTTAGCAGCAATGCTGTGTGCACACAATGAGCACTTACGGGGTGGAAGGAGCCTTCGAGGTGCACAAAGCCAAATCTGTCCGAATGTGAGCGCGGGAAGGCAGCAGGGTGGAGGAAAGCCATCTGGCACCCTCTAGTGTGATGCTCTGAGAAAAGCTCGTCCCTCCGCACCCTGCGCTGTTCCTCGGCAGCCTCTTTCCTCGCCCCCACACCGACCACCCGTGCCCGCAGGCTCCGTCTCATCAACCCCCTTTAATTACCATCCACTGTAGCGAGACACGAAACTCATTAGTGCGAGCGGCATCTCCTCGTGATGAGCCTGCCGTGTCCCCAAGACATCCAGCATGCGTGAGCCCGCCGGAGAGAGATGCACAGGCCAGCAAGGCTTTAAATGAGATTTCCAAAGCATTGGGGGCCTGGCATGGCTGAGAGTGAAGAAGTGCCAATGCCAGGGCATCAGGGCCACCATCACTCGCAGCACCACACGTGCAGGGTTGGGCACGAAAACAGACGTGTCCCAGGGCACACGCTGGGAAATCAGACGTGTTGCTGTTGGACAGCATTAGGCTGGGAGAGAGTAGATTCAGCCGACTATGTGACATCTGGAGTGGGACAGTTGTATTAAGAGAGTCTAAATTAAAAAAACAAAACCGCCAAGGACAGGCCAGGGTGTCCCAGTTCAGGCCGTACTCAGCAGTGTAGGCACAGCTAGAGCTACCCAAGCACATTTCACTTTTTATGACTTGGCTCTCAAGTCACTGGAAGAAAAACAGCTTTCTTCCGTTCCTAATCACCTTCACCGTCCTCCAGTGAACTTTTGGGTAATGTATGCTGTGTCATCGGAGCAGCGCTGCTCCATGAATGGTAAACAGGCACCCATATATTTCTCAGGATGACGCTTCCCAACCAAGGAACCAACCAGGAGCACAGGCAAGAGGAGATAATATACCCCAACCCAGAGAGCACCGTCCCCTCCCAGGCACTGGGACCACCTCCACAAACACTGCTGAACAAAACGTCCTTCTCTCCCAGGGCTTTGAAAGCAGAAGGGTTTTGGGGTCAGGCCACGTGGCAATGGGACAGTGGTTGGTGGCCTGACCTTCAGCACCTGTGATGGTGTAGATGGGATGGCTGTCCCAGCAGCAACTGCCTGCCATCAGAGAGAGGACAGGGCCAAGTCCCAAAAGGCCATGTGAGTGGTACTGCAACTACATTAATGTGAGTGTCCCTGCTGACCTTGAAGAGCTGGCATCTAACCAGCCTTCATGCCAATGAAGGTCACCCCTGCCTGACACATCACTGCTGGCATTTCCACATGTTGGAGGTTTCTATGATCTGCATAGAGTTTTGTGTTGGTTTTGGGCCAGCTTGTCACCTCAAAACAGTCCTGTATCCTCATCCCTCACAGAACCATTTAGGTTGGAAAATACCTCTAAGATCATCAAGCCTAAACCATAACCCAGCACTGCCAATTCCACCACTAAACCATGTCCCTCAGTGCCACATCTACACATCTTTTAAATCCCTTCAGGGATGGTGACTCCACCACTGCCCTGGGCAGCCTGTTCCAGTTCTTAACAGCCCTTTCAGTGAAGACATTTTTACCAATATCCAATCTAAGCCTCCCATGGCACAACTTCAGGACATTTCCTCTGGTCCCCTCAAAGAGACTAGCCCTCACCTTTCTACAAGCTCATGCTCTTCCTTGTCCTGTTAGTCCAACACCGAAGGACTCTACTTGGGTAGGGGAAAACCAGGGCCATATGTCTCCTGCATCACCTCTTGCATCCTCGCCACCCTCCTCTGTGTCCAGTGCTCCTCTGAACCAGGAGGATATTTCCCATGAAAACCAGCTGCCAGTAATGCAAGCCATGAATCTGGCTCAGCTCTGGGTAAAGCTGGATCCAATTTTACAAAACCCATCTCACAAGCAAGTTCATCTCCTATAAATAAACACAAAACCTGGAACGTTTGCCTGGCCCCTGAAACAAAAGGAATTTTGCTACACAGCTTAAATTTTTATTGCTAGTTAGTGTAAGAGAGGCAGAAACACAAAAACACAGGCTGAGCCAGGATCTGTGCAATCTCTCACAGGCAGATTGGCCAGTGTATCCCCTTAATAACCTTTCAAATGCCTCTTGCCTGTCATGCTAAATTGCATGGCCATTTTATGATGTGGACACATGTTCACAGAGCCCATCCATGGGACTGACTGATCTCAACAGATCAATATATTCAAAAAAGAGTGACTTTCCCCCCCCTTAGAGATGTAAGGTTTCTTCTTAAAATCAACAATTATTTTCAAACCAGAGACTCATCGAAAATGAGTATACTGAATTCAGTGAGCTAAAGGTATCAGAGTGGCTCAAGCCGTGTTCAAGGCTGCAAAGTTATGACCAGATCACCAGCCCCCGTCAGAAGCAGCAATTGTTTTTGGAGGCAGGGCAGGAAGATAAACATTAAAACAACTCCCTTACACCAGCCTTTCCACTTGCAAACCACAGCTCGCTTGACATGTGTGATGCTTGAATCTTTCTGGGAAACCACAGAAAGATACAGTCTTGACATAGAAACTTGACAGAAGCAGTGCTTCAGAGGGCATCACTTTGAAACAGGTCTTGGTTGCTCTGTATCCTGCCTGCCACAGCAAGCACCTAGAGAAGAGTAGCAAACAGACAACTCAGTGTGTCAAATTGGATTGTGTTTTCTAGTTATGCACTTAGGTCACAAAAGGAAGAGAAACTGGGGTCCAAACCTGATACTTGATCTATGTTAGTGCAACGTCACAATGATCCACACCCACAGCTGTTCAGTGCTACTGCAGTAGGAGAACTAATACAATGATACCCAAAGCAAATGGGACATCTTTCGTCTTCCCCCTGCCCTCCCCAAACGTTTTGAATAAGAGCCATTAAATGAAAGCTGGAGGGAAGGCCATTGCTCAAGATCAATCAATGCATCTCCCTCATGGAAATTGCATCTGGCGAGGGCTTGGCCACAGGACCTCAGGAAGGCAAGAGGGGCTGTGTTGGTGAGAGCAGAGTGAAATCAGTGATGAGGAGAGAAACAGCCTGAGCTGTTGTAAAACTGAGGAGCTGAAACCAGTGAATGGAATGGAAAGATGAGACAAAAAGAGAAGGAAGAGAAGAGAAGAGAAGAGAAGAGAAGAGAAGAGAAGAGAAGAGAAGAGAAGAGAAGAGAAGAGAAGAGAAGATGAATAGGCTGTTTCAGTTGGAAAGGACATACATTGACCACTCAGTCCAACTCCCTGACCAGCTCAGGGCTGACCATGATAAAGCCTTTTACTAAGGCACTTTCTTAAACACTGACAGGCTTGGGGCATAACCAAATATTTGGAAAGCCTGTTCCAGTGTTTGACCACCCTCTCGGTAAAGAAATGCTTCCTAATGTCCCATCTAACCTACTCCAGTGCAGCTTTCAACCATTCCCACAAAGTCACTGGATCCCAGAGAAAGAGCTCAGTACCTCACTCTCAAATTCCCCTCCTCAGGAAGCTGTAGAGAGTGATGAGGTCGCCCCTCACTCTCCTTTTGTCTGAACAAGACAAACTCAAAGCCCTCAGCAGCTCCTCACAGGACATTCCCTCCTCTGCTTTGTTGCTCTCCTCCAGACACATTCAACGACCTTCACACCCTTCTTAAACTGCAGGGCCCAGAACTGCCTGCAGTGCTCCAGGTGAGGCCACACCAACACTGAGTAGAGCAGGACAATCTCCTCTTCTCTACGGCTGGTCATGCTGTGTTTGAGGCACCCCAGAATGGATTTTGTCTTTTTGGCTGTCCAGGCTCATTGCTGACTCATACCAAGCCCGCTACCAAACAGCATCTCACTGTCCCCACATCTCAGCTGGGAAAAGAGAGGAGTGCTCAAGCAATGGCACCTATTGTGTTTGTGCCATTAGGGAAAAAGCTTTAAACTCAGCATGTTATTTCTTGGTTTCAATTACTAAAACAGAGATAGATTTTTTTCTCAATGTCCCTATTATCTTATTCTTCTTGCTTTTTCTTTAGCCATTACTTAGTTCAACTCAAACTTACTGTTAAGTGTACTCCCATCAATGCTGGTCAACAAGGCATTTAGGCTTAACTCAAAGCAAATAACTAAGGCACATCCAGCAAAACTCACCCATACATCTCACTTTTTTTTCTCTGAAGAGGGGCCCTCCATCGTTTTAAAAGCTGTATTTCTTTTCAGCATAAAGTACTGCAAGCACAAAAATCAATGCACTCTGCTCCATCAGTGTGCATCTGTCACTCAGCTCCCAGCGCGGGGAAAAGAAGAGGCACACACAGAAAACACTCACGCAGTCCCTTTCCTTTAAGAACAGCCAGGAGTAAAAAGATGCATAATTTAGCAGAGCGGTTTTATTTGTGTATCAGGTTATTTTAAACGTCAGCTGAGGTTACGTTCTCGTCTTCAGTTGCTGCTGGGTGTTGCTTCAAAGTCATTCTGAGTCACTGCTCTCCATCTTCATCTGCTGATGGGCCCCCAGGTAGTGATGGAAACATAACTTCCCTTGACATGGATAACCTCCAATAAAGGAACGACTTCCCTTTTGACACGCTGATTAGAACAAACGAGGAGAGGCGGAAGGGAAGAGGAAGGTGACTGCAGCTCTTGAAAAGCAAAGACAACGGGCCACATCCTGCTCCCTGACTCTGTGCCATCGGACTCACTGCAAGTTATTTGCAAAACGGCAAGAAACTCATTAGATTGCTGCTAGGACTATTGATGGAAATGCAAATCTTTACCTACAGGACCTTATTCCACAGCAAATTAACAGCAGGCTGGGGAAAACCAAAAATCTGTAGTCTCAGGGCTGGGAGTCTGTCAGAACAAAGTATTATCTCTGTTTTTCAGATATCAGTCCGAAAAAAAAAAAGGTCTAACTTCATTCAGATTTTCCATTAGTTGCATCAACATTGACTTAAAAGAAATTCCTCCATGTTTCCATGAGCCTGAATAAGGTGAGGATTAGAGCCTGAGCATTCCATAAATTGGCCTGGTACAATATGAAAGGGCTGTGCTCAGAGAGACACAGCCTGGCTGGCAATTTACAAGACCAAGGGAAGTCTCCTCCAGAGTCAAGTTCTGTTTTGGACTGACACAAGATTTTACCAAGCCCTTAATTCTTTCCATTATCTTCCATGGGCGTTGGATTAGGCTCCTTATAGTGAATTCAGCTTTGGCTGCCCAACGTGATACCTCAAGAGATCATCTAGCTGAGAAACCAGGTAGAAAGTTTTCAGAAAAATCCTGCCCTGGTCTTCCGAGGGACTCTGCTGAGATGGTGACTGAGTCTTTGCATTGTTCCCAGTAAGGCTACCTGCAACTGGGTCACACATCCAGGGGCTTCAGCTCTCTAAGAAAGAGCATGAACATCCCCCACCTCGACCCCTCAGTAGGGCCTGCACTCACTGTCACAAGCTCGTTTTCCACAGAGAGCCAAACATTGTCATTTACACCAATAAAAAGCTGAATTCAGCACTCTTTCCATAAAACGGATCGTGAACCCTTAACACCACTTGCCTCTCCTTGGAATAATAAATTATGAGGACAAATGGCAGAATCATTATCAGTTTCAATATCCAGTCATAAATAGTCTTGTAAGAACACTCAGATGATGGTGTTTTATTGCATTAGATATCACTTGCCATTAATTACAGCATGAAACTTTTGTACTTTGATGAAAAGCATTTTAGCCAGCTCAGTTATAAATTTAAAACAGTCTTAAAACAAAAGTCACCCCAAGTTGTGGTGTGGGGTTTTTTTAATCTATAGATCTGAACACAAAATAGCATCTTTGGCTTGGAATGACACAGAAGCCAGGTTTTATAAAAGCTGTTTTATTGCCCACTCATTCAGCTTCAGCTCTTAGAGCAAACTAACAGTACCCATGACTATGTTTTACAATAACATTGTTGGCAGCCAGATTTCACTGCTACAGATACTTCATAGTTCATTTGGTTTAGTGGGGATTTTCTTCCTAATGATCAAGTGCTGTCGTGAATCAACGTGATCTAGTTTACGTTTCTGCCCTGTTTCTTTCGTTTGGATCATTTCTCCATTCTTCTGTTGCCGTAACTCACCACGCAGGATAGAATCACAGCTGGCTGCAGAGCAAGCCTGCCACCAACAGCAGCTGCTGGGTCAGTCCCCAGAAAAAATGGGATACACACAAAATCTCACAGAGAGAGAGAATTCTCACAACTTCAGACTAAGAGCTAAATTTTCAAACAGCTGTGGGATCTGCCTTCAAATTTCCAGTTCAGAGGGATTCAGGCTGAGGCAATTTACATTGCTGCTCCATGGCATTGATCACAATTTGCATTCGTTTGCAAAAGGGATTAAAGGGATTATCCCAACCCCACTCTGGGCATGGCAACCTTGCAGCCACCACAGCCAAATTCCCCAGAGACCAGGATTCAGAGCCTCTGCTCAGGTGAACAACAGTTTATGTATTATAGCACCCCCTCTGAATGCAAACAACCATACATGAAGGCACAGTTCCAAATCCAGGTGCACTGCAGCAGTTGCACTGGATCCCATAGATTTCCCAGGAGATATGGAAAGGACATTTTGCTTCCCTTTCCCAACCCTCCAGGAGGAATTATGTGTAGCCCTGTATTTAAATTATTCTCATGAGACCTGGGAGACCAAGTTTTGGCCCTTGTCCTGCCAAAGGTTCGGCTCTTGTCCTGCCAAAGGTTCCTGTTCTGCCCAGGGACACAGCAAAAACACCCAGTTTCTCAGAGCTATGGTGGGAATATGCTCAAGCTTAAGAAAGCTAAGCTTAGGAGTCGAAATCCTGTGACAGTCAATGGAGATCGGGTCCCTGCATTCCACGGTGACTTCTTGCCCTTCCCATGCCTGGAAATGGTCCCCAAGGAGATTTTCTCTGTGCCCTTCATGGAGACAAAGGTGAAGCTGACCAGTCTGCAGTTTTCTTGGGCCCTCCTTGAGGATGACCTCGACATCAGCCTCTTCCCAGTCACTGGGGACCTTCCATCATCATCCCCACCTTTCAGAGATCACACTGAGCAGTCTTGCAATGGCATCAACCATCTTCCTCAGCACCCTTGAACACATCCCACCCGGTCCCACGCGCCCATGTATGCCCATTTTGCTTCACCAGTCCCTAAATTGATCCTTCCCTATGACAGGTGGCACCTACCTCTCCTAAATCCTGCCACTAGGCACAGAGATGAAGAGGTTTGACAGCAGACCTTGCCAGTGAAAACAAAAGCAAAGAGCACCTCAGCTTTCCCCATGCCCTTTGTCACTAGGTTGGCCAACACATTCAGCAGCATATCAACATGTTCCCATTTTCCTTTTCCTGGTGATTTACTTATAGAAATCCTTATTCCTGCCCTTCACACCCTCACCAGTTTCATCTCACTTTTGGCTTTTTGAATTTCACCCATGTTAGAGCATATCTGAGATCTGAGGACAAGTGACATTGGCCAAGACTCATCAGCACCTGTAAAAACAGATGTCATTATCGCAACTTGACTGTTTCTTGAAAGGGTGACCATTTGCTTTTTGACACAAAAGTGAGAAATTGAAGAAAAACAGCCTAACTGCTCATTTAAGGCAGCCTGTTCCTTCCCTTCTGCTTAGCCAGTTAAAACCTCATTTGACAATCTGAGAGTTTAGCTCCCAGTGCTCTTGCTTAAAATATAACAGATGGCCTCTAATAAGTAAATTGAAAAGTGCAAATAAGGTTAAAACAATTTTTCTGTATTGAATATCATTAACTTCAAGGCTGTCCACTTTAAAATGCTAATTAAACCTCGCTTCCTTTTGCAGGGTTCTAGCTGAAGAAAGATTGCCGGGGGGTAAATTCCTCTTGTTTGTAGAGGACCAGCCCAGCAAATTGATAGCAAACTGGGCTATTACATATCCCAAGATTAAGGAGTAGAGTTGGAAGTTTTCCATTATTTGTCCCTTCCATACTTGTTCCTTCCCACAAGCCAAACACAGTCAAAAAGGACGAGGTCAAGTGTGAAACCGTGCTCTGTCCACACAGCAAACAACAGTTTCTCTGAAGGTCACTATTGGTCCAAACCAATTTTCACACAGGATTTCTAACTCCTTGTTACCACCCTACAGCATGTTGTGCTGCAGGTGTGGGGCTCTGTATTCCTGGCACCACGCACAGAGTACAAGAGGTCCTTCAGCACCTCGCCCCCACCTTGCTCCTAATTTCCAGTGCAAATTTATTCCCTATCAGCATGTGTCACTTGCTCATGTGCCAGCACTGTTCTTTGGCTTGAAGAGCTTTCTCCACCCTCAACCTGAAGGATTTTTACTGAATAACCCAACTTCTTCGTGCTTCTGGCAAAGCAAGTTAAACTTTCAGCCTCCTCTCCTAGGACAGCCCTTCCCTTCCCCTGATCAGGGTACCAGCCCCTCCTTCACCTGTTCCAGTTTTAATTCTTCTTTCTTCAGCTCAAGAGAGTGGATCTGGCTGGGTCTTACCAGAGCTCTGCATGAGGCAATGCTCCCATCTCAACTGGAAAGACACGTGGGTAAACTCTAGGATAGCATTCACCTTCTTCATGACCAGGCCATACTCCCAGTTTTTCATCATCGTGTAAAAAAATTAGTATGTTTTTTACCTTTCACCTCCTTTACTCCTGCCGAGGACTGAATTCACAGTCTGAGGCAGATCCAAGAGGCACCACGGCTCAGCCCCCAAAGAGAGCCTTGTGTCCAACTAGTGCAAAGCAGACAACTTTTTGGACAACAGCCTCAGGACAACAGCCCATCACCAGGAGCAGGGAGCTCTGGGTGCTCCCCCTGCCTGGTGGATTTGACCCCAGGTCCCAGTTTGCAGGCCACCTTTGGGTGGGTAGGCTGCAGGAAGCTCGGGGAGGGAGAAGTTTCCATGTCTGCTGTAAATCTGAGGTGCTGTAGAGGAAAAAGTCAGGATGCATCAGGCCAGAAAAAAGAGAGCCTCTGGGTGCCTGGGTCCCATCACCAAGAATTCTTGAATCCAGATGCATTCTCTCTCCCCCTCTAAACATGGCTCTCAGTCATCTGAGAAAATTAATTTACCTTGTAATTTAAAGATTCTGAGTATAAATTACAAAACGCAGAACTTGATACAAATTGCCTGCCCAGTCTCACCTCAGTGATTTCTCATCCAGACAACCTGGCTGAACATCAGCATCCTTCACTTCAAACTACTCATACTACGGATAATCCAACACTGCCTGTCCAGTAAACCTGAGTTACAACAAAGTTTCTAGGCCAAGAGGGAAGGGAAAAGAACCTCTTGACATTTACTCTGGTCTTTATGGGAATCCCCTGTCCCACAGAGGCTCATCTTTCTTGCTGTGGAAGCCCATGAATAAGGGGGGTTGACAACAGGCAGGGGCAGTTGTAGCAACACTTGTTTAACTGGTCCATTTGTAAATTATGCCAAAACCACACACAACATAGATCAAACCAAAAAATCTGTATTCACTGGACAAACAGCAAAATGAGTCTGTGCTGAAAGGTTTTTGGGGGAGTCTGCCAAACGTAGAATCACAAAATGGTTTGGGTAAGAAGGGACCTTAAAATAATCTGGTTCCAGTCCCCCTCCCATGGGCAGGGACACCTTCCACA
This sequence comes from Melanocharis versteri, assembly GCA_013397845.1. NCBI lineage: Eukaryota > Metazoa > Chordata > Aves > Passeriformes > Melanocharitidae > Melanocharis > Melanocharis versteri. Next base: position 69,968 of record VZTG01000031.1, read on the forward strand.
AATGAAAAACAACAGCTGTATTTTCTGAGCCAAGAATCACTCTGAGGAAAATAAAACACTTTCACAGCAAGGGAGGGTTTGAAATGCAACTTATTTGCTTATTTATTCAGTTGAACTCCCTGACTAAATCACATATTGGATTAGCTGGATTCAATGTCTTCTCTTTCCTCTGCTTGAGTAGGTGTTCCCTCTAAGGGACAACAATTGCAGGGACCCAAATAATTAAACCGAGAAATGAAAATTGGGAAAACATATTGTTGTCTTTCAACAACATCTTTCTTGATCAAGAGGGTATTTCTGCTGTATGCAACTGTCCTCAAGCAGGGCAGGAACCCAGCAAAGAAATTATTCCAGGAGTGACAGGGGAATGTCCCATCCTAACCTAACAAGCTGTGACAGCTGTGTGAAGAGATGCTCCCAGGTGGCATAAGCTGTGATATCAAAGTTCTGTGACTTCTTTGCTTCTCACTTGATTTCTGCAAGATGTTTCATTTTAAGATAAAAGTCCTCAGCTAAGAAGCAGCTCCATTTCTGCTCCAAGTCCTTTTGTTACACAGCATGGCTTGGACTATTTTTTAAGTGGAATTCCATCTTCCAAAACACCAGTATTTATCAGACCTGGAAGAGAGCTGAGGTTTCAGGAGGGTAGTGCACACATGTCAATCAGAGAGTAAATAGTGTCCCCGAACAGCAAGTTGAGCAGACCTTTGTTTTCCTGTGGAAAGCTTGTCTCAGTCTTAAGGGAGCTGTCTTCCACTGAACCAGGGTTCTGAGCTTGCAGGCAGAACACAAATGCCTGAGAGAGTCCACCTTGAAGGGATAAACACAAGCAAAGGCATGCAACTAAGGGACAAAAAGCAAGAATGTAAGTAACAAAGCTCTCAAACTGTGTCTGCTGGATATCTCCATGCAGGTGTAAGGAGAGGCAGTCTGAGGGGAGCTGGGGAGGTCAGTCTCACGGATTTGACAGTAAAAACAGAGCAGTCCTGCAGCAAGAAAGCTTTCCTGCTGTACAGTGGTAACTGAGGACAAATCTTGTCTCCAAAGCTGAGACAAGCTTTCAATCAAGTCTTCAGGAGTTTTGGCACAAGAAGAGAAATTGGCTTTTTCTGTCCTCTTCTCCACACCACTGCCTTTCTACTCAGCAGGGAGAAACTGCTCACTCAGGAGACGAATCACCTGACCTGTTGTACACATCTGCCACAAGGTAAGATGAACAACAGCCAGAAGCTTCTCTCCCTCGTGGGCCTCTCCTTTGATTGCTAAAGGAGCCCATATGACAGCAGACAGAGGTGTCTACACTGGTCAGATGAATCCCACACCTGAGTGACCAGACTCCTCTTTGGCTGATGAGATGCTAAAAGAGGAACGACAACCAGATGGATGCATTACAGAGTACTCTGCCAAAATATACCAAATAAAAGCATCTTAAGAATGTGTCCCAAATACCTGTCATCTAAAGATGTTAGAGCAAAAAACATGGCTCGCAATTAATGATATCCCCAAAGTAGTCAGGCTGGTGATTGAACATCATGTCTGATGGGCTAATGGGCAGGCTGACACATCAGTGGATGAGGCAACTCAGTGAAAGGCTGGAATCAGAGGTTGTAGCAGTATCCATAGGCAGTGATAGCTGCTCCTTCACCCTTTCCCTCAGGCTATGTGCTTCAAGAACACTGAACCAAGTCACTGAGTCCCCACAGTGGTTGTTTTTTTCCCAGAAGTCTGGGATCACCACAGAAACATTGTTCTGTTTGTCAAGGCCAAGTTTTAGAAGCGGCAGAGAAGCAGAAGAACAAGAAAAGCAAAATCTTGGGGCTGGATTTCAGCAAAGTGTCACATAACAGAAGCTTTCAGCATCCCTCAGAAGTGGAAACAGCCAACAAGGTAAACCATCTACAAGAAAAGGTTGTTACCTGCTGCAAAAGAGGAAAAAACTGGTTCTAGGGGGAAAAAATAATCTAAAAATACTACATTCTGGCAACGTAAGCTGTGATGGCTGAAAGCTAAACCACTTGAACTGGCTAACCAAAGAGGCTTGATCCAGACTGCAGTCAAAGCACAGAAGGTGAGCAGGGGTTACCCAAGGAATTCATTCAGACTTCTTTTGCCTTGCACATCACACAGCGCTTTTGACCTGCATGAAATGAGCTTAAAGAAATAAGGAGGTAAGATTCTTTGGTGCAGACGTGATTTTGTACCCAATTTGCACAAGAGTATAAAATTTCAAGCCACATGGAATCAGGACTAGTCACCTTCAGAGAAACTTGTTAGGGAAACGCTCCTCACAGAACAGCGACCCCCTGGTATCAGATGAGTGAATGTTCTGCCTATTGTCCTTTGCCATTTGTTTGGCAACTTCAACCCATTTTAACAGAGGGTCAAGATCACACCAAAACCAAAATCAGAGAGGTTATATGAAAAATCATCAGCTGAGGAGAAGAAAAATCCAAATTAGTCCCTTTCTCCTAAGGAGGAGGTTCTAAATTGGCCTCGTATTGATGACAACACCAAGACCAGACAACTGAGTTCTCTAAAATGTTGCTCTTTTTTTCCCTCAGACCCTAACCTGCACGCAGCAGCCTGGGGACCAAGGTAATAGAAATAAGGATAAAACAAATGATTTGTTCAAAGTCCTGCTTTGGCTTTTTGTGGCTTTAGATACACATCCTTCACTACACTGCTCTGTGATCTGTGGTGGTAGCTCAACTCCAAAGGAAAAGCAGGCTGAAAAACAAAAAGGTCCCCCTGGGATCACACACGGTGGTATTCAGCTCAATTACTTATTAAAGCACCGACACAGCATAGATTTTTTTTCAGTACATTACTTATTCAATCAGAGCTCCAACTCTCTCAGACTGATCCCTTAAGAAAAAGCAAACATCTTTCCCTGTTTGTTTCCAGCTGCATCACAAAAGACTTTAAAGACTTCAGGCTGCAAAGAAAATTGTTTGTCTTTGGGTTGTTGTACAGCAAGAGCTTGTGGGTGAATCCAGTGCAGCTCTGATTGACTGGTGAGAGCACAGGGCCATCGAGCTAGGGAAGCTGCTTGGATTTTTCCATGGAACTCCATGACCCACCTCCAACCTAGAGTAGCTTTGCTTGTGCAGGGCAGGAGCTGCAGGCTACGCAGCAGTGAAGAATCTCTTTGTGGCAATCGAGGGTTGTTTGTTTGTTTGTTTGTTTTTTACAGGAGATGAGATCAATTTCCCATCAAGTTATTCTAGATTGGGAATAGTTCATCAGATATTTAAACACAGAAGCTAACCTTCCATCTAGACAAGATAGGCATGCCATGTTGCTCACCTTGAAGAACAGTAAGGTCCCCTGTGGAGGAGAGAGGGAATCAACCTCTATCAAATATTTACAGGTAGAAGCTATTGCCTTGCCTTTAGATTTCTCTTAGCTAAGCTGTTGACTAAGTCATAGAATCACTGAGGTTGGAAAACAACTCCAAGATCATCGAGTCCAGCTGATACCATAACATCACCTCTACTCCAGACAGCCAGAGTAACGTAAGGTAGACAAGCTGGCAAAAAGCCCACGTGGTTTTGGAAACCAAAGGGCACCAAATCCTTCCCTCACTGGGGACTTTTTTAAAGGGATGCGCACATGAGAGCAAGCAGCCCGTGTTTCCTTGGTGAGCTACTGTGCATTCCTAGAAGGACAAAAATAAAAGAGTAGTAGAAGTCTCACAGCAGCACTTCTTCAAAGGACCTTTCAAGGGGGAGATTTATTGAGTCTTATTCTATCAGACACTAGTCAGTGAACATGTGCAACTTGGGTGAGCTGGGAAAAAAAGAGCTTGTCTATAAATTTTTGTACTCCAGACGCTGTTCCTCAGAGGCCAGCCCTAATAAACCCATCACCACAGCAATACTATAATTCAGAGGTGGCTCACTCCTGGCCCTTCAGAGCCCTGCATCCGAGTCTTTTCTCAGGGACTCCTGCAGCAAACACACAGTGCATCAGCTGCCCCGAGGACACGGTGCTTTAATGCTAACGTGGGACATGTCAGAGAGCCCCAGCCCAGCCCAACAGACAAGGAACTGTCTCCTCTCCCTAACCAGAGCAGAGCTCAGGCCCAGAGAGTAGTTAAATCATCCAGACAATATCCTACTAGCACCACATAATACTTTGCTAGGAGCCAAGATATTAACTAGAAATGTTCTACCATGTGCTATGAGCTGGGAAATGTGAGCTTTAATCTTCCTCAGCTGAGTAAGAAACTGATCTTGAGCCTCCCATTTCACAAGCAAATAAAGCCAGAAAGCTACAAGAGACAACAATCATCTCACTCTGACAAACCAAATGAACTACTCAAGAAATTGTCACCAAAACTGCACAAAGCTGAAAGACGCAGAGAAGGCAGAGTTATTGAATGCCTTCCTTTCATCAGTCTTCACCAGTAAGACCAGGCCTCAGGAATCTCTGACCCAGGAGTCCAGGGTAAATGAATGTCAGGAGGAAGACTTTCCCTTGGTCATCAAGGGCCTGGAGAATCTCTCTTGCAAGGAAAGGTGGAGGCAGCTGGGGCTGTTCAGCATCCACATAGACCAGGCTCTGCTTGGCGGTGCCCAGCAATGGAACAAGAGGAATGGGCACAAACTGATGCACAGAAAGCTTCACCTGAGCGTGAGGAAGAACCTCTTTACTGTGCAGTTACCAAGCACTGGAACGGATCACTCAGAGAGGGTGTGGAGTCTCTCTCACTGGAGATATTCCAGAATCATCTGGACACGATCCTGCGCCGTGTGCTCTGGGATAACCCTCCTGGAGCAGAGAGGTGGGACCAGATGACCCCCTGTGGCCCCTTCCAACCTGACCCATTCTGTGATTGTGACCTCTCTGAACCCCTTTCCTGTGCAGTTAACTTTGACATCAAAGCAGCAACCATGCAGAACTTCAGCCTAATGATGATGGTAATGCTGCTTAAACTGCAGCAGGCATTGTTTAACTTGTATTAATGAATCCTTCTGCATTTCTCTGCAGCCTTGCTCAATGACAAAGCAACTGCTGACAGTGGAGGCCTGCAAGAAGTATTATGTTTTAGCACTGTACCTTTGAACCCAGAATAATAAGCACATAAAAGAGATAGATGTGTATTTCTAATGCCACCTTTTAAAGCAATTGCTTAAAAGAAGCCTGCTTTAGCAACTCGGAAATGTAATTCTTGACCTTCCTGAGTAATCATGCTAATATCAGGAGAAGCTGTAATTATTCAGTTGTGAACACAAAAAGGTACTGTTCGTACTCAAAAGTGAAGCACTTAAATATAAAAGGGAGAGCAAAGGAGGAATGTGAGTACTCCCTGGCCACTCCAGGGGTGAGTCATGGCCAGGGGTTCCCACTCTCAACAGAGATGTGGCAGGGATAGGGAGAGTGCTCCTATGCCCCCAAAATGTGAAGAATATGAATTTGAATCACCCTACTCCAGCGGGGACACAGTGGAGCTCTCAGTCAATAAAGAGATCCTCTACTCTCTACAATTCCCTGGTTTATTCCCAAGACACATTACAGCTTCTACAGGAAGGGAAGAAAGGCTTCAGTCACTTTCATTAAACAATCTGCTTTATTCCCAGGAGAAATATTATCCTAAGGGAAAGATACCAGCTCCACAGAATGCAGTAAAGTGCTCCCCCTTGCACAGGGATGTTCATTCAAATTCTGCAGCTTCCACACATCTTTGCAGAAAGATTTCCTGGCTCGCATTTTCTAAGATTTTCTCAGCTAGAGGCTACTTAATCTGGACTAAGACATTTGAAGTGAAACAGTAGCAACAGAGCAAGACAATCAGCTGTTCTATTCAAAATCTCCAAGAAAGAAACGGGATATTGCGGGTGTCAGAAAAAAATTTACCTTCCTGCCCTGTTGAGAGCAGAGCACGACACAGAATTTCACAGCCATGAAAAGGAGGAGGAAGAAAGAGAGTAACCCCAAGCTGGTGTGCAGACGAACTGACTCTGCTTTTTGAAGCAGAAAGGAGATGTGTGAAACTTCCCATGTTTGGTCTCCTCTTTCCTTTGTTACAAAACTGATGTCAAGTAAAACATTGCGCAGTGGTGTCTGTATCACATAAGATCTCCATGCTTTCCACAATCTATAAACCCCTGCCATATCATGTTTTATCACACAACAGGCTTTCCATAGTGTCATGTGACAAGAATTCCCCTTCTCAGAGGATCCCAGGGAGTCTTTAAAGACTTTAATCAGCCTTCACCACATATTAAAGAAAGATGGGATTAAGTCAGTGTGCTTATGCTTTCCATACAGGCAAAGATATAAACATCTCCAAGTTACAGATGAACAGAAAGATAGTCTCAAAACATTTAAGCAGGAGAAGTTGAGGAATTAAGATATTTTGCTAGACAAGTATGCAGAGGCTGGCATGCCAGACACACGGAATCAAAGCTGACAGAGATGGGCAGAGTGACTCACATACACAAGGCACTTGACTTTGTCACCCAGCTCTTCCAAAACAGCAAGCACGGTCTGAAAAGTATCTAAGAAAAATTGAGGCCACAAACACACAGAGCAATATGATGCTTTTTTAATCAGGTTTTCAATCACAATGTAATTTTTCCCCCACCAACACAAACACAGACATTTAAAAATTATTTGTCTACAAAGAGGAACAAAATGATTTAAACAGCTCCAGTAAATTCTGAGCAAATCTCTTCTGATCTTCTCCTTGGGAGTCCACTCAGCCAACATATAAATTTTGTTTGCTTCTATTTCACAAGACAAGAAGAGGCTGGGTTGTAGATAACCTTCTGTTCAAGCTCAGCATATCTTTTCAGAAGTAGACGATAGAGCTAAAACGGAAAAAGAAATAAATATGTCTCATTGAAAAATCAGATTTTTAAATTACACTACAGTAAAAAAGCATCTTCAGACATGAAAAATGTAGCATCTTCATAGGTACCTGAAGGTTTGGGCTGGTTTTTCCCCAATTTGCTCATGAAAGTGCTGCAGAGTTTCCCCTCTTTAAATGTCACAGTCCTTTTTACCATCACCTTTACAGCTTAATTTTATGGCACGCACAGGTTGTTCTTATTGTGACTGCGTTCTTGCTATAAGCAGAAGTCATTACTTCCAGCAGAAGCAGCTCAGCTAAAGTCACCTCTCCCAGTGTGACATGCCCCCTCAGTAATAGCTGTGCTAATCACCCAGGCAGAACTCCTGTCCTTGCCTCCCTCCAGTGCCCCAGGATGGATCACTGCCTCTGTCCCCTCCTCCTCTGCCTCGCTAATCACCCCACTGCTGCCCTCCAGCACAGTCAGACAGGTCCTCCTTGGCCAATGTGCTGACCAGGGCCTTCTAAAACGCACTTCACAGTCCCTCTCAGACTCCTGTACCTGTCTGAGCTGCTTCTCTCCTTCACATCTTTCACAGCCACAACCTTTCCCATCCATAAATTGCTCCATGGCCACGTTCCTCGCTCCCCAGTTCCAGGCCCAGGAGGACAAATGAAGACCCAGCTTCTATCCACAACTACACCAAGTATATGAGTAGCTTTTTTTGTATTTCCCTAGCTAGAATTTTCAAAGAGCTTTTAAATCCAGTATTGTTACAACCATAAAAAGAAGAATCAAGGCTCACATGTATTTAAAACCCCAGACTCAGACACGTCCTGTGCTTTTGGATATGGGTGAGATCCATGACATAGCAGAAAGCCTGAATAAATCTCTACTCTGGCTCCAACCAAAAACTGTACTTCATCTAGACCTTGGAGATGCACCTTTCTCCTTGTCTCCTCTCTCTGGTGCTAACTGTCCCTCTAATAAAATCAGTGCTTTGACAAGCCATACCAGGACATGTTTGCACATTTGCTGGCTCGAGCACAAAGAAGGGACTGCCAGGAGCCAGGGCAGGGTCTGGTACAGGCTCGAGCAGTCCTTAGGAGGATGCCATAAGGTCATATCCCTGCCACAGTGAATCCTACAGGCTGCCAGTCTGGTCTGCAAGCCCTCTGCACTGACTCATAATCAGGGCAGCCTCGCTCCTGGCTCCAGGTTCAGAGAGGTTATGGAGCCATAATGAATCATACCCAGCAAACTGAATTACTGCTCTCATCAGTAAGCAAGATCTAGCATTTCAATGCATTTTATCCTTTTCAGGACAGCCAACAGCAGTGTGTGTACACGCATGAAAAATTCAGGAGGAAAATGTTTCAGGTGTAAACTATGGGGATGTAGTAGGAGACTGGGTTGTTCTTGTGCAGGTCTCTGCACAGTCCTGCAGTAGCCTCAGTGCCTGTAACAGCCACACTTTAACAGATTTTAAAAAAAATCACAGAGTTTTCCCATCTAGGAAATATAAAACAGTGAGGTTTTGTTTTGTCCTTCAACCGATGGCAAAATACCCATTTTCTATGTTTCCCTCCTCCTGAGTGATAGTTCAAGCCTGTCCAGTGAAAACTGGATTTATCTCTTCATTCCCATTTCCACCTTCCACAACAGCAGGTGGAAGTGACTTAATGGACACATTCTGCAGAAGGATCTAGTTTTGACCAACTCCTCCCTTTTTACAAACCAGATGTTACAGAAATTAAAGTTTCATTTCTACATTTCCACAACATATTAAGTATACGAAGGTGTAGAAGAGGAGGAGCATCCACAGCAAGTGGAAAGAGACACTGTTCGTTAGCCAAGGCATCATAAAATGGTTTTTAAAGCCATCTCACAGTGACTGAGTTTTACACTGATTAAAGCAGAGAATCCTACTCATTCCTGCCTCTGCAACAGACTCATTCAGTGACCCCAGGCCAGGCATTTAACACGTGTGTGCCCCAGCTCCTCTTCTCCACAGGACAGCGATGCTGAGATCCTGCAGGTTCATGCAGATTTATGGGGTTAGAAAATAAAATGCACCACTATTATGAAATGTCACATTACTCAGCATGGTATTTTTAACTAACTACATGAGGGCCTGGAGGGCTCAGAGAAGTACATATATATATTCTTTTCATGTTCCTAAAGAATATTATTGCTCCCATTTCTGGAAATATGCACATCAGAGTAAACAAAACATCGAGCAGGCAACTATGGCTATACTGGGAGTTTCAGTATTTCAAACAAAACCAGCTCCTCTATTCACTGAAGCATCTGTAATGAAGACTGGCTATTTCTTACTTCGCTATTCTGTAAATTTGATAAACCCTAAGTGCTTCTCAGCAAAGCTTCAGCACAGCAAAGCTGCACTGGTGAGAGAGCTCAGGCACTGAGAAAGCAAGCTCCATATTACTTGCCCATCAGTATTTTTACAAAATACACACAACACGTTTGCCAGAAGGCTGGGAAGTATTATTGTTAATACATCACTCTAAATTAAAATGTGTCAAAATAAATGAACAACCACATTTACTGACATAGTTTCTTTTCCTGTTTATTGGACTTAAGCACTTAGCTTGCTAATTGAGAAAATTCAGGCATTTGCAATAAGCTTCTCAGCCATTAGTGTAAATGAATCCTGCATCATGGACCATATGAAAAAAAAATCACAAACAAATAACTAAGAGTATTTCCTGCACTCTATTCCTGTTTTTCGGGGTAAAAAGCTGCGCAGCTCAGAGGGATAAGCAAAGCCTTAAATTCCTCCTCCTCAGGGAATTTGGCTGTAATATCACCAGTACATCATAGCTGATAAGTGCAGCAGTACCACAAGCTTTTCACAAGCAGTATTTTTCATGCCAGCTGAGGTTTGGGGCCAAAGCAGCGCAGCTCCCATGAAACACAGAGAAGAAAAGCCAAACAGCACCAACCCAGAGCACAACCTGAGTGGGCACTCAGATGAGTCTGTGGAAGGTGATTCTCCACATCTGTCACGAGTGAGGTGCCTCCACAGAACCCCGGGCAACTCCTCCTGTGCGATTCTGGGAGTCTGTTTCCTGAGGCAATTATATAGATGTATTTTTATAATTGAGGTCCAAAGGGAATAAAGGACTCTCTATAATGCATAAAAACCCAAGGACATAAATTCCCTCTCTGCCATAGCCTCAAACCTAATCTATCAAACCATGATATTTAACAAAAGTAATTACATGTATCACAACACAAGCCTTATTATTGTCCATAATTTAATTGTCCTTGCTTAATTATGGCCCTTTCTCCAGCTTATCTTTATACCCTACTCCACAACATTGACAGTACTCTGACTGCTTCATTTACAAACCCTAAACTTCTCTCCTGGGACAATTTGGTCACATTCTGACAGTCCCACAACCATCCAAAGAAAATGCTAATGATAAATAATACATTATAACAGGGAATAATTTAACCTGCCCTCTCATAAAAATGCATTCATACAATGCTACCTTGTTCTCTAGAACAAATCAGATGTGTCATCCTGATCCTACATCTCACCACATTACCAGCCTGTGTACCCAACAGGGCTTTTACTGTTTGCATGGTCCCTGCCACCTTCTAAGAGCAAAACCAGCTACAAATTATTACTGCAAGTGACAATCCACATGGATCCTCCTATCTCCTGCAATGCTCCGTTAGCCAATCGCTGGAGCAATTCAAAATTCACAAATTACAAACATGATGCCGATGATTATCTAATTTTAATCTACCCAAGTACATTTAATCTACCCTGAACAGATTAAAATTAATCAGTCTTTCACAAACACTTGCTACTTTTGATAGGTTCCCTGTTTTTAAACCAAAGTCAAATTATTCATAGAGATTTGCTTAAGAAATCACGAGTTGTTTTATTTTTCAAATCATAGCAGTTGTTCACCCTTCTTAGCACAGAAAGAATACTCATAAAGCAGAAAGAATAAAAGTGTTCTCAAATACTCTGAAAACTTCTCCAAGGAACCACACCTGAAACGATTACATTCTTTACTTCAGATATCCATTCTGCAAGCCTATCTTAATCAGTTTAACAGGTTAAAAAATTATTGGCTACACAAATCACCTTAATCAAACTTCTATCAATACCTATTATATTTTTGTGGTTGTATTATTATTACCTACTTTGCACTAAATTACCAACCTAAACCAATTCTAGAAAACAACTTCCCCCCTCCAAAATCTAACTCAACAAAATATAATTATTTTAAATCAATAAATAGGTCATTATAACCTTCCTGGGTAATAGGGTCACTTCTATAAATCCACCCACTTACAAGGCAATTCACCAAAGTCAAGAAAACCTGTTAGGTTTACATTTTCCCTTCCTGAATTTTTGCAAGATTAATACATCTCTGCAGAGTCAATAATGCAATAAAAAATCACGCATCCAGAGGTAGTGTGCTGCTCTGTGCCTTCTCCCTACAAAACCCCACAGGACAATATCACAGCTAATCTGGCACTCTGTCACGGGCACACGGCTTGTATAAACACAAGTGACCAACTCCTAGATAATCATGTTCTCTCTCATGTTTTGTTTTTGCTTAATTAACCAACTAGCCAACCATCCCTGTTTTAATAGATTACTAAAATAGATCTGAATTCTAATGCTGAAATAACAGATTATTTCTGTCTGTTAACATATATTTATTGCTCTAGAATCTCCTGGTTATTTTTGTCATGCTTAGTGGTTCTGATTAATCTTTTTCCTCGGGGGAGAGAGGAGGCCCCAAAGAGGTGAGATGACTCTTTAATTTTTGCTCTTCTCAAAAAAAAAAAAGGAAGAAGGATTCATCAGATTAACCCACAGATGACTGACTTGAGCTGGTCTGGTTGAGTGAGTGACCAAGGACTGTCACCACAACGGGTTCCACCAGAACACCTCACAACCCATTTGGGTATTGACAGAATTAGAAACAAGCTCAGATTAACACCCCTGTCCTACAAAAATACTGGGAAATCAAGTTCAGCTAAGAGACTTGGGGTCACACCCACAGAGAGGGATTCATCCTCTTTGAAATTCTCTTCAAGGCAGGATGGTCTGCTACAGGATAAAGTCACATTGTTGCCAGGCAAGTTGGAACTTTTGAGACTTCAGTTTCCACTAACTACTGATCCATTGCCCACCACAAGCTCTATGTTCCCCATCTTGTGACTTTATTCTATTCTACCTGCCCATCAGTTTAATTGAACCAGAAGAGCTGCTTTGTGCGCCCTGCCCTCGCTTTTTTAAATCACGTTCATTATCACAAATGATCCCTCAGAAATCAAAGAAGTGCTTTTTGCATTTTTGGCTCCTGGAAACCCCTGCTGCAGGCATAGGCCTTGGCAATGAAGGAGAAGCTACATCAAACTGTCCCATTTGACCTCTGTCTATAGGAGGTTTTCCTCTCTCCAATGATCTAACACATGTTGTCTCCAACCTATACCAGGAAGAAAGGATGAAACCAGAGCAGATTGCTGTGTTATGACCTGTTTTTTCTCCACCCTGCCAAGATCTAGCTGTAGCCGTCCAAAAAATGTAAAGAAGTGGTTGGGGGAATTTCACATTGGTGAGCCAGACTCTTTCAGAAGAGCTCCTCAGCAAGACAGGACTTAACCTCGGGATGACTTTGAAGTTTATAAAAAGAACTATCATTTAAGTGAAAGGCTCTAACCTCAACAGAATGAAATTGGATGGACAGGGAGATGCAGCCCTGTATAAAACAGAATCAAACTGACTCATTGCATTATGAATTTTTACTGCACTGTTCACGCTAACACACTGTATTACTGACAGGCCCTCTGGCTTTCTGCAGTTTCACAGCCATGAAACTAGCCAGGGAATCCACCATCAACTGCAAAATTATAAGGCAGGAAGAAAAAAGAAATGGTGTGGAATATGTAATTGCAAGAAGCTGATTTTAATGGAATGAAGCTAGAAAGCTAAGCTAAAGAGCAGGAATGGTTATTCCTTCCCATGCTGTTTGGCCACTGGCTCCCTGTCATTCATTTCTACCTACTGGGGCAACAATTCACTACTGTACGTCATTTAAAACCAATAAAAAGATGTGCAGGGAGAGCCAGGTCTAACCACGTGGAAAAGGAAAGTATTGGGAAGGAGATAATTAACTCTTTTAGCTTCCAGGCCATTTTATGCAGAGAGCAAAACAGAAGGAGGTAGCTGAATTCCCCAGCGATCTCTCCAGTCAGGTTTGCTTGGCCCCTGCAGGGGTACAAGGTGTTTGCAAGGCCCCTGTGAGTGACAGCTGTATTCTCTGCCCTTGAGTTTTATAGCTGAAGCAGCACCAGGGGGTCAAGAGCAGGTCTCTGAGCACTCCCCACCTCCACCTCAGCCAGGCTGGCAGCTTTTCAGCACGCAGCATTTTGGGGGGGAACAGGGCAGCGACGTGAGGTTCAATCAGACACCAGGGAGCTGCTCCTCTGGTGTGCTCCCTGCAGAGAGCTTCAGCTGCAACACACGTGGCACAGGCCACTGCTGTTAATTATTTTATCTTTTAAAATGAGGGGGGAAGGTTGAGTAAATGAGATAAGATCAATCAAGTTTAAATTATTCAATGTCTTAATATTTCTGAAGGGGACTTCTATTCGATTACTGAGCTCCTCCATCTCAGTTAATAATTAAATAATACGCTGGCAGGCACAATGCAGCATGATCATTTCTATTATTACTCATGATGATATCTGGTGCTCCTTTACACATGTAGCTGGGAGTTAGTAGTTTTGGCAGATCATTAATTTCCCAGTTTAAATAAAAGCTTTAAAACCTTGTTGCCTGTAGTTAGGGCACATCCAAATCTCATAAATGGTAGAGCGTGTAAGGCTGTGCTGATGTAAAAGAAGTTTTTGCACAGCTGAAGACCTTGGTGAGGTTCACCTTTGTTATTTAAACATGTGTTCTCCAGGAATCTCACTATATTGTATTGTTTATTTATTACTGCACATTATATTTCAAAAGCTGTTGTAAACTAAAGCCCTTGGCTCAGAGTGAGACGTGCAGGGTTGCACTGGAGAGCCTGACACAATGATTCCTTCCTCGGTTTTACAAGGGCTGGAATCACACAGTTCCCAACAATGACTATCTCTTCTGCTTTGTCTCCGTGGGCCATAAGGCACAAGCCTCACCTTCAGACGTGCTGAAATTCACAGGATGGGCACAGCACCAAAGGCCTGTGCCTACTGAACCCTCCCAGCTGGCATGGCTTCCAAGCAGGAGCTACCAGGGATTATAGACAATTGCTGACCACTGTTTACAGACAGGAAGGATTTTTGGAGATGTTTTCCAAGAAGCCAGAAACCACAGTCACCACCCCTTTTTCCAAGCTGCTTACTGCCAACAAGTCCAGACTATTTTGTCAAGATTATCAGTTACAACCTGACTGACCTGTATCCAAATTCAACCTATTTTATAACTTCTTCTGTCCCTTAAGGAAGAGATTTTGCTCTCTGATCATGCCCTGTTAGGAAAATTCACTCTCACAGACCTGGATGGTGGGATCACATTGATTATTATCATTACAACACCAAATATCTCCCAAAATCAAATCCGTCTTCACAACAAGGAATGAGAATTGTGTAACCAAATTTTTCCTAAATTAATCTATTTAACTAGAAGAATTAGCAAACGACTACATTTTGAAGCAGACAGGAAATGAAAAGAAAAATGGTATTCCCAAACTTGCTCACCTCCTCAGCCCCTGGGGTGGGTGTAACAGCCAATCTGGGCTCCGGTGCTAATTTCACAACATCAGCCAAGGACACATTCCTCTCAGCTACAAGTCCTGCAACGAGAATCACAATCCTGATCAATGCAAAAAAAACACCATGAGGGATGTGCCTTGACTCCCTGGCAAATTAATACATTATATTGATCTTCCCTGGGCAGGTCAGCATTCAGGATTGAAGGATAAATGGCAGAAGATCTTACATTCCTATGAGCTAGCCTGGGAAGTGGGGACTCTGTGATTGAGTTTTTGCCAATCACTCGATTCGTACCCTGGGGAATAGGTAAGCAGCAGAAATGCTACTCAACAATATCAGTAATTATTTATGGTTACAACAATACAGTAAACAGCAATGAAAATATGTGGAAGCAAGGGATTCAAGGACAAAATGTGACTAAACATAAAAATGAAGAGAAGTGAAAACACTTTCAAGAAAATACACTACAAATTATTAAACATATTTATATGTAAGGAAGCAGAATAATAGGGGAGTTCTGCTATGACAGCATTTTGCTTTGTGAGCAAATCACAGCATTTCAGGAGCTCCCTGTACATCTGCTAAGAACCCCAGGCTAACTGTGAAACACCCCAGATGCACATTGTGATATTATTAAAGAGCCCATGCCATCAGTATTACATTTATATCAGCAAGTCCTCACTTTTCCTCAATTCCTTTGCCTGGCCAAGAGCGAGGCAGCTGAAAGCATCAATCAAAACTGCCATTTAGGAACACACACAGCAAACCCCCTGGGGCTTGGCTGGCAGAGCACGTGAGCCGAGGAGTCCCTCCATCAGCATGGCATCCGAAATCCTCGCTCAAACGCTCCGTCAGCCAAGCCTCCACATCTCGTGTGCCAAACTGGCAGAGGGAATACACATCTCCCACACACACAAAATATCCCCACAAACTTTAATGATGGCTCCACATTTCACACGCATTCAAGGACAAGGAATTTGCCTGCAGCATTAGGTGCTGGGAGGCTTCTGAAGCAGTAGGCAAAGTTTGAGTATAAAGAAAAACAGTTCGGAAAGTCAACCCAAGAGGTGAAAAAATGATCCCACTGTGGCTTCAAATACAGATAATCCAAGCGTTTCCACTGTCCTGCAAAAGCCTGCTTGGCCTGACAGAACCCTTGTGCCTTTTCTGGAAATAAAGAGGAGAGCATGCTGTGTGCATTAAACACACCAACTCAGGTTTTGGTTGTGCAATTTTCTGTGCTGTTTTCAAATGCAAGAGATCATGTAGTCTTTAGATGCTATAATGTGACAGCAGAATTTGCTTCTAAAATTAAAACTTGGCTGATTTCTTCTGATGTCTGATGCTATCTTTTCCATGCTTGTTGCAATCCCATGGTCTTACATGAACTTGTAGAGAAGTTACCCATGTCTTAAGGCCCAAACCCTAAAGCTTCTAATCAAAAAAAACTGGCTAACTAAAATTGACCTAAACAAGGACTTCCACACTCCTTGAATTGTTTAGTTGTAAGATATTAGAAACCATTTTAAAATACATGAATAAAATGTCACGGTTGGGATTCGAGTCTTAAATAGCTAATAGCCCACCGTAACACATACCCGCATGCATTAATAGATATAAGTTAATTAACATGTAAATCCTGGGGCTTGGACTGTTGTGTTACAGTGAGTGAAGTAGTACAGCAAGCAAGATGACTGGTCAACCTAAGAGTATCCCAAGATTTATGCTTTTACAAGAGAAAGTGCACGGAGCCCAGGACACCCTGCATATCTCTCAACTTGATGTTTAAAAGCTGGAAGATAAATATAGGTTTGACACTGGCCAGCAGTATTACTGGTCCTGTTGTCCCTGCCCTCACTGATGTCCTTTGCTGGGATCAACCTTTTCTTTGGTTTGGCCATTTCAGCAACCGAGTTTACAGCCCAGTCCACAAACTGGGGCAGCAGGCTACACCAGCACCTTCAGTTGGCTGTATTCTTCCATGGATGTAGCAACTCAACATGTGAAGGTCCTAGACCTTCACTGGACAGTACCAACACTTCCCACACCCCATCCCTTGGGTGAGAGCAGCCATCAGGCTTGGAATTACAATGTAAATGATATTCTCTGGCCTAATCCAAGTGTACTAAGAGCAGAAATCCCTCTTTGACCTGTGTGACCCTCCAGTCAGATGCACACAGCTTTACTCCCCCCTCATGCTCAGTAACGTTAATCCCAAGTATGAACCAAGTGAAATTAAATCCCCTGACTGCTCACAAGCAGCCTTACCGTGGATTGCTCTGTAAGCACCTCCCAGACAAGCAGAGTTGGCCGTGTCGATGGTGAACACAGGTGCATTGAACACGTCAGACAGGACCTGAGGAGCATCAAAGCATCCATGAAACAGCAAGGCAAAAGAAATTCCCCCATCACTGCTCAGGAAAACAAGCAGCTGTCCCAAGCCACAGGCAAGCACCCCACGACACATGGAAAGAAGCACCGCCGGCAACAATGAGGCCTGAACTTGTCACACAGCAGGGTATTGGTAATTCTGAGCTACAGAGGTAACTGCAGCCAGGAAATCAAGTCCCATTTGTCTCCAGATCTCTTGGTTACAAGTTCAGAGGAGCCTGGCTTCAAGCATCATCCCTCGAAAGCTCACACAGTCAGCCCATGCTAAAGGCTTATGTCAGGGCAAGGAGACCTGCTCAGAAACCCACAGCTGGAGCTTGTTTTCTTCCATCGTGTTATGGCTGATTCTAGTGGGAAGGAAGGACAGAAGAACCAGTCATGGCTCCTCAGTTCTCAACTTGGACAAAAATAAACTTCCAGCAATATGAAGGCCTGCTAAGCCTGCCTTCTCCATCTCCACCATTTCCATCCTATTAGGACCAGCAGGGAGAATGACACAGGAGCTGATTATATAGTCTCTAAATTTACTAGTTTTCCTGTTTTTAAGGGAACCTTACCTATGAAGATATATTGAGACACTTGCCTTGAGTAATACAAATCAAATTTTACAGGCAAAGAATTTATTATGGTATCCAACAGATACTAAAGTTATCCCACCACACACCATTCTGCATTGAAATCAGCACCATCAGCACCTCACATCCACTGAGTACATGTGCTCTTCCCCACAGTGTAGGTTTAGAAAAATAATACAGAAGGGGGAAAATTGAGACATATTTAGATAGGGACATAGGAGGTTCAATAACTCCTTTCCAAAAACTTTGTCAACTAATGCTTTCCATTTTGGTTTCATCACTTCCAGGACTGCAGGTACCCCTCAGGCTGAGCAACGCAAGAAGCAGGCAACAATTCAGATATAACCTGTGCTGGTTTTATTACTTTTGCCAAAGGGAAAAGTGCCTCACCTGACTTAAATCCATGCAATTGAGTCTAAAATAAGGCCAGAATGTCCAGCATTCCAAACCATTTGGATTAGTGCAAGGCAACCCTGATCCTGGAATTTATAACCCTGCTGAGGATGGACCCCAGGGCTTCATAAAAGATAACTAAGAAATTCAATCCATATCACCGATAGAAATAAGTAGTATGTGAAATTTCTAAAGGATTTTTCTTTCTCTGAAATTTTGTGGAGAATCTGCAAATAAAAACCTTCGAAAATCACTGATTTTCATCCTTTTAAACAAAAGTGGCTGGTTGCTGACTAGAATCCAATGAAAGCCTGAGCTTATACACTTAAAACAATCTCCTCTGGTAAGACAGCCAAGTCAGGATTGCCTAACCTCAGTTGCAAGCAAGGACTGAGCAACACATGAGCTCCGATGCTGGAGAACAAATTAAAAAATAATCATGGTTATCTATTAAAAGGTCCTCTGAAATTATAAGGTCACAGAGCTCTAGTCCCACTGCCCATCCTGCCAGCCAATGCTACCACCTTGTTTCAACACATTCCCCATCTGTATCTTCACCTCATCTCTAGTAGGTATTTCTTGTCTTAAGTTTAAACAGTTTTTTGGACAACAATTTTTTTTTTAATCTCTGCAGAGCCTCATACAATGCAGCTCCACTCTATACTGATTGCTAAGAAGTGCTGTAATACTACAAATAACATTTTAACAATGTAACAAATAACGTTTGGGGGGTTTTTACTACGATTATAAAATAAAAATTATTCAAAGTTCATTTGGAATTGTGGTAGCTCTCACAGATAATTTAAGAAGAAACTGTTACAGGTTCTACTGCTTAAGATATTTCACTGCATTCTGTGTGGTCATTAATCAAGCACCACATATGTTATAAAATGCTTCCTGGAACTGTGGAGAAAGCTGCCCTACTAATTTTTTTTAACAGATTTTCCTAAGTTGTCTCCTTTGTGGTGTAAAATATAGGAGTCACTGAATGTTGATTAATTAAATGATAGTCTTTTGTAGCCCTGGAACAAATTATCCAAAATTGACCATGATAAGGGTGGAAGCTGTTATTCTTTATGCAACTGATATGGTTTCTGAGGTTTTGATTAAATTAAAAAGAAAGATCCAATTAACCAGTGATTGAATTAAGTGAATGACACTGTATTGATCATATTATTTTAAGGCACTTCTAATGAGTTTTAAAACCAGCTGAATTGTTATACGTGAAGAGCAAGCACCCCAGCCACCCAATCCCATGATTTTTCAGCTGTGTATGTTACCAAATTACGTATTTTAAGAACATTCATTCCTCTGCCTTCATTCCACAGCAAGAAGATCCTCCTGGCACCCAAACTGGAAATACAGCTTTAAAAACAAACTCATCTGTGAAGCCAATCTTTCCTGATGTACCCTTCGCAGAATTACTGCTGTAAGGACCAATGTTTTAAGCAATTAACCAATCAGTTAATTTTCCAGTGTCACATTCTTAGGCAAAGTAACCAAAGCAGATGAAGAGAAGTGACATCTGCAGGCAAAACATGCCAAATTTGCTGCTCCCCAATCAGCTGTACAACCAGCAGTTACACACACGTGTGGTTTAGATGCCTTAGGAGAAAACAGTTTTTCTGCTTTTTTGCTCTTCGGCCTCCATTTAATCCAGCTCAGGTTTTGTGGAGCAGAGAATTGACTGCAGTTGTCAAAGAGAATGGTGCACAGCTGAGGCTGGCCTCGACTCTCTGGAGCCGACAGGAAGGGACTGGAATCCCCAGAAAACAAACATCTCACCCTGCGTTCACTACCGCCAGTGATAAGACCTGGCCCAAGATTAGGATTTCTGGTGTGCACGCCTACCTCCAGGTCAGCATTGGAGCCTGTGGTTAAAGGGGAGCTTGTCGAGGCAGCCCTTGGAGCCCAGAAAGCTCCTCAGATCACCCAGAGGGAGACATTTACATTTGTTAAGTTAAAACACCATCCGTTTTCCTCTGCACTGCAACAGACGGGATCTCCCCTGACCATTACAGGGTTGACAGATCATAAACCGACATCACATCACAGATGACTGGATTTGGGCAGGATGAATCCCAATCCAGATGTCTCGCTCTGCGCTGTCGAAAGCCAGGGGAGAGGCCTCTCACCATTTGTGAGCGAGGCTTTGCCAAGTCTCAGTGGGCAGAAACAGAGAGCACATGGTTCTCTGTTCTCCACAAGATGGATGAAGGATCTTTCCCAGGCTGGATGCGCAGCAACAGCAGCAAAAGAGGAGGTTGGGAAGAGAGAGAAACGACCATACAGAAGTGTAGCTTCCTCCCAGTATATGATATGATGTCAACAATTAACTCAAGAGCAGGGGGTTGAGTTTTGTATGAGGATGTTTGTTTGTTTGTTTGTTTGTTTGTGGTTGGGTTTTTTCAGTGTTCAACGCTAGCATAACTCCCCTTCAGTTTAAACCAACCAATGGTTCAACTTTAACCTAATGACCAAAAAAAAAATCGCAGGTATTATATAAGAAGTTTCCTTGTGATTTCTTTGCTGATTGATTTGATGTAAGTGATGAGACCTGGAAATCACCAGTGCTTCAGATATGCATTCATAAAACTAGGCAAGTGTGGAAAAACCTCTAAGTTCAATATAACACTAGCGCTGGGCTAAAGGTTTTCACACTAAACCTGAAGAAAAACCCCAAACACCTGCAGCAGATTCACAATTCCATATCCAAAGAAGTGTGCAACCTTCCTGTGCAGCTGAGTAATTTGGATTCAGTACAGCAAAATAAAAATGGAGATGTGACTGCAAGTTCAGTTCAGGATTAATTTTCTACTTACCTGTAAGATCTTTTTATTGTGGGATGCGCCACCAGTAGCCAAAATCCTTGTTCTAGGCACTGAAATACAATAAAAAGTACAAATCAGACTGAAGGGGCATGTGATCAAGATTTGGGCTACTGAACCAAGCAGTGAGAACAAGGAGGTGGGAGTCAGGATTCTCTCTCTGTACCTCTAATTTACCTTCTGTAAAAAAGGAGATAACACTAATTACCCACTTTTCCAAGGCACATTAGAACACTTCCTTAGAAGAGGCAACATAAATATTGCAGATCTATTATTATTGTAGTGCTATCAATGTCAGGGAGATTTGCAAAGGAGATACACAGTAAGAAAGGCAGTGTTATTATATTATAGCTCTGGTTTGAGGTCAGATTGGTTTGGCTCATAGCTGTATATATACAAACTGACAGATAACCTTTAAAATCAGCAGTATTTTCCAAACTTATCTCCTCATGACGTTCACAGTCAGAGTTCACTGAAATCTGGGCAATCCCTATGCGCTTGAATGACAAGGAAGTGTGTCAAAAGGCAATTAGAGATGGTCTAAATCACTTCACTAAAATAAAAAAAATACCTGAATCTTCATCCAGTGCAAACCCCCAGCTCTGGGGGAGTTAAAAAAAATATTCTGTGTTCTTTAGGCTTAAAGAAACCCATCTTTTCTTCTACATTCCTGAATGTCTGCCCTGTGCCTCATCATTTATTTGTGTGCATGCTCCTCTGGAGCACGGCATGCAACAAGCCACACATCTATCCATAATCACAATTCAGCAAGGCATTACGAACATAAATAGTCCAAACGGTCTCACTGAAGTTCTTCAAAGGCTTAAAACAAAATGAATGCATAAATACTTTGATATCATGCATTTTAAAAAATCTAAACACTTAATTACCCTGATTTATAACAATAAAAAGAGATACCATCATGTATACCCTCCCAAAAGGGAAATTTCACTGTGGTTATTGTTTTGTTATCTTAACTTCCTTTTTAATAAAAGCTAAAGATAATTTATTTCTCACAAGGCAAAGTCGGGCAACTTACACTGATGCCCTAAATAACTTATTGTCATTTATCCTTTCAAGTATCTTAATGACAAAAGCCCCGAAGACAGAATTAGAAATAATCAAAAGATGCAGCTCACCACACCATTTCCAGACCCCCATCTGGGTGCTCAGGTGGAGCTCAAGACCCAGACAAAGCATTGCATGGCGGACCCTACTTTACTGATAAATTTAATTTTATTTTCCTCTTTGGAGGATATTCAGTGATGCACAAATTGGGTTTTAAAAGCCATTAGGATCTCTGTCAATGTCAGTAAACAAATAAAACAAACAGCAGAGTGATTCCTCAGGGAGAACAAGTTTCAATTATACCAACACAGAGTGACAGATTCCTGCCAAGATTATCACAACAACATAATAGCACAGAAACCAGTGAAAAATAACTAGTAAGCCTCTGTTCCTAGAAACCAAACCAAACTCTAAATGATTTGCCTGGTAGTCACAATTCTGTCTGGCTAAACCTTGTTGCGAATATAAATTCTTGCAGAACTACCACATCCAGCGTGAAAACACCACATTTCAGAGACAGCCAGCAAGACAGGATGAGAAACAAACACACTGGCTACACTTCCCAGCAGCTCAAACCAAAGAATAAGACAGCCTTGCTCTCCAGTGCCTCTGGAAAGGGGCTGAACCCACTGCTGGGCTCCCACCATCAGGAAAGAACAGTGGACAATACAAAAGTGCCAAAGCCAAAACAGCAACCACTCCTATGAGAATAGCAAGCACATCTCAGCTCAGCTGCTTCCTGCACTTCCATCTGCATGCCAGCTCTCTGTCTCAGGGCTTCTACTCCACAACTTCCCCAGTGTTTGCATTTGGAATCCAGGAATGGATGGGAGACTTCTTGCTAGGTCAGAACATTCAGGTTTTGGCTGCATTATCAATTCATGCCATCACTGTCATTCAAGCCATTTCTATATCAATCATTTATCAGAAAAATAGGGGTGAATTTGCAGTGCATTTGTTATTTAATACAGACTACACACGAGTATGCATTTACCCCACTATTAGTTGAGTTAGGTGTCTTCCAAGAGGCCAAACCAGATCTCAAGTCTAAAATTGTTTAATATGCTGCTATCTGCCCACCCACCTTAATCCAGACTAACTCTTTTGTAGCAAAATACTAAGAATTATTTCAGAATATACCTAACCTACTCGAAAAAAGAAACTAACTTAATTTGCACTGTGAAGTTTCTAATGTTGGTTAGACAGCTCAAGCTCTAAATTGGATCCACTCATGAGCACAATCACACACAGACACACAGTAAAAGCACCCAAAAACCTATGCTGAAGTTACATGAAGGGCAAAACCATTCATTCTCCTCCTCTTTGAGTAAATAAGATGGCTCACTTCATTGAAACACATCCCAGCAGGTTACAGCCAAGTGAGCTGAGCCACCACTGTGGGATGCCAGACTCTGAGCTGCTGTACAGGTGGGACTGATCCATCCAGGCCACGTGGAAGCAAAATCTCAGGTGAACGTGGTGCTCTGCAAGTGGCCAGAGCAGAAAGAACAGCATCCCTCGCTAAATTTCAGTCACTTCTTACAGACAAGGATTAGGTGCCAAAAGAACTACTTGAATTTGCTGAATTTTAGGTTTACTTCTTATTTCAGTCTCTCTCCAGAGAATGAGGAAAATACATTGATCACTGATTTCAGGGATTGTCTGTTTAATGCCAATATTGTGTGCTTTACTGAACAGTGGACATTTGCTCTGAGATGTGTAATTGGATACATCTTATAAATAAATAAAGCAAGCCCATCATTTATGTATAAAAGGCATTAACAGAGACATTGTTCATCCATCACCAGCAGTGTTCTCAGCCAGCTGTGTTTGAATCTGTCAGGAGCTACCATCCATCCCCTACAGCACTGCACAAAGAGAACTTCACAGTGTTACTAAAAAAAACCAACAACAACTGTAGCAAACATAATTCATGAATTCAATTCTTTGACAGTTGAGAGAATCAGATTTAAACATCTTTTAATTAAAAGCTCCCTGCATAGTACCTAACCAACCAGTTTATTTCCTTCTTACTGAAAAACTAATTATTTTTTAGAGAGCTGATGTTGAATTTTAACCCTATCTAGAAAGTGTTTGCAGCTGCACATGGCACAGTGTTGTTCTGCCATATGCACATCTTCTGGAGATCTATTCTCTTCTGTGGAACCTGGTGACTGACCTCACAAAATAGAGCTAAAATAATGATTCCCACTGGACAGCAGGAGGGAGGAAGACCCAAGTAAAGAAGTTTGTTTATGTGGGAAGTCTGAGCAAAAGACACTTTCCCACACAACGCATAGAAGGCAGCACACTCTGTGCACATTACTATGCACACAAAAATACTCACTGTGCCTTCCACAGAGATCCAGCAAGAACTGAGTGATGTTAAAGTTCATCTCCTGGCTCTTGCTTTCAGCCAAAACATTGCTTTCATTGAAAGGTACACAGGGAAAAGAAAAAAAATCTGTCACTGAGAAAAGAGGGAAATTAAGATTATATATGTTCAGCGTTGTCAGTGGTCCCAAAAAGACTGGAGTCCTGCATCACTGTATATTTACAAACACAGAGGAGGGGCAGGCAGTGACCTCTGCTCTGTGGTGACAGTGACAGAACCTGAGGGAATGGCCTGAAGTTGTGTCAGGAGAGGTTTCTCACCCAGAGGGTGGTTGGGCACTGGAACAGGCTCCCCAGGGCAGCGGTCACAGCATCAGCCTGACAGAGCTCAAGAAGTGTTTGGAAAATGCTCTCAGGCCCATGGTGTGACTCTTGGGGATGGTCCTGCACAGGACCAGGAGTGGGACTCGATGATCCTTGTGGGTCCCTTCCAACTAAGGGCATTCTATGATTCTATGATGATAAATGTAGATATTAAGAAAAATAATTGTATCAGCAAACTCGCACCAATCAGAAGGGTAACGCTAATAATTATGACCAAAAGTCTTCTGCCACATCATTCATGCAAGGAGACCAGACGTAGAAATTCAGGCTCCTGTTCCACCAGGAGTGGGTCAGATCAGACTGGTAACAGATCCAGATGCTGAAATTGGTGGGATGACTCCCGACTTCAGGGCTTTCAGATCTGGCTGTATTTCAACTGGACAGAAACCGTGTGTCTGTGTCACTGTGTCACTACAGAATTTTGCTGGTTCATGCACCTCAAAGTCCAAAACTAGAATTTGACTTTCCATTTTGAGGATAAAAACTCTTCAACTTTTTCATCTGAATTTTCAGTGCCACCCACAGTCCAGGTTTGAACCCCAAACTCCAGGCACTCGCTGACTTTCAAAACTCTTAAAAGACAATTCCAAGAATTCATCCAAACAGCTTCATAACATCTTTCTCATCACAACTGAATCCATAAATAAAACAGAACAATAGAACATGTATTCAAAAAGCAGCTGATTATGCACATGAACCCATGCCAGTTATAAGCATGATTGCAAATAACTGCAATTTACAATTTGCAAGCAACAAGAAAAGTATCAGCCCCTCCTTTATTTCTCTGATTAACTTCAAACACTATAATTTAAAAAAAAAAAAGTATTTGCTAGCTTTCCATTCAAGAAAAAAACAAAACAAAACAAAAATATATGCTTATTTTTTCCCATTTGTCAAACAAATGTTCCAAAAGCATCCTCCTTGCTTATTAACTCTTCCAAAATTCATGCTAATTTTCTTTATTCATATAAAGACACTGAAATTTAACTCCCGCTATGGTAAAAGATTTCTCTTATGTAAATCCTTTTAAATATGGCCATTTATGTCTCTGAGAGTTCTAGGATTGGGTCCTAAACAATATCTTCATGAATGAGGCAAAAGTAATGGAAACTGGAATATACCCTTTTTCTCCTTTTCTTTTTTTTTTATTTAGACAAATACAACTGCCCAAGTAAAAGCCATTCAAAAACTATTTTTAGAAGTATTTCTGACTTTCACTTTGAAGCATCGGCTAATTTATCACTGACAAAAGCAAACCAGGTTTGACATAGAGAATGGCTGCTTTCTAACTGGCAAGTGAAGAAGTTTTCATATATTTTGTAAGATGCTTTAATTTCACTGAGGGTTGCTCAAATGTTTGTCAGAAATTTTCCAGACACAAAATTTAGTCTTATTTTTTAAATGCAGTGCCTGGGGAAGAAAAACAACTTTTACAGATAGAATTGATCATCAGCCTCTAAGGCCACTGTAGTAGAGCTACCATTAAATCAGCTGTAATTCAACAGAGGGGAAAAAAAGCCTTGATTTTCTCAGCAGCAATGACAAATACGCCTAATATTCTCAACATTTATGCTACTTTCATAGATAAAGTCTCTACAATGGTGTGGGGGAGATCAGGCATGATTCTTCTTGCTCACACTGCTCCAAGGCAAGAACACCACTAAAATGAGCAGAGGAGCAACAACTAAGTTGAAACAGAGTAGGAAGAGTTTAGTAACCAAGGCTCATGTGTCACTGATAGTCACAGGCCACCTTACGTTCTCAAGAAATTTTTCTTCATGAAGATGTCAAATTTGGCTTTCCTAAGACCTTGTTTCAATCAAGACAAAACTTAGTATTTCAGAACCTGAAGCTTAAAGACTCCAAATCACCTTCCTGAAAATCCTCCTAGTCTAGCTCAGCTCAGGGATTAATTTAAAATTTAATGTTGACTCAAAGCCTTCTCCTTCTTGACTGATCTCAGAAAGAAATAAACAAAGAAAAACATGCACATAAATTATCTCTTAACAGCAGTTTAAATTACTGCAGATCACCCCAAAAAAATATACACAGCCCAAGAGGTAGTATAGAGGAAACAAAATCTACTCAAGATAAAATTCAACTTCATTGACCACAGCGGAATTATACTGCAGGGAAAACTTTGGTACATGAGTGGTAAAGACTTCTTTGGGAACAAGCAGATCAATAGTCATAACATTGTTATAACATATACATTGACACGCTCGCAACAAGGCCTCTGAAATATTTGCAATTCTTGTAGAAATACTGCAGAGCTGCAATTGCTTATCAATTCACAGTGATTTTTTAATTTATTTTTTTTAGGCGCAGATCTCTATTTGACAGAATATTATGATGAAGCCTGGGACAAATTCCAAAGGTAAGGTATTAAAAAAAAAAATCCACAACTCAGCACTAGAGCTTACGGCAAGGGGGGGAAAAAAAGCAGCAGATTCAGACCAATAATTTTTGTAGATAAAGGTTGAATATTTCGGAAAAATATTTCTCTGAAGCTTTTAAGGAAAGAGATGGAAGAAACAGAAGAGGGGTTGGAACTAGATTATCTTTAAGGTCACTTCCAACCCAAGCCTTTCTGTGATTCTATGAACACTTAAAATCTGTTTGGTCAACAGTGAAAATGTACTGGGGGAAAGTCTTCTCCTGAAGACATTATTACTAGAAGCAATTTAATAAACCCTTTCTATCTCTTGCTTGTCACATTTCTAGGTTCTGAATCAATTAATTAAAGAAAAAAAGTAACATATTTCATGAAGTAGTAAGATAAAAAGGATTCATGCACCAATGTAACTGCTTACATCAGGTTTAATTTTTTTATTTTTTGGCAACTCAGTTTTCCTCTTTTATTACCCAAAGTTTGGGTAGTATAAGAACTGTGTGTTAGGGAAAAATACTAATAACCACAAAAACTTTTCAGCTGTTGTTCAAACATCTATAAAGTAGCCAAGGCTCCAATTAAAGGCTTACCCTAACAAAGAATGACCTGCTTTGATTTACCCTATGTTGCCACAATTATTCATCAGACTCTTGGCAACACCTCTACCTTCACCTTCCACTTCAGAATTCCTGTCATTCAGCAAATAAACAAGAAACCTGGAACCAATGTGACAAATCAACTGACTCTCAAAATATGTTCTGAAGCAGGTGGTACCAGTCTGAAAACAAAACCTAGAGGAGATCCAAACTTGAATCTTAGGCACTTGAAATCTGAGCAGAAAATCCAGTTTTTTAATAACATACCTGCAGACAGCTCCAAAACAGTAAAATATCAGAGTGGACCATTTGCCTAAACGAGATCACACAACTTCCACACAGTGACCCCAGAGCCAGGATCTGTAATCACTGAACTACAGCGACCTTAGAAAGACACAGAACCTCAGCTAAAGTGACTGAGAATTTACTGTGTCTACTGGCTGTTCTCATGCTTAATACCTTTAAATAGTTGCACTCTTCCCATAATTTATATTTTTATTCTTTAAACTTCTAGTCACTTGATCTTTGTGGCTTTAGCCTTCCAGTTAAAACATTATTATTAAAATTAGGTTTCCCCTTCACATGTTGGCACTTTACAGACCACAATTAAATTACATCTTGTATTTCTTTTTGGTAAGCTAAGGATATTATGTTCTGCCACTCATTAAAAGGAATAATTTCAAGACCACAAACCACTTATGCTTAGTGCTGCTGGTCTAATACCATTGCCTCACAGAAATGTCTTCACCTCTGAAACCACTATCAAAAAAAAAAAAAGCAGAGTTGTTAAGAGCACTAAAAACGTCTGTCCCAGAAGTGTCTGACTGCATGTTGACAGTTTGCCTACCCAGATATTTACCAGTTTATAAAAACCCCTGATAAATCACAGAGCACCTTGCACTGGAAAACTGCCTGGGAGAACATTTTGGAGAGAATGTTCTGGCTCTGAATGTCTGTAGCTCCAACAGGCACACGCTCTGCAGTGCCACGTGAGAGGAGGTCAGGAGCCCTGTGCTCCCCATCACAGGGAGCCCAGGGTTTAGGAGAGCTCTGCACTGAGCCACATTCCACAGATTCCGGCAACCCTGACAATTCCTGCTGCTCAGCTCCCAGGCTAAGGTGAGACATTCACCCAGAGACAGGAACATGCAAGATATCCCCAAAATTTAGTTTTAATTAAAAGGTCACTGCTACCTTAGGCATTCTCCACTGACTAAAACCAATTTTTTTTCGATGTGCTCTGAAGGCACACTGCAACACAGCTCAGCATCTCCTCAAAGTATTCTGACACATGAGAAACCTGTGCTTGAAACTCAGCAAAATACACAGCCTCCCATGCCTATCACAACTCTGATGTGTATAAGTACCACACGCGGCTTTACAGATCACACATCAGTAAATAATGCTTGTTACTGAGTTATTTAGGAACACAAAAAACACAGTTTCATTTTTAACAAAGATTTGTCCTCATACAGCAATATTCAGCCTTGCAAATCTTCTAAGGGAAATAGAAAATCACATTGGCAAATCAACATATGACACCATCCATCGAAGGTTAAAATGAGAAAAGCAAGCAAGGAGATAAATGAGCCACCCAAGGTCACACAAAATCAGAAGAACAACCAAGAATAGAACAAAGGCCTTTCATTACTTAGATCACAAATGCATTCGATTCTGCATTAGTTAATCTGCAGAGTATGAGCATCAGTAGCAAGACATGTCCACAGGAGAAAATATAATAATAATGAGCTGCAAGTTCAGCATTACCTAAAGCCACAGGATATAATTAAAAGGCACAGGGTGCAATGACCTGACCTTGAATGCCACTCAAGTGAGGACAGGAAAGAACATGCTGTCAAGTATTTTGATTCTAGAGAAACCCAAAGCACAACAAACCTGGGGTAGAAATCAGTTTGGGATCTAGATTTGCAAAGCAGATCTCTACCAGATCTTAGGTCTGCTCTGCTTCCCTCCACAGCAGCCTTTGTGTCTTATCAACAATAGCAATAAAAGCCTCTGGAAATGCAACAGAAAAGAGTCAAGCCCAAGCAATATTTTATTTTTGCAAAGGATAAGCTGGATAAAAAACAGAAAAGAACTTTCAAAACAAGGCAATTTGGGTGTTTTCTTTAAACATTTTTTCAAAAGAATTACTACAACTGTTTTGGCATCCACAAATATTGCCTGTAGCTTTTCATCTAGTCCGGGAAGACTGGTTTGTGTTCATTCTGTGTCTGGTGAAGAATTTTTCTTCTTGATTTTTCTCTTTCATACCTCCTATTCCTCTCAATTGAAATAACCTACAGGTTGAAAAGTACTTCACAAGAATAAAATTAATTGATAGGAGGGTGTAACTGCCTGCCAAACACTAGCTGAGGTAGCAGAAAATCTGTTTATTTTATTTGTTCAATTAAGTTCTGTATATCAAGAAGAGAAGAAAATAAATTGAGGAGGTAACATTTTTCTCCCTAAAAACTATACTAGACATACTCACAGAAAAGGAATCACGCTGACCTGCTCTATGTGACTGTGCTGAGTTACTTCACTCCTCTGAACTCATTCTTTCTGTACCTAAAGAACACAGCACTGGGGACCACTTGTACCAGTTGGGTCTCTGAGCACTACTAAAGCCTTCTGTTATTAATAAACCTCCTCCTTTCCAAGTGGATTATTTATAAATGAATTGTGTGACCTCTGGCAGGCTAGAACTAAACAGAGAATACAGTTTGTTTCCCTTTAACTGAAAAACAAAGGCTATGGAAAGATGAATAGAGAGAAGCAATTAATATTTCCTAATAATTGTCATGGTGAATGGGAGAACTGCTACGTTTCTCAGGGTTTCTGCACAGAAAGGTTCCAGGTAACTATTCATTCACGGGGCTGGGTTCATGTAAATCAGATGTTGTTGCCAAGCAACTATAGGTGCTAAGGAATGAAATACAGTCTGCAGAAACCTAATAGCCTGGAGAGAAAAAGGACTACAATCTGAGATTTATGGCACATATAAAAGGAAAAGAGTCATTCTCCCACACACAAAGAACACAGATATTTTATTATAAATGTCCTTAGCATGTTTTTCTAAGGCATAATTAAGCAATAAAATTCCCACTACACCCCAAATCAAACAGGTAAATTCTCTTTTTTTTTTAATGTTTTGCTCATTAAGCTTTCTAGAAATAGATCTTGAGAAATTAGCTACCAAGACAAAAGGTAAAATTTAACCCAAAGATCTTTCTTTTGCCCAAGAAAAGTGTTAGGTATACAGACAACACTGCAACTGCCAATCAGCTTTACACTTTACCTTCTTATGTTTTTATACCAGGCTCATTAACATTGCATTTGATCATCAGAAATTCTCTTTAAGCTTATTAAGATTTTAAAATATTTTTAGCAAGTTAATTAGAATACATTAACAGAGCTCATCTGTGTTCACCCATCATGCATATTTTATTTTATTCAGGCAAATTGCTTTCAAATGAAATATTAGATCTAGGAAGGGTACACTGTTGGGTACTGAACAATACAACCCCTCAGTACAAACACACTCTCTCACACACCCTAATAGCTTCATGGCACTGAAAAGTGGGGACTTTCTGATGGCAAAGGGCTTTTTAAACTCCTATTCTTATTACAATCCCCTGCAGCTACGTTGTGCATGCATGGACCTGGTGTATCATCCCTGTCCCTAAACCATCCTTTGTAGCCCTCATGTTCCCATACAGTCAATAAAAGTTAAAGAGTCCATTGCAATGGGAACCAAAGGTCCAGCTAAGGAGAAGGAAAGGACATTTTCAGCCCCTCACATCGTAATCCAAAGACTTTTACAAATTCATGTGTGGTGGGTTTGATTTTCTCCTGCTGATGGTGTCTGAGGATATCACTTGATCCAAAGGCAGGAGCCCAGTTAGAATCCCTGGCACAGTGTGGCACAGGTTTGTGACAGGCAGGGGTGCACATGGATTTGGCAGAACAGGAACAGCTCGCAAAGGATGAACCTGAAACACCCCTTGCTTTAGCGATCACCATAAACGCCTCCCTCTAAAGTGCACTCAGTGTCACCAAGTACAATTAAATAATCATTTCTGAGGAAAAAGGATACGACAAAAATTACCTTGGCGTATTTTTGGCATGCCACTTGCAGAATTTCACTCAAGTCAGATGGAGACCATCACTGGCCACTGAAACTTAGCTACAATGCTACTAATAAAACGTTCCTCAAGCTTCTGATCTACCTTCACTCAATCCAGCCAAGTAAGACATCTTTGAAATTATTCCTTTATGGCCCAAATACTTCCTAGCTGAGGAAGGATGGAAAATCTCACTAAATTCACCAACAATTCTCAAGTTAAGCAGTTACTTTTAGAGATCTGCATAAATAAAAGATAAACAAAGTTTGCCAACCTCATGCTTGATTCAGATTTTGCACTCTCACTGCATTTCAATTAACCTGCCACAGATTGCAGAGCTGACATATTTGATTCAGATAGTAAAGAAAACACTCTTAAAAAAACAACAGGTCTGAATCCTTTGATGAGTGATCATACAATCCATATCAAAACACACATTTAAATCTCAGTCACCACACATTTCATGATCTGCATCATTAACACTGTCTGCTTTGAGGGATTTTGATAATATCTTTGACAATATATAGCAGTTCTTTATCTCCAAGGCACTGATGCCTTTTAACCAATGATCATTATTTAGGTATGCTTTGTGCCTGTAGTGTTCCCTGAGATATTAATCTCCACAATTCAAGAGGCTGCTCTTTTATAAACTGCAGCCATACTCCCCATGTTTTCTTCCACTGATGAACCCCAAAATCAGGAGCGTTTCATTTAGCATTTGGCTGAACATACCAGCCACGCTGACATAGGGATATTTTAACCACAGCTGAGAAATTCTATGGAAGGTTCTTCCAAAGGCCAAGAGAAGAGATGTGTATCAATGGATGGAGTCCCTTTTCACTGGATAAATCACTATCAATTGCACTGAACCCAAACCCCCCCTGCCATAACCTTTTCCTCTTATTTCTACATTTATTAATCAACTCACACATCAAAAGCATAAGCTGCAGTCTGCACTTTTTTCTCAAGCTTGACCAAGCAGAAGTTTTATGTTTTAAAGGAATTCTCAGCCTTTGACAGCTGGAGAAGAGATTTCACCTCCCTGCCACAGAGCTGGAGTCCAGCAGCTGCCTTGGCCACAGGGATCAGCTGAGATCTCTCCCCAGCTCTCACTGTGTGCTGAGTAATGAGCTGCACAATCCCAAAAACCTATTTGCTGGCATTAAAAAACAAAAACTGCCTTGGTTTTTTTTGTAGCATTTAAGCAGAGATATGTCCTATCCTAAGGAGAAAAAAAACCCACGTAGAAAACAATATAAATTTCTACTAGCACCCTAATTGCAAAGAGTAGGGCTTGAATGAGCAATGAAGGCAAACTGACATTTTAATGTCATTTAGAGTGACCAAAGACACTGAAATATGTTTACAATTAAGAGTATTCTCTAGATAAAGGAGGGGGTAAAGTAAAGCATGACTACCAGACAATAGTAAAATAAAATGCAATTTAGCAAAGCACATTTTGTCATTGGCCCACCCTGGCGCACGCTCCTCGTTCCTACAACAGAAACAGTGACTCATTTATCCAAGCCAGCACAATTTTAACAAATCCCTATAATATCACTGCTAGAGCTGCATCTGTAGCACAGCTATACTCAAGCTCACCTGGCTTGGGATTTTAATGACAACCTGGAGCTCTCCACTGCTTACAGAAACTTCCCTGTTAACCCAGCCTACCCCAGAGCAGCTCAGAGTGTGTTATCCACCCCAATCCCCACCTGCCTCTGTCATCCCTCCTGAGATCAGCAACCTTCATTTAAAAAGCCAGAAAACTCCTCCTGCCCATTTCCTCTCTCTTCCTCTTCTTCCAAATACACAGCACAGAGGACTCAGGACCAATTATTTTCTTTGAATTTTCTTCTGCAGAGGCCAAAATCTTACACTACCTAAAACCCAGCCCCAGCTAAGTATGGGACACCACTGAATAGCCACTGACTCTATCAATCAATTTTAATTTTTTTAATTATCATTTTTATTTTCATTATTTTTGTTGTTATTTTAAAGTAAGAGGCTGCTCACATTTCCCTTTCAAATGCAAAAGGATAAGGTTTTCCACTCTGGGTACATCCTCTGGGTACCTGAGATGTGGTTCACCAAAATCCAGCATATTCTCTGAGTGCCTTTCACTACACCACATCCAATCCTCACATAAACCAGCAGTCAACAAAAATGCACATCATCTTTTCCCAATTCCTCACAGTTAACACATTAAGTGGCAATAAAGGGTGCAATGACTTTCCAAGGGCATGTACCTGTTTAATTATTCAAAAGAAAATTGACTCAGGCACCATGGTATGAAACACTAAAATATGCAAACGAAGTAAATTATGGGGGAAAGCAACAAAAGAGAAAAAAAGGGATCATGGTGAGAGGAACATATGGGGGCAGATTCTGATCATCTTGTGTTTCTGAGTTTCTCTGTATACGTGTGTATAAGAAGGAAAGCTTGTGAAGTGACAGAGAAATTATTATTTACTCATTTCAGTGCTCTGACCAGGGTCTTGAAACAATCTAACCATGCCTAGAATTTCCTAAGAGAGTGTTATTTTCACCTATATACATGAAGCGATTTCAGAAAAAGGAATGTTTACACCTTTCTAGACAATCAAATCTTACTGCTGGGAAAACACTTGTTTCAACACAGGCTGTACAGAATAGAAGAAAAGATGCAGGACCTGATTCATGAGTAAATCTCATTTATTCTGAATTAAGGGTCTGAAATAACTCACTAAAATAATAAGACCAGGTTAACAGAAAGATATCATAACACCAATTCTAGCTATTTGTCCATAAAACATGAATATCCCATTAAAACAAAGAGCATTTGATTTTACCTTGGACCAAAGCAAATGTCTTTCCAATCAAGA
The DNA here is from genome assembly GCA_013397845.1 of Melanocharis versteri. Classification (NCBI taxonomy): domain Eukaryota; kingdom Metazoa; phylum Chordata; class Aves; order Passeriformes; family Melanocharitidae; genus Melanocharis; species Melanocharis versteri. Next base: position 104,478 of record VZTG01000031.1, read on the forward strand.
CATCCAGTGAATTGAATGTCTCTTGTAAGCAGGTGCTACTGTGTTATATTTTCATCCAAACTGCTGAGAATAAGCTAGAAGAAAATGACAAAGTAAATTGAACAAGAAAGTGTCTGATCTTGATGAATAATTCAATGATGCCATGCAACAAATACTGATTTTTTTCCTGGTAAAAGCAGTTTACAACTGTCCTTTGCTTAGAAAAATGACCTTCTCATGGTAATTATACTTTTGTCTTTAGGCATTGGATGACAGTCTTAGTAATGCTCATGATTCCAGTTCAGAGCTCTGCTGCTGATCTCAAAGCCCTCCATTCCTGCTATATCATCTAATCCTTTTTTAATACCATAGTCCAACAGCTGAAGAACTTCAGCTATAATATCAGGCACGCTGGTCACTGACCGCTCTTTAACTATTCTGGTCACTTTTCTGAAGCCCTAAAAGGCACCAGAGAGCCACAGAGCCACAACTACCATTCCCATTCCCTGAGGAACTGCTTGACTGCCTGGATAACAACGGTGCAGACAGAAAACCATCACTCTGCCACTCCACAGCCAGCACAGACAGAAGGGAGCCTGGCAGTACTAAGCTGTGACACCCCAAAGTTGGACTTGTTGCAAGGAAAGGTTTTACTACTCAGGATAGCAAGACACAGGAATAGGTTAACCACCATTCCCATTCCCTGAGGAACTCCTTGGCTGCATGGATGACAACAGTGCAGACACAGAAAATCTTCACTCTGAAAAGTCACAGTGCAGCCAGGACTGCCAGAGCCACAGGTCCAGAACAACCATGGCCATAGAGTCTCATGAAAACAGAATTCACCAGGAAAGGGCTGAGCTGGATGCCAGTCTCTCTTCCCAGAAATATATATTTTTACTACCAACAATTAAAAATGGCGAATAAGAATTCACCTGTAGCATCCAGAATAAAGACTATGTTGGAAGAACCCCATCACTGGGCAGATGAGCTCAGCCAGGTGATAAACAGAGAGAAATCTTCCCTAGAGCTGTGCTACAGCACAGTGTATTCAGGTCTTTCTGTAAGCCATTCTTCACATATCAATATTAAAAAGGGACTTATTCACTAGAAGATTGTGACTGAGAAAGGCTCATTTTGCCTTTTCTCATTTATTCTTCACTCATTGTGCTCTGCATCTCTTCCTTGGTGCACAGTTTTATTATAACAAAAACATACAGCAAATAATAGTCTGCAGTAGGTTTTCAATAAAGCCAGAAAAACAACAAAATTAAGAAAAAAAAAACCCTACTAAAATCTCTGACACTTGACATAACCAGCAGGACTGTCTTAAATGCAAGTAAGGACACAGGCACTCAGGTGCCTATTTTCTGTCCCCTGCAATATTTCAGCATTTCTTGCTCATGAATACTCAGATTACATTTGGCAAGTTGGCAGCACTTCTTAACACCTAACAATCTAATAAAAATATTTTTTTTTCTCTGTGCTAGACAAATCTGCCCACCTTCAACCTCTGCTACCCATAAAACAATTTATTCAAGTACCTTTACTCTGAGCACAGTTAACCTTTGCAATGTACAAAAGCTTCTGCTCCTCTTAAATGAACAAAGAGTTCCTAATGAACAAAAAATACTTTCCTGACTAAAAGTTTAATATTAATTCTGGGAATACAAAGTATAATATTACTACCCATATATTGTACATAATACAGTATATAGCTCATGCACCTTATTTTAAAAGGCTTCTGTTTTCAAATTAGCATTGTATAAGAGTTCTATACACCACAAGGATACTTTAGGTTACTCCAGATTTACACTGAGGATCAGAAAAAGAATGATTACGAAGAAGAAGAAATTCTACTTGCACTAGTTTAAAAGCCAAGGGACAAATGTAAGAGGAAAACAAGATTAATTTTGTTTTCTTCAGTTCAAGGTTAAACCTCAAGGAACCGTAACATCTCACACATGGATGTCCGTTTTCAGTGCAGGGTCCATGAACTCCTGGCAGCCCATAACATAAGAGAAACACATCGGTTGCCAAGGAGACTTGGACTTACCATGCAAGAAGTCCAGTCCCATACTGAAAAATTTAGGGACCCTAGAAATTTTAAGTTTGAAAATCAATGACCAAGAGGAAATAAAGTGCCATGTGAGCGGTTTTCATCCTCCTTTCCCCAGTTTCTTCCAGGGATGAAAGATCAGGACTGGACTGGAAGCCTTGAATTCACCAGTCTCACACTGCTCCCTGGGGACATTTTACATCAAAGCAAATGCTGGCTTTAGTTCTGTATTTTTAGCTGTATTTTAAATGAAAAACTGCACTGAATTCTGCAGTAACACAACTGTTGATCACACTCTGTTTCGTAACAGAAGTCCTGTCAGATATTTAGCCTTAGTTACTAAAAACTATCTTCAGGGAGTACAAACATTTCCCCTCTGGCATCCTGTCAGTCACAGCAAATCTGTAAATAAACTGTCAAACTCCATTCCAATCATTCCTGAATCTGCAAGGGGAAAAAAGTAGTAAAATTGGTGCAGCTGGTTGTAGTCCCTGTAGAGCAGGGCTGATTTCACAGCTTTAATATGGTTCACTACTTCACAGCCAGTCTGATCTGATATACAGCATGCAGAAATGAGTGACACCTTTGCTAATCATTTTCTTAAACTTATCACATGTGGAGGTAATAACAGATGCAATGACTTTTCAAGGGCATGGACTGGTTAATTTTTCAACAGCAAATCGACTCAAGTTCTGCAAAATTAAAAATCCACTAAGACACACTGTCAAGCTATCTAAATTATGGAAAATCACACCAAAAGGGAAAAACAAAGGTCTGGTCATGGGAAAGACAGTGTTAGACCCTCTCTTTATAGGGTCTTATGCAAAGTAGGAATGTAGCAGCAGCAAACAAGCCAAAAATCTAAAGAGAGGAGCTGAGTTTAGCAAAGACTGACTAAATAAAATGGGAAACCCTGTGTACTATTACCTGGAACATATTAGCACTTTTGTTCTGTAATTCATAACTTATTAAGTAATCCTGAAGGAGATGGTCAAGATTTTTTCTGCCAGATACCTTTTGTTGGACCACAACAGCTAACTGAGTTTTTCAAGGCCACATTGGAAAGTGTGCAACTGAAGAAAGATCAGAAAGACAGTGAATAAATACTATCTCTTGCTGCCTATGGACTCAAGACATAAATCCCTTGATTCAGAGCAGGGACAGAACCTGAATCTGCATCTGCTTTATCCTGCAGATTTTCCTTCACCATCAAGGTATACAAAGTCACACTGTCTCTCTGGATTGGTGAATATTTCATAAGAGGCAGAATAGCCCCAAGCAGAAGACAGACTGACTCAAAACCCAATAGAAAAGACACTGGCTTGATTTATGTTAAATTTAGGTTCAAGACACATTTCTGTTATCACTCAAAAAAGGGATCTCAGTCTCCTACAGGAGATGCATCCTTCATGTTTCTTCACAAAAACGTGACTTTAACTATGAGACAGTTTGAACAGAAATTTTGAAAGTACATCATTTCTTATGAAACAAAACTATAAGTGTTTGATTGCAAAAGTTCCCTCAGTCTCCCTGCTCAGGAAAGCAAACTTTTCATGGTGAAATGCACCTTAGGAAAGCAAAGAGCACCGAGATCACTATGACTGCATTAAGTGTGAAGGTGGAAAAAAAACATCACCCCCTTAATTAGGGTTGCCATATGGTCAGGTTTCTGCTTTCATGTCTCCTTTCTTAAGCTCAAATTTTGACTGGCTGGAAAGAGAGGAATACAAAATGCATCACGGTTTACCATATGGGCCCTGGTCTCCTGTGCACTACGTGTGTCAGAGATCTGACATATCAAAGACATCATGCTCACCATGCAAAGGCTACATGGCCTATCAGCTACTATTTCCTTCCAGAAATTCCCAGAAGAAACCATGGGAGCCCTACTGAACATCTTCCATTTTCCTACCACACAGAAATCCAAACCATATGCTTCAAAGTTTGCAGAAGCAACAACTGCTGCTCTCCAGAACTGAGTGTCAACCCGGTTTATTCTCCTCTGCTTGTACACAAACATCTCATCCAAGCTGCAAATAACCCCCTGTGAACCTGAAAACTTCAGTGATCCAGGTCTGGACCCTCGTACATGTTGGTGTTCAGGGTCCTTAGCAGAGCTTTCATCTGAGAATTAAGCACCAAAAAAAGAATTCACCGGGTCTGAATCTCATTTCCCATTTAACGACTGAGGGAGTTGATAATCCCAGTCTAAAAATAGTTGATTCGTGCTCAGAACACCCTTGACAGATACGAATTATCAGCATCCTGATTTCAAAAGTGAGAAAAAGAGAAGATACTCATCTAGATGAACTAGGACTGCAGGCCAAGTCTCCTGAGGGTCAAAGCAGCTCTGAAATCACCCCACGTTTTCACTGTGAACTGCAGCCATGGCTCTGCTTTACAATCAATGAGACATCAAAATCCAGCCTGTACACTTCTTTCCATCCGAAAAAAGCAACATTATTTCAATTTCCAATAAGAAAGAAAATGGTTTATTGGATTGTCCTTCCAGTATTAAAAAAAAAAAAAAAATTACTTTGCATACAGAAGTTTCAGCCCTAGAAAAGAACACAGTGAAATACATCCCTCTCTGGCAGATAGCACAGTACAACACAGCAACTCCTGACATGAAATGAACCCTAAGATAACACCTGACAAAAAGAGGACTTTAAGTAAAAAGAATGCAATTATCCCAATGGGAGTTGCTCCAGAGCACCTGTGTTAACGGCCCTGCCAAAAGTATTTTGAACACTTTCATGGCTACAGATGATAAGAAAAGTTATGATGAGAGAAAGTCTGTGAGGCAACACCTGCGAAGTGAAGTATTTTTAAGAAAAATGCTTCAGGTACAGAGACGGAAGTAATTAAAAACCCAAAGAAAAACGTGTACTGCTGTCTTTGTTTTCACCCAAGCTGAACTTCCCCTGGAATTGAATCGCTGGCTCACTGGGGCAGCTGGCTGACATCCTGAGCCACGAACAGGAAAAGCTTGTCTGGGAAATCGGCACAAAACCCAGGCTTGTTTGTTTGGAAAGGAGCCCACAAGTAAACACACACACACACAGACACACAGACCAAGGTCTGCAGCACAGACAGCTAGGGAACAGGACCGGGTGATAAAGGACCAAAATTCTCCATGCTGACTTTGCCTCAGTCTGATTTTCTTTCAGGAACAGCAGGTCCATGAGGCCAGGAGGGAAATCCAGAGCAGGGAAAAACCTACTCTCAATGGAACAGACCAGGTTAGAGAACATTTATATAAACTGAATGCACAGAAATCAATGGGACCTCACGGAATGCACCCCTGAATGCTGAGGCAGTTAGCTGATATAATTGTGAGACTCTTTTATCTTTGAAAGGTCATGGCAATTCAGGCAGGCTCTTCAGGACTGGAGGAAAGCAAATGTCACTTCTGTCTCCAATAATGGCAGAGAGGAGGACACCAGGAATTACAGGTCAGTAAGGCTCACCTTGATCCTTGGGAAGATGGAGCAAAACCTCCTGAAAACCATTTCCAAACATATGAAGGATAGAAAGGTGACTGGCATTAGTCAGCACAGCCTTCTAAGATGAGATGACTGGTTCGATGGATGAGGAGAAAGCAGGGGATGTTGTTTATCTCTATTTTAGCAAGCCTTTTGACACTGTCTCCCACAAGATCTTCACTGACAAGCTGATGAAGTACAGGCTAGATACATGGACAGTGAGGTGGACTGAAAATTGGCTGAATTGCTGGACTTAAAGGTTGTCAACAGTGGTACAAAGTCCAGCTGGAGGCAACTCACTAATGGTGTATCCCAAGGGTCAGCACTGGTCTGATACTGCTCAGTATTAACGACCTAGATGATGGGGCAAAGTGTATCCTCAGCAGGTGACACAAAACTGAGGGGAGTGCTCATACACAAGAGGGTTGTGCTGCCATCAGCAGGACCTCAGCAGGCTGGAAAAATGGTCCAACAGGAACCTCATCCAGTACAATAAATGGCAGTGAAAAGTCCTACAACTGGGGAGGAAACACCCTGTGCACCAACTGGCTGAAGAACAGCTAGAAAGCAGCTTAGCAGAAAAAGATCTGAGGATCCTGGAGTACAGCAAGGCAAACAAAATCCAGCCACGTGTCCTTGCAGCAAAGGCAGCCAACAGCATCCTGGGTGGCACTAGGAAAAACAGCACTCTCAGGATGAGGAGCTGCCCCGCACATGGGACACACACCAGCAGTGCTGGGTCCAGGCTGGAAAAGAGTGCAAGGACATGGACATAGTGGGGTGAGCCCAGTGAAGGGCTGTGCAGATGATGAAGGCATCCAAGGAAAGGCTGAGAGAGCTAGGACTGCTCAGCCCGGAGGAGAGAAAACTCACAGGGAACCTTATCAGTGTGCATAAACACTTGATGAGGGAGAGTAAAATGAGATTCATCTCTGTACTGTCCAGTGATAGAACGAGAGGCAAAGGGCACAAATTGAAATAGAAAAAAAATCTTTTTAAACATAAACTTTTATTTTAACTGTACTGGTGATCAAACACTGCACCAGGTTTCCCAGAGAGGCTCTGGAACCTCCACCCTCTGAGACAAAGAGTAGGTTTAGATTAGCTATGAGGACAAAATGCTTTACTGTGAGGGTAGTAAGACACCCTCTAGCTGCCCAGAAAACTTGTGAATGCCCCATCCCTGGAAGTGTTTGAACATTTTCCCCAGCCAGGTTGGACGGGGCTTGGAGCAACCTGGTCTAGTGGAAGGTGGCCCTGCCCATGGCAGGGGGTGGAATGAGATGATCTTCAAGATCCCTTCCAACCCAAACCATTTTGTGATTCTGTGATTCAAACCCAAACTGGACACAGTCCTGGGCCATCTCCTCCAACTGACCCTGCCCTGCCTGGGCGAGCTCCAGAGGTCATTTCCATCCTTTTCCACACTGTGATTTGAATTACTCTTAGTATAATGCTACATGTAACTGCAAACAAGGCAAAATATCCTGAAAGACTACTTTGCAAAATCAGCCTGGGTGAGATATTAATGTACAAAGGTCCATTTTTCACCATCATATGCTTCAGTCTGTACAGACAAAAATACTAAGCTGCATGTAAGGATCTACTTTGAAATACATAGAAACTAAATACCTGGGGAGCAAGGAGTTAGAGCAAAAAGGAAATGTGGTCATAGGCCTCTAATTTAAAGTGCATCTTCAGTAGACTTAATGAAATCAGGACAGAACAAGCTCAAGATGACAAAATTACTTAAGAAAGCACCATTATGAAGGTAATTTTTTTGACTAGTAAGTAATAACACTTTGAGGACATCACAGCTATTTTGGAGCAAAGGTTTGTGAAAGTAGTCATCTCTGCTTTGCAGGAGCCTTTGACTCCAACTAAGCCAACTGATTTCAGTGAGAATTGGGTGGGACCACAGCAACACAGGGCAACTTTGCAAGCTGTGACCATCTAGTCCCAAAAACTTCGACAAGAACCAAATGCGTTTAGAGCTGAAGACCTTGAAGACAGCTAATTTACATTTTGAGATAACACAATTGAGGTAATTTTCTATCCTCCATTATAAGCAGGGGACTCTTCATCATTTTCAAGTTCCTCATACAACATTTCATCAGAAGAACGAGTGGTACATCCCAGCATGCATAATACTATGGTTTTTAAGTGAGTAAAAAGGACAGAATATGTATAAAGGACATGACTAAATTAATCTTCAGAACCTCCTGACTTCGGAGTGCCTAGTATTTAACATTGTGATAACTCCAGGAGGGAGAGTGGTCCGTAACTTTGTAAGGAGGAAACAAAAGGAAGCGCTTGGATGCAGGGAAACAGACAGACGGACACATTTACTTGACATGCTCCCTAGAAGCCCTGCAGGCTTCATCAGCTGTACTTGTAAGGCCTTTGAAGTGTGGCTGTTGCACAGCCTGTAAGTCCCTTCCTCTGGAGCTCGGGAGCTTGTGGTGTTATAAGCTACTTAAGCTCCTTAGTCCAGATCTAAGCAAACAGCTTGACGCACTTACAAGCTTCACTCCCTCTTATTCTGAAGATGTTAAGCTGCTTAGCTTACTGTCTTCAACTTTCAGATTCCTACAACCAAATCCTACCTATACACCATGAATCTGCCTTTATTAGCCTGATTCTCCCCTCTGCTGAGGATTCTGAACGTCTTTTGCCAAGTCACCAGTAGAACAAAATGTTCTTTTATAGCTCGGTTCTTCCAAAGTCACAGCCAACACCTGAACGCCCACTGCTTTGGTAACTACCACTCTGCATTTCCATTATCCACAGATTACTGTATATCAAGCATATACCCCTGTTCTAACAAATCTCTTTCCATCAATAAAGTCTGTTAAATATTTCAGTTAGTATTAAAAAAAAAAAACAAAAAAACCCCAAAAAAACTCCTCCAAACTGGTGTAACTCTCTCCTCGTTTTTACTGTGAACTTTTGTTTCAGTAGGAACTGCAGAAACTTTTGGAAGAAATGCTGCTTATATATGAAAGATGGTTTTCATCCAAATCAAACTGGTACCAAACTACCAGCATTTACCATTAATAATCTTACAAGAAAATCCTTAAACTTAGAAGAACAATAAGGCTGGCACAAATGGACATGACACATTTTCTAGGGCTGAAATCATTACAACTTTGTATCTATAAATAAAAGATAGGGCAGACATTAATAAATCTTAACAAGTAGCCACAAAGAAGACACAATTCCATTTTAATCATAGCACAAAAATAAGCTACTGAGACAAGTGTGGAAGTGCTGTTATATTGACACTAGAAATGTAAAAAAAATAAGATAGAAAGGTTTAAAATGCCTAGTTTTCACTGAGGATATTGATAGAAGCAACACGCTGGTGAAAGGCAGGCAATCATTACATGCTGTAAAATAAAAGAACAAATTATATTGCAGAGATATAGGAAAACCACAGCGGTGAGTGTTGCTATACACTAATGAAAACCCGAAGCCAGAGCAGACAAAGCAGTTAATTGTACCAACTTGTTACACAATCCATATGGTCTGAATATCACATCGATACCAGGACCATACAACAGCCCCCTTGCCCAGGATGATGGCAATGATTAAAACACACACAAAGAGATCACACAGACTGCCTGGACAGGCAATACAGGAGCCACGACACACTACGGTTATCCCTATATTAGGATAAACTAATATACTAATAAATGTTAGGCTAAACATCATGCTCACATCTACTTTATGCCACAACTTCTTGAGAACCCTAGGGAAAAAACCCAAGCAACTCTTGACTTGTCTTAAGCAAAAAATCCACGGGTTCAGGATGTCAACAAGGGATGTTTAGAACAAATCATATGTTACCCATGCAAAAGTTGTGTACAAATGGAGTGCCCAATTACTATAATGTTACCTGTGGAAAATATAGATGCTTTACACAAGCATAAACACAGATTTCAAACAGGTATTTAGACGAGGTCCTTCACCAAAGTTTCTTGTAGAAAGAAGGCTGCCACAGTACAAGAATGGAGGTGGTCTCACAAATTAATGACCATTTTTTAAAAAGACACAACACAAAGAGTACAAGTAAGTGATCAGTTTTCACAGATGCTAGTGAAAGGTAATCTTGGAAAAAGCAGAGAATTAGACAACAAATCCAACACTGAAGAGACCTAAATTTGCACACCCAACAGCCTCTGAAGTATTATCTTTGAGTAAAGCATGGTATATTTTTAAAATTTCATGAAAATACCAGATCAATACTCAAAAAATGGAAAAAGCAAGTACATGAAAAACTTTTATAAAAGGAATAAAGCCAGAAACAGCAGCATGCCACCTGTTAAATAAAAGTTGAGTCTCTGTTTGAATACTCAGTGCAACACCACTCCTACATGTCAAAAAGAACGTAGCAGAAATGGAAACAATGTAGAGAGACACAACAAGGCTGATCAAAGATGTGGGACAGCTTCCAAGGGGACATGAGTAAGTCCTGATTACAGTTCTTCAGCCAAGAAAAGAAAGGGCTAAGGGGATACCAGGAGGAGGCCAGCAGAGCACAGGAAGTCAGAGATGATAAATACAGAATAACTGTTCTCTGTTTCCAATAGTACAAATCCTACCAAGGTGCAAATGAAGTTATCAGGCGACATGCTCAACACAAACAAAAAATAGGGACATGTCACACAATGCACAGCTCAGGTGAAGCTCTCAGTGCTGCAGGATACCGTGGGTGCCAAAAACCTACATGCTTTTTAAAAAGTGATTAAAGAAATCATGGGAAAGAGTTCATCAACAAATGTTGCATAAAAAAACCTGAGGCTCGGGAAGTTGCTGAGCTGCAGACCGGGAGGATGTTCAAGCCTTGCTTGTGTATTAGAGACTGGCCACTGTCACAGGAAGACTTTGGCCTCGCTGGGCCTTCAGCCTGACTCAGGATAACCATTTCTGCCTTCACAAATAGCAGCAAAACTATTTCAGCTTTGAGCACTCTCAAAAGAACCTCTCCTTAATTCTCTTTTGAACAAAAGCGTGCAAATCAGGTCAAACCAGAGGTGATCCAAAAGACTTTTCAGCTGGGAAGACACACCGTGCACAATTTTCCTTTCCCTATCACAAACTACATGGAAGTGTTTTACATTGGGTTTTTAAAACAATCCCTATCAAGCCAACAAATAAGGTACCTTCAAATCTTGCAAAGAAATACTTGGTTCTACCAGCCCTAAATATCCAAGTGCAGCCATTCCCCCCCCTCAATGTGTTTGTTTCAAAAGTTATAAAAAGACAAAAGTCTTACAACCTTAATTATATTTTCATAATTCTGGAGATTGCAACAATCTTGACCTTTTTACCCACGTGCTAATGCAACTTCACATTAATCTTCTCTGTTTAGCAGGAGTTATCAAATGCCATATAGCATGTAAACTACATCTTGATTGCTGAGAAAACACCTCTTTGCCAAACATTATTTAGGCAGGCACTGAAGTTTCATTGACTTGAGAGGTACCTAAGCACCTTCTTGCATCAGAAATATCTAATCCTGACAGCACTGAGCCAACTGGAGCCAAAACTCTGGACTTCGACCCCGAAACTTCAGTCCATAATATCCCAGCCAAAGGGTGGCTGGTCAAGATGCTGCTTTGCCTTCTTCCACTGTCATGAAGGGTATAACACAATGCAGATAGAAGAGGAAGCATTCTCTGTTTGTCAGAAATAATTAAACTTGTCACTGACTTTCTGTAAAACTCAAGAGCCATCTGGGAAAAGAGCAGTACATCTCCACATCCGTGCGAGTGACAAGGTCAGAGCACCCCTCACTTCCTTGGCTGCATCTCCATCACTGACTCTGTTCATCATGCTGTAAATTAATCCACAAGAATTTGGATGGAGTACCTACTGCAATTAGCTCTAAAAATTAGGATGGAGTACCTACTGTAATTAGCTCTATCTGCCCAAAGGAGGCAAAATGAGATGGGGTGGCAGCTGAGGGATCCAATTGGCTCGTGGCTGCAGAGTGACAGAACTAGGTCAATATACCAACTTTATTCAGAAGGAGGACAACATAAAATTAGCCTTGTCGTGTTACATTTCCCAGACAAGGTTTCAAGACCTTCAGTTAGCAAGAGCTTACTAATAAAATGTTTTATATTTATACTCCTCCCTGTGATTTTTTTTTAAATAACCCATTAGGAACTCTCCTCTATCAGTTTATGGACATTGCCTCACCTTTTTTGCTGTGTACCTCAGACAAGAGCACCTCAACGAGCTGCCATTAGGCCCCCGTGGAGCCTTCTGTTCTTCAGACTGAGCAAGCCCAGCTCCTCCAGCCTCTCTGCCCAGAGCAGGTCCTCCAGCCTCAAGGTATTTTGGTGGCTCCCCACTGCACTTGGTCCAGTTTGTCAATAAATCTCTTACGTTAAGGGGCCCCAAACCAGGCACAGCACTCCAGATGTCATCTGCTGGGCTGCTGAATAAAGGACAATAATTCTTCTCCCTCAACTGCCTGGCTGTGCTTCTGTTGGTACACCCTGCATGTTCTCAGCCTTCCCTGCTGCAAGAACACACTGCTGGCTCATTTTTAGCTAGACCTCCCACATCCTTTTCAGCTGAGCTTTCCCCCAGATTCTTACCAATGCAGGGAGTTTATGTTCCCCAGGTGCAAGACTTGACATTTTTCCTTGTTGAATTTGATGAGGTTCCCAACAGACCACTCCTCTGTTTAACATGCAACTTACATGATTTATTCAAGTCACAAGCATGAGCTTCTCATCATCACAGCAGAGGATAAGCCTGGAGATAGAGCTGAATGTGCAAGACAGGATTAGGTGTACGCTGGATGGAGAAGTGTGTTGCACAGCTCACCTCTTTGGCCTTTTCTCATTATATCACAAGACCTCTCTCAGTGTTTATACTCACAGTGGCTGACACACTGGAGGGTCTCACTGCTGCAACTTCTCTGTTCTGAGAGACTCATGCTCCTGTTTGAGGGATTTCTGCCAAGAATTGCTAAGCACACACTGGGTCACAAATGACACAACTCAGTTTTCTCACCAGCTTTCAGGAGGAGGTGAAAAAATTCAAGTTAGGAACTTGGGAAACTCCTTCAGAACATGCTTAAACACAAGTAGCATCATTAGTATCAACAAGTCAATGAGATTACAATGCCTGTATTTAAATATAGGCTCACAATAAAAACAAACAAAAAAAATTGGTCAGACTAGAGGTAAAATCCATTGTTATAAAAATATGTATATTTTCTTCTAAAGGTGCTTTCTTAAGTCACAGCTGCAGTTGAAGGGTAGGGAAGCTTTCGCTGCTATTGGCTATACAGAACCTATTCTGCAACTAAAGAAGCAGCTGAATTTCCACCAAGGATCCTGCAGAAAGCATGTTCCCTCTCGGTTTTGTTTGCCTTCTACATTTTCTGTGAACTTTGAAAACATCTCAGGACTGGCTGTCTGAATTTGTAATGGCAAATGAAAGAATACAGGAGACCTACACAATGAAGTGTGAGGGAGGAGCTGCCACTACACTGACAAGTCAAGAAGTGTGTGTATTTGTATTCATGTAAACCCATGGATACTTATGGATATCAACCAAGTGTGTCACAGTGTAATTTAAAAAACCGTTTCAGAAGATTTAAAGACTGCTTTTTCACCAAAATACACATCCCTAAATAACTTCCAGGGACTATTTACTAAAATTATTGATAACATTCATACACCTGGGCATTTCCTTTGCATCATTGTCAAAACTAACACATCAGACAACTGCTGTGCTTGCAACCTAGAAGCACTTGGGCATTTCATGCATGAGCAGCACTAGGTCAGGAAGAGGTTAATGTGTGGAAACACAAAGTGGATTTGGCAAGAAGGAAGAGGAGGAAACAGTGCACTTCAGCAGAAGAAAATGACATTTCAGCACACAAGTATATTAAAACATCAGCTATTTTCTTTCTAGGCAGCAAGGGACATGCACCACTATATGCTCCATATCCTGGCAAACTGAGTGAGTGTTAGAATTTTCAGAGAACTTGGAAGGGAATAACAGAACCATTTCTCAATACAGTGTGGGATTTGGATGAGCTGGTATCCACTAAGGACCTGGAAATGTCCTTTTTATCTCTCAGTTACAAAACAATTTGAAACATGGCGGGGAGGAAACAGTTATTCCCTTCCTGCTCTGTAGCTCAACCTAAATCAAGACCTGAAGAGTCAATTTACCCTCTAGAATCTTTTGTTGCAGTTTAATTTACTTTTCCTCCAATGTAATCCTGGTGTCACCTTACTGTTTAATATTGAAAGTTATTGACAAAGGAAATGCTGATTCATGAAAGTGAGATTTTGCTCTAATGTATTCATGTGAAAACAAATGAGCCTCTACTGCTACATGGTTCTTCCTCTTGCTCACATTTCATTTCAGCCCTGATAGAATTTCAGATGGGGTGAGTGAATCCTGCATAAATGCTGCAGCAAGTTTTTCTCAGCTGTGGGCCAACAAACAGAGCACAGCACTGGAACAAGATGCCCAGGGAGGTCGTGGAGTCTCTCTCCCTGGAGACATTCCAAACCCACCTGGACACATTCCTGCTCCAGGTGACCCTGCCTTGGCAGGGGGGTTGGGCTGGATGATCTCCAGAGGTCGCTTCCAACCCAAACAGTTCTGCGATTCTCTGAACAAATTTAATTTCAAATAAAAGCCTCATATTCAGTGCAACAGGAATGCTCCTTGGAGTGTAAAAGGGCGTGACCACTTACAGACTGAAGCAGAGCTGTCTCTGAATTCACAGAATCTGTTTATCTAGCTTGTTCCCTATTCATACAGCACATCCTGCTTCATAGAAACGTATTTGCGGAGGCTTAATCCTGATTAAGATTTATATTCTAATCCAGCACTACTTATCCTCACTATTCATAGCAGCTGCACTATTCATAACCCAGTGCTTTCATTGATACTGTTTTGCAGGGGGAAGCAGCACAAGCTCCTGTTGTACAGCATGGTCAAACCTTAAAGGTCATCACCAACCACGCTTCCTCTCTGCCAGTGCTTCCAGGGCTTCTCCATGACTGATTCCCATCTAACAGTATGCATTGAAAATGAGCACTGTTTGCTCTGCCTGGGCGCTGAGATCCTCATTCTTTGCAGGTTGCTAGTGCCACACCATTCAATTCAGTTCAAATACAAGATGATGCCATTGCAACATGGTCCTAGAAGGCCACAGGATCATTCTGGAAGTCTAGTTATCCTCTGGCAGCAGTGTGGCAAAAAGCCTGGAAGAAGTACCTGAAAACATCTATGTAAGAGCATATTCAAAAATGTTCAAGAGGAATAGGCCAAGCAATGTCAGCCTCAAAACCACAAGACATCTCCTGGAAGGTAAAGATCTCTGTCTCCAACCCAGAAACTCCTCTCTACACACTGCAAGGAGACACTCACTAGCTGCCACCACCCTCAGCAACGAAGCCAGCATGACATCCAGGGGTTTTTTAGCCAGAAGGGTCTCATTTCTATTCCCAGCACAGATCAGGGATGACCATGAGAATGGAGTGGGATGAATAGACTACAACAACAGACAAAAGCATTTCAGGGAGTCATTCTGCAGCCACACTCCAAGGATTTGTGCAATGAGGAGCATTGGAGGAAACCAAGAAAGGGAAGCATTTTGCTAATTGTGTGGTAGCAGTTATTGAGCGTTCAAATGCATGAAACAAAGCAACATGGCAAATATCCTTAGGGTCCTCATCATTATGCAAAAAACAGGGGATTTTTAATTCTTTCCAGTAATAAAACATTATGGTGTCTTTCAGTGCCTTCACAGAACCATTTTGAATGGCTCTGGATGCAGGATGATTCAGAATTCCGAGAAACTGAAACAAGAGGAGAGACAGTATGGGAAAAGGATTGGGTTTCAATATTTGGAGTACAATGGGCAAAAATGTCTCTGTTAACTGGGAAGAAGGCTCACAAAACATGCACAGTGCTCAGTGTCTTGTCCTAACTGCCACATGCTCCTAGTGTAGACACAGACATTGCCAACAACTTAATTCCAGCATTGGAATCCCATCTCCTAAAGCCAACTAGCACTTAGAACACACTAGCTATGCCCACCAAATTAGGCTAAAATAGAGCAGCAACCACCTCGCAAGCCTCTGCCACATCAATTCCAACAGTTATTCTGCCAGGAAAAGGTTAACTATGGACTGAACCTGAATCAGTTGTACTCAGATGATTATGAAGCTAATTGCACTGCTTACCTCATACACTGGGAGAGAAAAGGGATCTTATGTACAGTGAAACCAGAGCAACTGCTGCAAACATCAGCTGTCACCACTGCTCTGCCAGCATCCCACTCGCATGGATTCCCAAATGCAACAGTGCTTTCCAGAAGGTTCAAGAACAGTGACAAGATCACATGTTTTTTGTCTCTACACCCTGCTGTAAATGCAGAGCAGCCAGAGCAGAGGCAGTTCCTCCACTTGGGCTGCACACATGCCTTGACACCACCAGAATAAATTGAACTGAGGAGCACACTGAGCTGGAAGCATTTTTTATCACTATGCTGACAAGCCAAGAACAGTTCTGCATGGGGGCTCAACAGGACAGGCAAGTTCTTCCACAGTGTATAATAATGATTCCTCTAGTGGCTCCAACAGGAGCTCTGGAGAACAGAGAAGCCCCATCACCTGATCCAGAGCCATGCAGCACCAGGATGGATGCAGAGGCACAGGCACAAGCCTGGCACAGCTCGGGAATGTTGGTCTCACCACACTGCCCAGCTTGCCCAGTCACACAGCCAGACCCACCCCTGGTTATGGCATCCTCTCTCCACACAGGACTGCCACAGGGCAGCCACGGGGAGGTTTGGCAGCTGGTGTGCTCCATGTCACCTTCCTGAACAGCTCTGAGGAAAACAGCAGCTTAAAAATGAAAAATGAGCTTTTACACAGGCAAGTACCTTGGCTGTGCACAAAGCAGGCAAGCTCAAAATGGCATACACATTTTCCTCTTTCCTCCCTGGATTTCTACTGATTCCAGTCAGTGTTTTATGAATACAAAAATAATAAAAAAATATAAACCAAAGGATAAAGAACAACTTGGATCAATCCAGTTCTGATACATGGAGGCACGCCTCATTTGTTTTGGATGTTTTAATCATAGAGAGGGATATATCACGTGAAACGAGCATTTTCCTCGCTAGCTACTAGTATTTAAAGTTAGCAAAACAGAAGCCACTGAACATTTATTCAGGTGAACTCATGTATGTAATGGAGTTGCCTTCAGCAACTCTCCCTCGCTCCTGGGCCTCCTGTGACTGTGCTACCTACATTTATCTTCCTCTGATGATCACAGCTGGGCAGGATTTTCAAACTCTAAACCAGAAAGCCTTGAAGCCTGCATTACACACAGCGCTAACAAAACAAAGAGGCAAGAGCAGCAAGAGGTTTATTGTAATACTGGTATTTTCCAAGCTCTTATTGAACAAAGCATTTAATCTAATGTATTACACTTAATGAAGAGTCAGGAACTTGTACTGCAAATAACAGATCAGATATAATTGGAATTTGCTCCGCACCACTAGCCTACATATATCAATAAAAACAATAACCACATTGGATTTTGGGCTCACTTCATTTGCATTTCTTAATTTAGTGTTTAACTAATTTAACAATAGTAATGATTTAATTCAAATTACAATCTAAGGAAAATAATTTTTAAAAGCCATTAAAGATTTCATTAAGTTCCATCTAAATTAATATTAGCTTTCTTAATATTTTCAGTAAATGATTTTTTTCTCTCACCACTGAAACAAACATGAAGTTTCCTCTGTGCAGCGAAGCTTTAGACAAACCTTGTTAGATTTATTGGTATTATTTCAAGCAATTAATTAATATACATTAGAGTTATTTAGAGGAAAAGCACAAAAAATGGCAGGAAAATGGATGAAGCTGTTTTTAAAACACTGCATTCAACTTAGATAATTGTTCTTTGAGCCTTTTATGTGGAGCTCTTAGGTACACACCATCCATTAGATCACTTTTTCCATACTTTTGTGGCATTGCTCCAAAGCATCAGATGCACATGATTATTAAAGGAGTTATTACTAGCAATTTACTTATAAACACAACTCCACATTTTCAAATAGATATGCCGGCAACTTCTTATACTAATGTGTCATACTTAAAAACAATGGTTTCAGATGTTCACCTCCATTTCAGTGGGTACCAGCCCTTTGTGTTCACAAAATTAAGTACCCAATATGAGCTTTGTATCACTTTCTCTGCAGCAAAACTGTTCATTTGCAGGTAACCTTAAGTCATTTAACTAGAAGTGCACTTAATTTGAAGAGATTAGTCAAGCAGCTCTTCACTTGTACATTTGTATTACCATTATAATTAGAACTGCTTCAAAATAACAAAAAGATCTTTTTTTTTACCAGAATAAACACAGGGGAAAAAAGAGATCGAGAGCACCTTAAGTGAAGAGAATGGATGCTTTTGAAAATATCCTTCAAAATCCCTCTGGCTCTGTGACCAGCAACCACCTTCATTCCAATGCTACTCACAGGGCTGCTGCCACACAGGATAAAATATATGACATTTCCGTATGTTTTAAGCTGGCCACCAAGAAAATGGCTATGTGCAGGTAAATTCTGACATCTACCCTACTCAGTAACAGATGTTGTCGGTGGAGAGGGAAAGAGCTGAGTGACCCAGTCCTGGAAACACAGAGAAGACAGCCAGGGATGCGCTGGAATGGAGCCTTCCCTCAGCACGTGGATACCTCCAGGATACAAAGCCCTCGACCAACAAAGCCCGTATTTGAAATGCAACAAAAGCGATATTAAGCTGTTGAAAACAAGACATAAGAACACCTGGAGGGAAGCTGCTAAATGATGGAGTACATTGACAAGATAGGCAAGCACGCTGAAACTTTGGCTACCAATGTTAGAAACTGAACGTGTTTACAAGTCAGTTCATTTGTTAGTGTTACTGCAAAAGTGGAAATTGAAAAGATTTATGTTTGAGAAAGATGCAGCCAATTTCTATAACCAGGAGCTAATTGAACTTTCATCCACCAGAACTTCTGAAAATGTCTAATAAATATGCATTTCAGACGAATCCACGGAGATAGGCACAACCAGAGGTGAAACATTAAGTGCTAAGCCACACTTCAGGAACATTTCAGATAAATACTGACAAGTGCAGTTATCTGCAGTAGAGGTATCCTCTAAAGAACTAACTCACTTTGAGACACTATGAAAAATAAAACCATAATAAACCCACCCTTTGCTTGTATGTATATACATACTTCTATTTTTAATTTCAAATTTCCATCTTTCAGAGATTTCTTGACATCTCTTATTAAGCTTCAGATATTGTCAAATGGAACACAAATACTTTAAAACCAACAGAAGTGGTAGAGAAGTGGCCGGTTTTAAACTCACTTTCTACTTGAGTAGTAATTGATGTACAATGCTCAGCAGGTACTCCTGAGTTTAGTTTTACTTTCTCTGATGCTGTACAATCACTCTAACTGCAGTCAGAAAAAGACAATTTCAGATTCAAGCAAACTTTCTTTGTGTTCTTTTATCCATTCTTTGGATTTTCCAGCAAGGAAAGTTACAGCACTGACGAGCTGGAGGTCACTGCAAGACACTGTCAAGTCCAGCCTTTTGAACATCAAAGAAAAAAATTATATCACTGTCCAGAAGGCAGGATCATGAATTTCATGTCACCCACCATGTCGTCTGGGGACTTCATTCTGTGGATGCTCTAATCCCAC
This sequence comes from Melanocharis versteri, assembly GCA_013397845.1. Taxonomy (NCBI): domain Eukaryota; kingdom Metazoa; phylum Chordata; class Aves; order Passeriformes; family Melanocharitidae; genus Melanocharis; species Melanocharis versteri. Next base: position 123,765 of record VZTG01000031.1, read on the forward strand.
TCTTCCACACACCCGATTTTCTTCCTTGGGTCGGTCCTGTGACTGATCCCATATTCCAGCCTCCAAGAGCAAAGGTAACACATTTCTGTTCCTACCTCAGAGAGAGAACTGGAGAAGGACACACTGCACTTGAAGGTTGTTTTTCATTAACTTCCACCTTTTGCCACCTTTTACACTTGCATTAAGCTGACGTTGAGAAAGCCTTGGGGCTGAGACCTGTCATTTTACATGCCCCACACACACCTGTGCTAGTGCCTAAGTTAGACACACCACATACAGGTTAAACAACATTATGGTTTAAAGAATACCTTTCACATGTGTTCTTGAAAACCACAGGCCAGAAATAAGAGAAGAAAAAAAAAGTTGCCTAAATTAATTCCTAATATCTGAGGAGAATTGAAGTTATGCAAGTAGAAAGCAAAATAACTCTTGTGCACAATTGTGTGAACTTTACTTGGCTCTTACTTAAACAAGAAATGCAGGAGGTGGTTGGCTATTTTTTTTTTGAGACAATCTGGGTGAGCACTGAGTAGCTGTCCTCTGGAAATCAAAGTCTGTATGGAAACAAAGCTTTAGATACTCAAAATTGTTTTTAAAATTTAGGTAGTAATCTCTTTTTAAGTAAGGGGAAATTGCCTTGTCTAATTTCATGCAGCAAACAATCACAGCTAAAAATCACTGTATGTGCAGGCAAATAGAGGAAGCAGGGAAAGAATGACTTGTCAAGTAGGAACCCTTGTTAACACTGAAAACCTCAAGTGTGGGTTGATGTAGCTGAAAGCATTGAGACACTCAATGCTCAGGAGTGATGCATAACCTGAGATGTGTAAAAGAAGCTGAATAACCTTAAACTAGAAAAAAGGAAAAACAGCTGGAAGGACTAGGGAATCTTGGGAGAGCTGATTGGAGTCCACTAACAGGACTGTCACATTTGAGTAACAAAAATGAAAATACAGGAAGACACAGGAAGAAAGGTTTTAAAGTAATAAATATGTAGCATTTTAATAAGTGTCAACTAAGGTTAATGTAGTATTTTACAAGCAGAATGATTGCGAAAACAGGGCTTCATTTACAGTGATACCAGAAGCTGCTCTGGGTATAAATGATTAATACACAGCAATGCTATATAGCAGTGAATCAGATGAACTTCCTAGCAATGGCATTTCTTACAGATTCCCACGTGTCCAAGATGAAATGGACAACTCTCATCTTTTAAACTCACTCTTCTATAACATCAATTATCTCTTTAGACTACAGCACCTAGTTTTACAGGAAAAAAAAAATCTTGGTCTCAAAACTGCTAGTGCTAAAGAATTCACTACACCACTGCTGATCGCTGCAGTTTGATTTCAGTTTCTGTTAAAAATCTGCACCTTGCTTGTCATTTGAGGTTTGCTTGCTTTCAGCTTCCACTTATTGAACCATAATGTTTCTGTCTGTAAGGCTCAAGAGTCCTATACTATCAAGTTTCCTTTCCCCAGGAAGGTACTTATAGACTGCAGTCATGTCATTCCCTTGCTAATCTAATTGGATTTAAAACTGTAGATCAGTCTCAAAAAACAAGCAATAAAAGGAGATTTAGTAGATAACCCAGGTGATCCCCAGGTCCCCTGCTTCCAGAGATCCACAAAGCTCTAACAGACCCAGCTAACTGACAGCTTGGCTATTTTTCTGAGTACTGCTTGAACAGTACATCCACTGACAGAGCCATAAACAATCTCTCCTAACATCAGGGCACAGGAATTGAACCATTTACATACTTGGTCTTTTGCTGACCAAACATTAAAAGCAATTGTTCAAACAATGACAACATTTTATCATTGTGTCAGAAAAGAAAGACAGATAGTACCCTTTCCAATCTTTTTATTAACTCTTCAGATTTTCTGTCTTCACTGTGTTTCCTGTATACGTATGACAACAATAAAACAAAATAAAAGCAAGACAATAGCCACTGCATGAAAAATTCTAGAGCACGTAAGCAGCTTCCTTATAGCACATGAGGTCATTTCCTTCAGAGACATTTTATCTAACCCTTTCAAAAATTAGTTAAACTAATACTTTATTCTCCTGAGCCAAGTAATAATAAAAAGGCATTTTTTGTAAAATACTTGGTCAGGGAATTGGTAATGAGCTAACCAACCGTTCCAGATCACTGGCTTAAAACCAAGCCTTGCTTGAGCGTGCCTTGAAGGCTCAGATACGTGATAAAAGTCTGATGCTCTGTGAAAAATAAGAGGGGATAGAGTCAAGTTCTTGGCAACCTATTGCCCATCTCACACTGGCACTCTTATCAGCCAGAAGTCTCATCAGAAAATACAAATATCCTCTGCAGCAGAATGACTGGCTTATCTGGGAGGAAGATCCTGCCTCTGATGAATTTCAAAGTACTTCTTGAGCCAACACTTCTCCCTCAAATATATAAGTTTAAGATGTAATGGCAAGGCATTTCTGAGGTCTGTTTGTACTACATGCCAAGCAGCACACTCTGCCCCATCTCTGTCCCACATGTTCCAACCTGGCTGTTACCACTTGTATCATATATTGTTTCAAAAAGAAAACTTCAACCTGTCACTGTCCTCTAATAATTTTTAAACTGTTTTTACAAGCTTGCTGAAGCAAAAGGCCCCTAACAAAGCCAGCACCCTCATGCTGTTGAAACACCATCAGCACTCTCAGCAGCAAACAGCAAGAGACAAGCACGAAGCCAACACAACATTTTAGTATTGATTTCTCTAAGAAATTTAAATCCCGCAGGGCATAAACATCAATTTAATCTGTATGCAACTACAAAATGGCCTCACTCCCAGTGTTCCTTATTTCAGCCAAAACACTGCTACAACTGGAGTAAACACACACTCAGCAGTGCAGGCAAAGGCTGACAGAACAAGTATCCCCACGTTCCCAATAATTCGCAAGAGTTTTGGAGAGCACAGTCACAAATGCCAGGCAGTCAAGCACAACCACCAACAGGAAAATCTGTCTCATAGCCAGACACAAAGGCATCCCTGAAGCATCCCAGGGAGCAGTGGCATCCAGATCTGCCAAGCAGGAGAGCCATTTCATCCTCCAACAAACCCAACACTTTGTTGTGGAGTGACTGCCTCACATCTCACCTTAGCGTTTCTGTGCCCCCACGTGAAAACAGGAACAATGAAACAGAACTGCTCCATGTTGTACTAACTGATAGTTTGCAACAGGCTCCCCAGGGAAGTGGTGGAGTCCCTGTCCCTGGAAGTGTTCAAAAAACATGTAGGCGTGGCACTTCAAAAAACATGTCTTAGTGGGCATGGTGGTGTTGGGTCAAATGTTGGATGCGATGATCTTGGAGGTCTTTTCCAACCTTAATGATTCCTTGATTCTATCTTCTGAGAACCCCTGACTCCATCAGACTGCCTTCCCTGCAGGTAAAAAGCCACATGTTACTGCTACCTCCAGCCTGCTGAAAAGAGCATCAGAAGAAAGCACCACCTGAAGAAAAAGGAAATTTGTCACCTTGGAGTCTGCCCTCATGTAATCTTAAGCTGAGTTCTACAGAAATGGAAGTCCCCCCTCTAATCACTAAGAAATCAGGCCCAGCATGCTCTGACATTCCCCTTTTCCTTCTTAGCACTGCAAGGCTGCTATTTTTTCAAGAATGCACCCCAATGAAAAAAATTAGCTCATTCTTACAGCAGTGCAAAGCCCCAGGCACGTCAGTGTCACCCCAGCCAGCACTTAAGCATCAATACAGTCACTAGAATTCAAGGCACCAACATTATTTGTGAGTGATGGATTTATGTATGTAAGAAACTCTAAATTACACAATAATCGCAGTTTTATGGACAAAGCCTGCACTTGTAAAATGTGGCACCTTCTATCCACCTGCCCCTGCTGATGGCAGTTAGGTGGCAGAATCAGATTCCTAAAGGTGTAAAGGTGACAGAACAACACACTGGGCCACTGGAGTATTATGAACTCACTGACGGGCACAAAAACAAGAAGGCAGAAAGCCCCGTCCAAAGTTAACAGCTTCAACACAGACCCCACCCCAGATAATCAGCCTTCCTACCTGGCAGGATTTATTAATCGCTGCTGCAGTCCCACAAAAGCTTACTTAACACAACTCTAGCACACACCTGACCCCATATGTATTGACTCAGAGCTCAGATTACCATTGACATTGAAGGTTTCTACACTGTAGAGCAGAATGTAATTTAAATATCTATTGACCACATGTGTGATCAACACAGAACCTTTACCTGTGTGCTGTTTTCCTTCAGCATATGTAACATACACCATGGCAATATTTACTTCACCTATCAGTAAGGAGGGGGATGGATTTTGCTCCCAAAATTAATCAGTTTTTTGGGTCTTCCCCAGGACAGCCTCACTAGGTCCAAGCACGGACCATGGTAACATTCTCCAGTCAGTGTCAATTTTAGGATGAACTTTAGGATTGCTTGGTCAGGAGTGGAAGCAACTCTGAAGTGATCATCAAGATTATTGAAGTATATACTGGCAGATCAGTCTGTACCACTGACAGCTTTACAGCTGCTGCGATCACCTGTGTCACTGAGCTGCAGACACTGTCATTTCTCCACAAAATTACCATAGTTTTGACTTCAGAGAGTCCCCAAACCATGCAGCAAGAATGACAGTAAGTCCAGCCTCTGAACTCCAGTTGTGAGCTTAGCTTTCCAAGGGGGATGGCTGCAAGCAGTAAAAGGAAGTGAAAAAATAGAAGGTGTTTATGATACAATCAAAATTCAGGAAAATAAAGGCAGAACAGCAAACCTTCACCTTATCTTCATGAATCTCTGAATGGGAGGATGTAAACAACAGGGACAGACCAAACTTCACGTGTTTGTTTCTAGATTCAACACTCAGTCCACCCCTTAAGCACATAAGCAAAACAGGATACAGGGTGTTACTGAATGATTTCCTCTGAAACCTGATTGAGAAAGATTAGAGCAATTAGAACAGAGTGACACACACTTTGAAAGCCCTTAAATCACAATTAATATAAGGTTTAACCTTTCTCCTAAGGATCATCTGGTGACTCTGTGCCATTTTCAGAACAAGGCTGACACGTCCCAGCCTCCGAGACAAAATTCATGAGACAGAATCCCCTGCCCTCTACTGGCACCAAAGCCGCACTGAAATCTGAGCTCATGTCACAGGCAGCACAAGCAGCACCTGAGGAGCTGTTTTAAGGGGGATTTTAAACCGTTATTCGTAATTTATATCAGATCTATAATGTGCTGGACACATCCAACTGGGAACAAAACCTCACATAAAAAAAGTTCTTTCAGCATCATTGCACTCACCCACAGCAAATGCTAGACTGAGGATTCAAAATACTGCTCCTAGCAAGATAATATATTCATTAACTGGAAGCAAATTCTAAGGGATTATCTAATGTTTGTCATGTTCACAGTGCATAACCAAGAACTCTATATGGCAGGTTTTTATTTGTTTATTTTTACAAAATTCTCTCTCACGCACATACACTGTTGCTTTTCTGATTACAGCCATCCAAACTGCATTTGGCCCAAGAACAGAGAGGCAGGTTCATAGCTGCCAAAATAATTTTCCAGCACCTTGGTGCCAGAGCTAGGGAAATTCTTAGCCAGGTTTCTGACTCATATGCACCACGGTGACAGCACCACACAAACCTCAGGGCATCACAGCAAGGCGTTTGCTGTGACTGACCATGTCACGTACATTCCTCTTACACATTGATTTAATAGGTGTCATCATAGAACCTTCCAGATCCTGTGAGCACATCTTACTGTATTCTCCCATCGGTGCAAACAACAGCAACAAAAAAAAAAAGCCAAGATTTATCCTGCTGTGATTATATTTCTGAATGTAAATCAGCTTGATTCCTGGAAATATCAAAATAAATCCCCCATGTAGGCAAGGCCTAAAAGGAATTGAATAAACACAAGGGTCCTGACTGCATATTTCATCCAAAAAATAAATAAGCTTTTAAATCACATTAAAAGGAAGGAAAAAAAAAAGAAAAGGCAGCCTGAAAAACAGCAGCTATTAAACAAGAGAAAGTCTGGCAAGGCTGGAGTAATTCCCACAATGCTCATCCGTACCCTGAAACACATTGAGAACACACCCTGTTTTCAGAGCTGTCACACAACAAATGCAGATGTGAGCCTGCCATCACTACACAAACAACAGAGTATGACATTTAAATAATACCACTAAGGAGAAGTGGGAGATGCACACAGCCTACACTATGTACAGCAGTTCTTTCTTAAAGCAACTCATCTGTTAAGTTACCAAATAGCTAAAAGGCCCTAGGGATGCAACAAAACAGAAGTATACAATATTCCAAGGAATCTATAGGAATACAATCCGATCACACCTGTCTCCTTTTCATTGTAGGCATCAACAGCATTTAAAAAAATACTAATGAAGAATTCTTACAGCTTATTAAGCCACATCCTAAAACAATTTAGGTTTTTGGCTGTCCTGCTCAGCCTAAATGTATTTACAGATAATTTATCCCCATTTGTTCGTGTGTCAGGGTTGTCTGATATCTCAAATAAGTTCTTCTCACACTCTGGTGCTTGTGTAACCCCTGACATTTACAGAGTGCAAAAGTGTCCTCAGCCATGAGCTTTCTAGGCTATATAAGCCAAGATTTTGGTGCAGCAGAATCTAAGAATGAAGGATAAGCAGGTATTTTAAACACAGTCTATTTGAAACTCTGCCTGTCTCCATAAATAACCTCCACAAATAAATACAGTTTCAACTATATAAGAAAATATATAACACAAAAACCTTTACAGCGTAAATTTATGAGGTGGTGTTGTCAAGCCTCGTGATTTGTTCCAGTATCTCTGCATTTTCTCAACTTTCAGCTCCTGGAGTTCTCTCTTAAAAATAAACAATAAAAATATTCTGTCCTTCATGATTATTGATAGAAGCCTGGGGGCAGGAGTCAAGCAATGACTTGTGAAGAAGGAGGTCAGGACATGAATAAAAACAATATGATTTTTAAAAATAAAATATTTATTAAAAACCCTCCAGATGAATTAATTCAGTATTTTTAAGATGCCACTGGCTGATGCACTGACAGAAAATGCCAATAAAAATGTTACAGACCTGCCTGTATTATTTTTGTAGAATCGTACACCTAGTAATGATCTGATCCCACTTCTCTAGGTAAAATACTGGCTGACTTTGTTGTTCCAATGTGCTAAAAACTATTCATATCATAAATTCTAGGAAGCAGGATCTCTCACTTTCTAAACCACAAGACAGAGAAAGGGCTTCTGCCCTATTAACAGAAAACTGAGGTGAAGAGGTACGTGACCAGCTTATGGCAGATCCAGGAACTGAACATAGATTTCAGATTTTCTGAGTTACAGTCTTGTGCTTCAGGCAGAAGGCTGGTCTTCTTTTCAATTAACAAGCTATAGAAGCCCAAACTCTTATTTAAAAATGGACAATGCAGCTCAGAAACAATGAAACAGCAAGAATACTTGAAAGAAGTCTTCTTAAAGTTAAACCATCGGTCCTTCTAATGTTAACATCTGCAAAAACTTGCACCCAACACACTATCAGAAATTTTTCCAAGAGACCAAATTCAGAATTCATACCAGTTTCTGTATCCATCAGGCAGGACAAGAATCACAGCACTGACATTACTGCCTTTGGCCTCTAGTGCCATTAATTCTCATCATACTTACGGACTTTATATCCCAGCTTTTCAGCATGAATCCTCTTGGCCATGAACTGCCCTTCAATCAGTGCTCGTATTTCTACTTCCTTTGGAAAGCTTGAAACCTGTACCAAAGAGGGGATGAATTAACACCTTACCCAGCATACAGTGCCAAGCTGCAGGGTGGTTAAAAACACAAGGCAGGTTTATAGTTGATTATCTTTGTCTTCACCCTGAAGTCTGCTCTCCTCTAGGCCCAGTTCTTCACTCATACACATAAGATGGACCTAAAGACGCATGACAGAGAACACAACCCATATCCTCAATGCTGTTGGCAAATACATCAAACTTAAAGTTGATGCACAATGGGAAAAGGTTTAGGGCAAGTTGTAAACTTTTCCCTATGCATTTCCCATCACCAAGCGCTGCTTAAGAACCAGTATCTCAAAAATATAAAATTAAAGCAACTAGATAAAATTCAGATGAATTAAGCAACATCACGTAAGTTTAAATCTATTTCTGTCTGCACAAAAGTGAAACCGTGTAATCTTTTCATTAATTTATTTGGTTTCTATATATAACATTTTTCTGTCCTTTCATCAATGAGACAGGCAACAGAAGCAGGAAAATATTGAACTGCAAACAAATACAGGGAATCCTTCACACGAAGTTGAGTTTCTCCATGCACTGCGCTAAGTGCCTACATTCGTGTAACAGCCAGAAGTGATTAAGCATTCATTTAATGGGCAACACTTAAGAGAGTAGAGCTGCACTGCAAACACCAGATAGCATCAATCTCTGTTCACCTACGTGAGGTCTAATCGACTGGGAGTCATGATTGATCAAAGACATCTCCTGAGTTTCAGTACCACCCAGGAAGCCAGGCATTTAAACAACAGCCATACCAAAAAAAAAAAAAAAAAGGAAAAAGAAACAAAGAACTTCCCATAACTTACTTTCTATTTCATTCCACTTGGACTTGAGCCTGTGCTTACTTACATACCAGTATGTGGCTTGTAGGTTACTCCAAGTCATGCAGGACAGCAAAATGAGGTCTTTAGTTTACAGACACAAAGACAAAATATTACAGCCCAAAGTTTCAACACACCCTTATCTATATGTCTGAAACTTAAAACACGAGGACTAAGTCATGTACGTGTACTAAGTTCTCAGTAAGCTTAAAGTTAATCCTGTCTCAAAGACAGTGTTAGTTTCAGTAAATCCACATTTTCCAGTAAAGAAAGTATGTAATAAAAAAATACCATATAAGTTCTAGTTCAGACATTGCTCTCAAGCTACAGACCAAATACTTCCTTATGAAAATCGTCCCAGGGACTTGCATCAATAAATGAAACTGGAAAGCAAGTATTTCAGACAGAAAGAGAAAAAATATATAATGGCAAAGATTTGGAGCCTTGACAGCACTCCTTCAAAGTTTGAGACATTAACTAGATTATTATTACCTTTTGGTTGTCTCTGTTGAATCTATGAATCCCAACTGCTTCAGGAGTCATTTCCATCACATCAAAGTAGAAACCTGCATCAAGGAACATTAAAGAGTGTCATGTTTGCTCCCAGGCCCAAAGTTGGAATCTTATTCCTGCATACAAGACAATTAAGGTTTATCATGTATTTGGACATTTGAATCACCACACAGCCTGTTTCTTTACTAATTTCAGTTCACACGCCAAGTCCTTAAAATGCTCTGAGCCACGTGGTGGGATTCTTGGGGACCTCCTGTGCAGAGCCAGGAGTTGGATTTTGATGATCCCAGTGGGTCCCTTCCAACTCAGGATATTCTACAATTCTATGATTCTCTCAGTTTACAGAATGTGCATCTTAAACATGCCAAACAATGTAATAAACAAGCCTACAAAAGAGGACACATCCACCACAGTACCCACATTTGCAAGTAACACGGATAATACATAGCACATACTATAAACAGTCTGAGTAGGTCACATGCAAGGGTGAAAGAAAAAAAGAAAACAGACACACATAGAAAAAATGGCAAGTTGGTAAGAAGAGCACAGGAATATTGGAACATTTCATACCCTGGATTAGATTTCATGAGCTTATTAGAGAACATCAGATATTTTAAGTCACGAAGCAGAGCTGATCTCTGAATAGCTTTGATGAGATCTGAGGAAATGCTGTAATGCTTTGTAGACAGCTAGACAAAAACTGTGAAAAAGATTTCTCTGGGTTGGTCAGAAAAGATATTCAAGAAAGGAGACCAGAAAAAATGAGGACAGAAAAACTGCACAGAGTAGCTAAGAAACTAAGGAGAGTTTCTAAGGTTCAAACCTTGGAACAAAACTGTGCTGCCTTATCAGACCTGTGATTACTGGCAAAATAAAACCCAAAATAATACTGTGCTTTAACACACATAACCTTTTGGTTAAACATTCTGCAAAGTTGCTGGCAAGCAACTCTGAGTGTCACAGATCTGCAGGCCCTGCCAGGGGAAGCACATCCCAACATTCCAGTTCTGACCTCCAAACCTCTGCAGAGGCATCTCCTCACACAACAGGGAGTGTGGGGAACAAGGAATAAAGGAGGGGGTTTTTAACCAGCTGTGCCTTTGCTTTGCTTCCCCCAGGCACCCAAATTATGGAGATCACTGCATTTTTACAGGTATAGCCAGAGGTTATTCTAGTGTATAGGTTATTGAGGGTGACTTCCATGAAACACCCATTTTAGACAGGAGTGAGATATTCAAGTGAATATACTATAACACAGATTTTAAAACTTTAAGGCACTGTCCTGGTTCAGTAACAATATTTTCATCAACTTCCAATTTTTTTAATATTGTCTAAACTGGCTGACTTTGGGGTTTTAGAATAATTTCTTCCCATTTTCTAAAACACCAGAATTGATTTGTCTTCTAGTGAAAAGAGATTCTCAGTCATTTTAATACCCCATAGAGACTGGATTTGACAGACAACATAACAGAGCTTCTAAAAATGAAAAATCTAATCTCACAGTGTCAAGAGGCTCTATCTTAAATTCACTTTGCTAAGGACTGAAGTCTTCTATAGCTTAAATATCTACATTTAAAAACTTTGCTGCCTATAATTTTTACATTAATTTTACTCATATCAATTCACACCTGAGATGATGGTGATGATTTCAAACCCTGCTCTGCAATGGGTCCTTTTTAATCTTGATTAGACATGTGCTCACTTTTCAACAGCTTGTTTCAGAGCTACATATTAGACTTGTAAAATTTAAAACTGTGGGAGAGAAAATAATGCAAAATTTCAAATCCATGGGTTTAATTTTTTTTTGTAAAATATTTCTGTCATCAGAATTTTGTTACATTTCATTCACTAACTATAACATAGGGGGAAAAACAGGGATGGAATGATTCTGTGACACACATTGGGGAAAATGCAAGAAGTCTGGGCATCCCTTGATATCATTGCTTGGTACACATGCATGAACAAGATTCTAGAGTAATGACTGAGAAAGAAATAATATGGAGCTACTTAATTCACTTGGTTTGAGTCTTCAGAAAAAGAAATAAACTTTAATGAAAGCCTCCTTCAGAAATTACTAGTTTTAAACATTCTACAGATAAGATGTTACTAACACCCTTCCAATGGCCAAAAGAGATCCATAAATATAATTTTCCTAGTCAGTGAATATTGAAGGAAAACACTGTGAAGATACTTAGGCTGTCAACAGAGCATTTCCAAGTACACATCAGGAATTTCTCTTGCTCTAGTTAACTTAATTCTTGACCTTTATGATGACCCAAGTAAAAAGCAGGTACAACACCTACTGCAGTATGTGTCTAAGCAAACCCTCAAAGTCCCAGCCCTGCTAAGGTTCATACCCAAGTTTCCATTGTTTCCAGCAACAGTGGATGATAAGGCTTTGGAGAATTCATCCCAGGAGCCTGAAGCACAGTCATCTCTGATCCTCTCTCTCATCAGAGAACCATTCTTAAAACTGAAACACACAAACACACCATATGCATTTTCCAAAACGTTTAGCTCCAGATTTTTAAAGCATTTTGTTCCTTTACTTGATACTGTTGTTTAGTTTATCAGGTGAATAAAGCTGGGCAAGTCAAAAGAAACAATCACTTCATTATGGAAAGAGACAGAGAAGGAAGAGCGGGATAAGAGAAAACAACGTTTACAGGAGGTGTTGAGGAGCACAGTGCAGAGATGGGGTTATAAATTTCTCCAGTGAGTGAGGTTAGACCCAGGCTGGCTAAACCCAGACTGGCTCTGAACAGCTGGGACATCTCCTCAGAGAAGTGCCCTGACACCACTCACTCTGAGATGACTCTGCAAGGAGCAGCAGGAGTGTCTCCACGTTGCATTTATGATTTCAGGAGCATGAAACCTGAAACTGTATGGAACCAGCTTGGGTCCAACAAGACCTACCATGAGATCTAGCTCTGTGCCAGGATCTGGCAAAGGAAAGCACCACAGCCAGTAAACCAACCATGCAGTAAAATGTGCATCTCTTCATTTTTTATGGGTTTTGCACACTTAATACTGTCACCTTCTTTGTGAACATCACACTCCTGCAAAATACTGCAGCACTGGACTCGTACCCAGGGGAAAGCAGTTTGAACACTCTCCAGCACAGAGTTATCAGAGCAACTCAGCAGGAGAGGCACAGAAATATCAAAAATGAGGGCAAGGAAATCACTGAACTTGCTCAGTAGCACCTGCTGAAGTTATTTGATTTTCTATACAAATACTCTGCCTGGTAGCCCAGGCATTCTTTTTCTACTGAGGGTCCCCTGTTAACTCTAATATTCTAGAAATAAAGAGGCATTGATGCCAAGGGGGCAGTGTCAGGTGAGAAATGACTACACAGGAGGAACAGGAAGGATTAACTCAGCATTGCCAAGGCCACCACCAAACCACATGTTAAGCTGCAGTGAAAGAACAGCAGCGTAACATTTATTCAGAGAAATGCCTCAGTATCTGCTTTCCTATTATGAACAGGTTGTTTATACAGCTCTTTTACACAGCAAAAGTAAAGAAAACACTGGGTAGAAGAAAAAACTCAAATGTAAATTAAAAACAAAGCAAACAAACAAACAAAAAACCACACAAAACAAAACAAAACAAAACCTGCTGGGAAACCACAAAATAAAACTCAGTAACTTGCAACTGACATCATGTTTTTGAATTCAACTTCATGAACACTGTTCCCACTGTCATCTGCAACTGTACAGGTGGGACTCAACACTACAGCTCCAGGGCAGACTTGAGCTTTGCTGAAGTTTTGAATTTCAAGCATCTACAATCCAGGGGATTTAGACACAAAATTTATCTGTATATTACTTGCAAATATTTGCCAAAACACTATGACCTGGATTGGCAGTTTTAATCCAGAATACAGCGGTTCAGTGAGGGCAAACACAGCTCCAGACCACCTTTCCACCTACTTGGCTGGCAAGGGGCCAAACAACTCCCAAATCACAGCAGCCAAAAGCTACCACGAGGATCATTTTCTCAGCTGGGTTTCTTGACATCTCAGTATTTTCCTCAAGCACAGCCCTAATACATCCCTGAACAGCACTGACTATGCTCTCTGGAAAGGGAATCTTCACCCACTCCATTGTGACCCCGCTGGACCACTAGAGGAGCACAGAAGTTACAAAGCCTGGCCAGGCTTCACACATTTCACATTCTATCATCTCAGCAGATTTGTTATTCCTGTATATTAAATGTATTACCTGAGATACACAGTGAACTGGCTCTACCCGTACGCCGAAATAATTTCAGCTTTTTATTGCCATGAGAATTTATCCTCTACAACTCTGCAGTTTCAGTTCCTCAAATTAAACAATAGGAATGCTATAACGTTGATGGAAATGTTTCAGCAGTAGATTGCCATATACCGTAGAGAATGCTGAATGTTCTATTCATTATCATTTCACAAAAGAAATAAAAAGCACTAACACAGAGAAAGAAATATATGTTATTGATCCCAGATGTACAAAAAATAAATGATATTACCATAAAAGTGCCATATATGTTTGAGAATCAACAGGATTGCAGAGGATATGACCTTCTAAGGCAGGAGTTGGCTCTTGGATCCACAGGAACAATGTGTCACTTGTGCCAAGGCTAATCTGGAGGGGAAAAAAAATAATTGAAGCCTTATCACAATGTGCATGGAAAGCAATACAGAAATTAAATTAAAACCATTTGTTATTACCACTAATTGTTTTTAAATTACACATTAAGTCAATTGGATTCATGTTGAAGCTAGCTCTGACTTAGGCTGTCATGCCAGTGAAATACATACTAGATGGAGACTTAGCTTTTAATGTCTAGAGTATTAGTTAAAAATAGTCACAAGAGTTTACTTAAAATCTTTCAGGCAGCTTACAGATTGATAGAAATAGAACAAGCATAAATCCAATAAGCAGCAAATCAACACTAGCAGGTATATTTAACTGGCAACCTGCAGCTATTTACATTTCAAGTATTTCAAGTACCCAAGGACACGGACAGTTTCCAGGAGCGTGTTTTGACTTACTGCAATGTCTCCTTCTTGAAGTCTCATCCCTGCCAGTGATGCTGAAAGCAAAAGGAATACCAGGTACAAAGGTAGTTCTTTGACTCAATTACAGCCTGTTGTCTGAGACATCATAGGACGCTACAAACATCATCTCAAAGTACAATATAAATGGCAAATATGCTCCTGCTGGCCTTGGGCTATCCACCATAAAAGACGGGCAAAGCTTTTGGGTGAGGGAGTGATTTTTAATAAAATCAAAATGCTCAAGACGAAAGACTACAGAACAGCATGATTATCTAATGGTTTATGTATTCAGGTTTTAAATACAGTGGACCCTTGATTAACAACACACTTTAAAGGAGAAACATTCCCACTTCCATCATATTAATCATATATTTATTGGAATAAGCTGAATTTGAGTCTCTAAGAGAAAAAACTGGACTTTCGGGAAATGCAGAGTTTACCCAACTCCCAGAATTTGAATGTAAAATATATCATGATGAAGCTTCTGTCATGATTCAAACCTGCACAAGCTACTGTAATAAGGGGAAGTATTTTATTTTCGCAACCTTGAGGAACAGAAAAATTTGCTTTACACTGAAATAGTCCCAGGATTCAGTAAACTGACCCTAAATTAACACCTTCCCTTGTACTGAGATCTATCAGTCTGGAGAAAGGACAGCTCTAATTCTTAGAGAAAGCCAACAAGGTCCATCTGCACCCTTTCGCCTGGAAAGATATGAGAGCATTTTTTTAATTCATATTTTCTAAGCTAAAATGTTAGTAGTTCATAGCAGAGAGAGTTTCTCATAGGCAGGCAAACAAAAACTGAAGTTATCAAGAGGCAAATGAATTCACCTCTGATTACTTGGCAAAAGAGAATTAATTTGTCATACACAGCTTATCCAAGATATTTCTATCTCAGAAGAATCAGTGATGGAAGGGTGTTGGAGAGAGGAATTAATGCTGATAAAAACAATATTCTTTCATTTTATAGACAGCATCTGAGAACCAGTAAGATTGATTTAGAATTTCAGTACATACATAATCATATCCACTGAATCTTGCACAGTTAATCATCTCACCTGGATTGTCTCCTGTAAATGCTACTATTTTACAGTCTGGGCTAAACCCATAACGCTGACTATAATATGGAGAAATGGGCCCCTAAGGAAAGAAAGAAACAGAGGAAAAAAAGCTCAAAAAAAATGGAATGCAATCTTGCAATATATGACATAATGTATTGTAACATAGAACTGAAAAACCCTAGAGCAGCTACAAGAATAATATCTGAACATTTAAGGTATAAATGAATATTTTAAACATTTTTAATGCACTTTTCTCATTGTAGTTGCTGAGAACCTCACAGAAGTACCCTCAGATTAGATTTGGAAATAGGCTAGTAAATAGCAGCATTTTAGCTTTGGGTCTTTCTTCAGTTATTCACATCAAGTAACATAAACACATCTATCTGTTTTGCACATATACATGAATATTAATAGACAGAAATTAGAAATTCAATGCAAACATAAGAGGAAACACAACATTAATATACATCACAGCATCAAATGCTGGAATATGACCCCTATTATTTTAGAGGTCAAGAAGCGTATTCTTTTAAGCCACATTTGATAGCCATAGAGAAAAAAACAGAAGAAAACTATCCATAAAAAATACAAGGACATCTATAAGGATTTTGTTATATGCTCCTCTCCATTACAGATCAGCAGTGAATTCAGAGGGCTCAGGTGATGGGTATCTCCACTGTCTCACATGTGCACCAGCTAAAGAATAGCTGTTTTTGTGCTGGGTAGTAAGACTAAACTCATTTACTCAGGAGATGTGAGGCTTGATTTGATTTCACCATTATGCTACGAGAACTGAGGAGCTTTAAATATCCCAAATTATTCACAAAGATTACCTCATTAACTCTACAAACAGCTTAAAACAAGATCTCTGTCGAGAAATGCAAATGTTGGCTTCTGTTTCTGCAGCAGTAAACATGCATGCACAGCTCTGCAGTGGCCAGGTGCTCTGCGGCATGGGAGAGGACCCCAAAAATTCTTGTCATTGGAGCATCTACCAAAAAGTCTCTCATACAGCCCAGGGCATGCAAGAATCCAAGGAGACCAAAGCTATGGTGGGTGCCAGCTAACAGTTTCCAAAGATGTCTGCATTTGCTCTGAAAAACACCTTCACAGCACAGCTGGAAATATTAAACCAGCAGCATTGCACACACAAATACACTCCAAGTGCCATTAGCAGAACTCTCAACAAAGCCTCAGTTGTTCCTTACAACTCTTCTAGACAGGCACATACCAGGACTGAGTGGGATGGTACAGGGCATCCTAGTCTCTCCTCTAATCCAGAGGCACAAGCATCAAGGCAGGGCTTTGACCATGCCTTTTCCCAAATCTGCAGCAAGTTCATACCAGAACCTACAAGACAGATCAAAACAGGAAGTGCATGGGATTAAGCAAAGACCAGAAAATTCCAACAACAGAAAATTTACAGATGTATTTTTTACATTTAAAGAGAACTGCTTCAGCTCTTCTAATAATAAAGGATACTGATAATTCAGCCTCTGGAGAGCTTTCACCTGCAAAAGTAGCAGAAAATGCTTCTCTGATGTACAATGCACTAGGCAATTTAGTCATTCACAAATTAGGAGAAAAAACAAGAACATCAATGCCTCCCCATCAAATATTCCACCTTAGACAAGGACTTCATACAAGTAACTAAAAGTGATGGAGCAATGTCCCTTCAAGATGTGTTGTGCTCAGCAGAGACCTAAAAGTGAAGAAATTCCCCCCTGGGTGGGATGGCTTTACACTACTCCTACCTTTGAGCAGAGTAACCTATAAGCATCTAAATCCACGCTGACTAATCTTCCTCCATATCAATGATTCCCTTTCCAATTTTTCAGATAAAGCCTCCAATTTTGAGGATAATTTGGTATCCAGTTTTGAATACCAAAGCCATGATTTTCAGGAATGCTGAGCAGCCCAACTGAAATCTGCAACACCTGCAAGTGTGCAAACCTCTTAAGGCCAGATTCTGTGAACTGATTTGCAGGATGCAAAAAACCTAAATAACTGATTTGGTCACCTGTTTCCTCACCAGAACTACCACTAGATCTGAGAAAGGCCTGTGCAGTTTTGGTTTGGTTTCTCATTGCTCTTTCCTCACTGTTTTATTGGTGGTTTAAAAGTTAATTGAAGTTGGTTAGTGGCCAAATCTATCTAACATACTGAGCACTGCACACCCTTGGCTTATGATTCTAAGATGCCTTTAATTGCACATTTCATTAGACTAGAAAATCTGTATGTATTTCTGGTTAGTGCTGCTCAGGGACATAGTAGTCTTATTCTAGATTAATACCGATTTTATTTCAAAGACTGTCTAGCCTACAACTTATTTATCTCAGAAATGCAGCCACATCCTCAGTTGAGCACAGTGGAAAACCTGGTATTTCCTTCCATTCAGTACATTTTTAAGCTTTTTAAATCATAAAGATGGTGAAGTTGATGCCACATGCAGTGCCTGTGGAACAAGACTGCTTGCAGTGCTAGGATGCAGAGGAAGAAAAGGATTCAAGCCCCATCTCAGACAGCACATCACAAGGCTCCAGCAGTGCTTCTACTCTGAGAAAGAGCCTGCAACACACTGCACACACCCTCTGCTGCTGGTTACACAAGCACAAATGAGCCCACCCTATCAACTCCCAGCAGACTTTCTTACACAGGCTTAAAAACGAGTTTAATAGCATTTATAAATACACTTTATATTTATCAGTACAATCCTAAGCACCACCAGCGTGGTCTGGACCTAGTGCTTCACACAGTGCTGTAAACAGAAAGTGTTGCACACTCGAGCTGAGACACTGGAATAACCCAAGCCAAACAGCAGGATATTTCAATTATACTTAAAAACATAAAAATAGAATTAATTTTATCCAAGTCAATCAATCCCATTTTAGGCAAATTAAACAGACTTAACATATTTGGCCTATGATGAAACAGCAGGAATTTGACAGAGCACTAAGTGCAACAACCCTCCCACAGGCAAAAGATACAAATCCCTTTTCTGCCATCAAAATCACTGCTACAAACCCAGAAAAGGAACAATGGCAAGATTTACTCCAGCTTCTCTCAGTTCCCTATGGGAGATCACTCTTAAACCCAGCCACCCCCTCCTTCCCAGGGTAAACTGTGTCCTGACAAGGTAAACTCAGAGTCACCACCTGCACTTTTCACAGGTAGAGGGAGTGAGCAGCCACGTGTTTCACGCTCTCAGGTAAAACAGGGCTTTCTGCAAGGAAATACACAAATCTATACATTTTCCTAGGAAAGTCCATGATTTACAAGGCCAAGAACACCTTCACTAAACTAAATTAATCAGTGAGGAACAGAATCTTTAAATAAATAGGAATTTTCTACAGAAAGGTTAGTTGTTTTCTGCAGGGTTTGGTTTTTTTTAATCCTTCTTGCTCCACACCCCACAAGCCTAGACAAACATTTCACCAGGATCCTCCAATGCAATTTTGCAAGACATTAGGGCAGCCTTCAATCTTTCCTGCATAAAGCAGAAAAGCCTCTAATCTTTATAACTGAATATTTACATTATCCAGAAACAACACATCGGTTTATTGACTGGTAGATAGAGTGGCACAAAGATTTTCATATGCCCTGAGAAAAGAGAGATGAGGCAATTTGCCCCAACCTCAGAAACTCATTTTAAAAATGTGAAACAACTGTTTTAGAAGAACTATTAATCTGTTGGGCTGGATTCATCCTACCCAGCTGTGGGCATGGGAACCTCTAGTCAGTGGAAAACAAAAACCAGAGCTGACTGCTCCTCTGATTATATGAGGAGTGATGCACACCAAGTTCCTAACTCTAGCACCTCTGTTCATGACCTACACCACAAAGTTTAACATACAAAATCAGTAATAACCTGAGGAGTAGGGGAAGAAAACAAACAAAAATCAAAAAGGCAGCCCTTTGACTCATCACCCCATCAGCAGTGAAGGTCAACAGCCAAGGCCATGGCACAGCAAGGACCCAAGAAAGGGTCAATACGTGGATGAATAGATTTCCATATTTCACTGCAAACATCACTGACTTTTAGCACAGAATGACCAGGAGCACAATCAGGACTTGCTAATATTTACGACATATACAAAAGTGCAAATGCTTGAACTCTTGGAGGGTAAAGAGGAGAATACAAACTTTCATTACAATGACCCAACGATGCAGACCAACTGGTTTTATTAATCAACAAAGTAAAGATCAATATTTGCATTATGTTTATAAGCAGTTAAGCGCATCTGTTTCTGCATAACAGCCCTCTGGATCACCTTTTCAGTGAGCTAAAGCCATGAGCAGTGTAACTGCTGACACACACAAGCTACAGGAGGAGTAAATTCAGCCCATCAAACTCGTTTTTAAAAGGCTTCAGTCCAACACATCCTTTTTTGATAGAACAACAAAAAACAAGTATGCTAAGCTACGATTTGCCTAAGGCTCTTAAAAAAGCATTTCAAAAGATAAAGCTTCTCTAGGTCAAGAGCTGAATTGCTGTTCTTTAAGGTGTCTCCTAAAAGAAACAATGCCCCAAGTGTTCAACTTGTTTTGGTCCCAGATGTATCTTACTTTTAACATCTGCACAATATAAATGAAAATCATTCTTCATTCCACTAGAAGGTAATGTCATTTTTTTAATATCAATCACTCAGGGTGCTCAGCCATTCACAAGTGATTTGAACCTTACAAGATTGGACCTTTAAGAAGAAAAGGAAAAGATCCTGAAACTGAATAGCACATTTCCCACAATAACCTGCAAATTTAGAGAGATAAGTTATTGTGTAGAGCTAAACAATTTGACAGGGGCTTTTAAAGACGATATGACCCGAAGTTAAACCTACAGAAATGAAGAATAGGTCTATTATCTGAATATTATTTTGAGAGATGCATTTTAAACTACAATACACGGGTGCAAAGTAAAAGATCAAGTGAATTGCAAGAAATTGTACATGACAAGAAAACAAGTTTTTTTCAGCAGCATCCAAATAACTACTGCATCCACTATACTTATATTTTATTACTGCAATTAGAATTCTGTCTCATTATATTAACAGAAGAAAGGAATGAATGAGGAAAAATATAGCTTACAATGCCAAAAAATCTTTTGTCTTGTAAAGAGAATTGTAATGTCCTGCTTAGTTCTCTTATTTTTTTTTTCCACACAAAGATTTAATAATCTGGAACGCTCTGAACAGCACATAACATTTATTCAAGTTCTGTAAATATCCACAGGTGTAACAGAACAGGCTCTCCTGGAGCTGTTTGAAAAACGTGACTCATTTTCTGAGAAAATTTTCCAATTAAGAAAATTTTAATTTTCTTTACTTTAAAGTATTTTGTTTTCCAACAAATTTTCATGTTCTGAAATTGGAGAAGCATTGCCTTCCTCCACTTGTTTCCAAGCAGGAAAGGAAAAGTAACATTACCAAAAAATAAAGAAACAAACCTAAACTCAAGACATTTTTAATGCTTATAATTTTAAACATTTGAATCAATATTAACACTTCAAATCAATATGTTTCTTTATCAGAAAAAGCACCTAAGATCTCGCCATCTCTCTTTGAAATACAGTGGGTGGCTGAGCAGCTCAAGTACTCAGTATTCGGACCTGCTGAGGAGCAAAGGGCAAATCTCCAAAGAGTTACTGTTGCCAACAATACACAAAAAAATAAAATTCAGCTGTGAAATACCTGGCTAAGGACAGGACCAGAAAACAGACATAATAATCTCACAAGTGTTATGAAATAAGCATGGATTGCCTTGCTATTTATGAGATTTTGAGTATAACTGGAAGCTCTGATAGCAAATAAGTTGTCCATTAGCTGAAATTGAGGAGTCTTGTCTTTTCCTATAAGATTTGATGGGATAACAAAGGAGAAAAAATGAATTGGTCTTAACACATGGGTGTCAACCATGTCTCTATAATGCAAAAACTCCGTAGAGAGCCTTGTTATCTAACCTTTCAGTTCTGAAATATATCTTCTCCTAGTCTGAAATATATCTTCTCTTAGTTTCAGAGCAGAAATCAGAAATGCTATTTAGAAATAACAGCACAGCTCCCAGGAAAATGCTTTCCTTTGTAATTGCCATTTAAAATTGCCATTTAAAAGCTGGATAACTGAGATAACACACAACAGAAAAGAGACAGTAGACTTGTCACTTTTTTGTCTTTGTTATGATAAATGGAGAGATATGGAAGATTTTTTTTTTTTTGGTAACTGGATTTAGCACTTTTTTGCTTTGTTTATGCTTTTTTTCCTGGTTCATTTTGAAAATATACTTCTGTTGTAGATCCATACTCCAGTTCGGTGAGGAAAAAATCATCACAATATACATACATACACAATATACATCATGTCCACATCCTGTGCACCTCTGAGCTAAACCAGCAAAACCAAAGAACAAATATCTGAACTCTGAAATTTAGTGTAAGATTCCACAACTTTCTGATGCCTCCAAAAGATCTTTCACCACTCCTTTACACATCAAAAAATAATGAAATAAGCTATAATTGCATTTAAGAATCTTTTCTGTGGATCCATTTGATAAAAGTGGGAATCAGTAGGATGGGGATAGATAAGCACAGCAAACAACAAACGGAAAGGAGTAACTTAGCTTAAAATCTAATATACTTGTCAATAAAATTTAGAGACTGAAAACAAATACCAGAGACCTTGTCCCCCATCTATGTAAGGTGGGGATGGGAAGAAAAATTTCCTTGTTAAATTGTTACTATGAAAAAAGCCCACACTTACCATCACTGTAATCAATGGGTGCATAAGTTCCTAGGAAAAGGGAAGCTGCAAAGCTACTGACCAAAGAGATTCTCTGCAGAAAAAAAAAGAAAAATGTGAGAAATAGTGAGTCCCATTGGCATTCACTTCAAAGAGAGTAACTGGAAAGCAAAGAAAGTAATTGGAAGCAGCAAATGTTAATAGATGCTTAAGGTTAGGCCCAGAAAGCACACAAAAATACACCTAGAAGGATTATTCAGTTCTGACCATCTCAGTAATACAGCACATATCAATCTAAAAGTAACCCCATGATAAAAGCTGTTAATAGCTCTGCCTTCTGAAACATGCAAAACACACCTAGTACGTCAGCACACTGTGTGTTAGCATGAATCCACAACTTCAGTCTAGCATAGAATCTCATCTCAAAGAAAAACACTTTCAAAGAAAAAAAAAACCCACACACAAAAAATAAACCACCACACAAAACCACCTGTGTCTTGATGGCAGGGGAAATGCTCAGAACCATGCTCTGCCCCACCCAGGGCACAGGTCTGTAACCTTTTAGAAGCTCTGGCAAGGCTCTGCCAGCACCTTTAGCACCTCTGTGTGACCCCTTGCCTTCCTTCCAGCTGAGACCCCAGACTTCCCAGGAGTTACTCCCAGGAACTGGTAATAATCAGCTCTGAACTGAGCCACTGCCTGCAGCTCTGCCTCAGGGCATGCTTCAGGTGCATGGAATCCAGCTGCAGGGCTGGCCAAAAAATGCCCCATATGACACAAGGCGCTGATCCACCATGAACCTGCTTCCTCTTCACATCTGCTGTGTGAGCTACCAAGTTAACCAGCCACCACCAGGCTTTCTGCAGGATCCAGTATTGTCTGTTCCCAAGAAGCTGGCACAAAAGCAGACAAATCCCTCATTCTGTGCTGTGACTTGCTCAGAAGAAATATGGTTGTCACCCAATAACTAAACAGAACCAAACCTCTACTGCTGGAGAGAGCCAGAAGTGACAGGTTTTTTATTAACA
Organism: Melanocharis versteri; assembly: GCA_013397845.1. Lineage (NCBI taxonomy): Eukaryota > Metazoa > Chordata > Aves > Passeriformes > Melanocharitidae > Melanocharis > Melanocharis versteri. Next base: position 146,776 of record VZTG01000031.1, read on the forward strand.
ATCACAAAACCACTGCTTCACACAGCATTCAAGGGCAGCCTATAGCCAGAGCTCTAAGAGGTGGTTGTAATGGCCAGGAAATTTAATGATGCACTTGCTCTTCATGCATCTCTCCCCAAAAATATATCACATTGTGCTCAGATAACAAAGGCCTACCTTCTGTGGTGCCCCAGTGGGCACTAGCTGCCTGAAATGGAAGGAAAAAAGGATGAAATTAAACTGTGAATCAGCCAGCCAGTTTAGCAAGCTGACCTACAGAAGCAAAAACATCCACCTTCCACATGTCATTGAGACTGCCAAGCTGTTAAGTGCTCCTTGAGTGTCCCCAAGAGCAGCTCTGGCAGAGAGGTATTTTGTGTATTTTGTGCTTGAACACATCTTGCATAAGCTTTATTGCTAAAAGTTGCCATCCGTCCAAACAGCCCTCAAAGTCTGAAATTGGTCTAACCAGTTCTCAGTTCCACAGACCCACTTCCTCCCATTAACATATCTTTCTCTAAATTTAGTCTTAAGCTTATGATCAGACCGTATTAGTGTTCTGTTTCATCTCGTACCTTACTAGTAACAATGAGAATGTAAAAGAAAAGAAGGAAATAAAATTAAAAATTAAGCATTCTCACACAAAATACAGAGTCAACTTTGCAATTCACTTTCTCATTAAATGAACTCTTTCATACAGGGGTGAGATAAAAAGAAAAAAACAACACAAAAATATGATTAATGCTATCAAGAACTGAAGTAATGGAAAACCAGGTCTTCCTTATTTCCCTTTGTAAAAATGGGGTCTATGTTCTTCTTTCCCAGTCATGCAAACCTCACCAGACTGCCAAAACTTCTCAAATATGATGGACAGAGGCTTAGCCACTTCATCCTCCAGTTCCCTCAGGACCCATGGAAGAATTTCATCAGGTCCCATGGACTCGTGCAGCTTCAGGCTCCTTAGATGGTCTTGAACTTGATCTTCTCCTACACTGGGTGGTTCTTCATTGCCCCAGTCCCTGCCTTTGCATGCTGTGAGTCAGGTGACATGGTTGGAACTCTTGTCAGTAAAGGCCAAGGCAAAAACCTCATTGAGTACCTGGCCTTCTTCATAGCCTGGGTAACCAGGTCTCCCATTTCCTTTTGGAGAGGGCCTACATTTTACAAAATCTTCCTTTTACCACCAACATACCTATAAACGCTTTTCTTGTTGCCCTTGATGTCCCTGGCCAGATTTAATTTTGTCAGGGTTTTAGCTTCCCTAACCTGATCCCTGACTGCTCAGACAACCTCTCTGTATTACTGCCAGGATACTGCCTTAATTTCCACCTTCTGTAGGCTTCCTTTTCATGTTTGAGTTTGTCCAGCAGCCATGTGTTCATCCACACAGGCCTCCTGGTGGTTTTGCCTGACTGAATCTTAGTTGGGATGCATCACTTCAGATCTTGGAGGAGGTGACCCTCGAATATTAATCAGCTTAGGAGAGCCTGTATCCTTCTGTTCCAACACCCCAGGAGGCATCCCACCACGTCTCCATGATGCCAAAAGCATCATAACCCTCTAACTCCTGTTTATCCCCTGTGCCATGTGTGTTTGCCCATGGGCTCCCAGTGAAGGTGACTTTACTGGCTGGTGCTCTCCTGCTGACCTGCCAGCCCTCTCCAGGCTCTGGGTATCTCCTTCTGGCACTGGCACCAAACTGGTAGGAGTGGGATGGACTGAGGTTCTCCTCCCCCAACAGCTTCAGTTTAAAGCTCTACTCACCAGCTTGAGAAATGTAACACCCAAAGTAGAACTGATGCCTGATTTTTATCTGCCTAACTACTAAGTTAACAAAATTAAAAAATTAAATAATAAAAATTTCAATTTTCATCTTAAATTCAAACACAAGAATCAGAATAATCTTTAGCAAAAAGGTCTGTAAAAACATCTCCACAAAATTAATTTTAAAATATTTTCAACCGTGTTTTCCAATACGAGAATTGAAGTTAAGCCAACCTCAGTTTGCTTGTAGACCTCAGGATTCTGGCTGTAAATCTTTGCTATCTGGTTTCCTGTAAAACGCTGAGAAAGAAATGCAAATGCTTAGAAACACAAACCCTAAATGGAGTCAATAATCATTAACTCTGTGTAATGAGTTCAGAACACTGCACTTTGGATATTTAATTTGCCTGATGCATGATGAAAGTCAGTGCACAGCAGGCAATCTGCACTAAACAGGGTATAACACATAGTCTCATTATGAGAATTTTGTTCACCTTTTGAAAAAAAGGCATGTGGAAAAGCATTACTATCCATAATTTACATCTCAGAAATGACAGTTCAATGGAATGAATCACACTTATTCTGTGCACAGGAACCAGCACAATTCAAATGCTGCCTTCAAATCCTTGAAAAGGTTTAAGCTACACAATCTGTGTACCTGCCTGTGAGGCAGGTGAATTGAAATTAAGGCAGGAAGTTTCATACTCAAAGCAGCAACTCCAACACAGGCTAAAAACGGTTGTAAGAATATTCATTTTTCATCCACATATTGTCAAGTAATCAAAAAACCTTCTAACACTGAAACCTTAACATTTAACAAGTGAAAAATAAATTGTTAGTGGTATGCAAAGTTTGATTTCAACATTGGCCATAAACCTTGCATGATGATGCAAAACCAGAATCGTCAGTTTGGGAGGTTAAAGCCTTATTCTGTTGGACCAAGGTTATGAGAAGCCAGGTGCTGAGATGCCTGGAGGGCAGCCCTGCTCCCAGTGTATAACTTATTGTCACAGTTACAAGGAAGAAGAGTCAGGAAGAGGAGACAAGTGACAGTGTATCTCTGACAGTGTCCCAAGCCTCTGAAACTCTTCTCTTAGGTCAACAGCTGCTTGTTAGCCTCCAGGGAATACTAAGAGGCCAATCTGCAGAAGTAACCTAGAGCAGGTTATCTGCAAATACGTGAATAGATTTACCCTAAATAAATCTCTAACACTAACTGGGTTTCCATCCCAATAGAAATGTGGCTACACAAGATGCTCCCAGGGCACAACCAGGCCCTGAGACGTCAAGCATGGCCACTGAACATTGTGTTTGGGAACCATGGGCCAAAAGCTCACTCCAACTGCCTCCTGCAGCAAAATTTCCAGTGTTTGGTTCATTTCACTGTAAAATTTCCATATCTTCCTTTGTGAGACTAATGCAAAGCACAGCATGGTTGGAGTTTCTTGAGAAGCTCTGTCTTTCACAGTTAGTGGCTGATGGTTACCTGCTGCAGCACCCTGTGATGACCAGAATCGTTTCTATCACAGGATTCTGCTGGGAACTTTCTCCCCATCCATTCCTCACCTCATAGGCCCGGGAGCCAGTGACACTCGCCAGGTGCTGGGCTCCTCCCACGGCTTTCTCCAGAGCTCTGCACTGGGAGGCTGTGCTGGAATCCATCCAGATGGGACTGTTACTGACTGAAAAGCAGCCCTGTAATGAACAACAGCCTTTATTAGGAAGCCTGATCTCTGAGAAGTCCCCGCTAGAGCAATAAAGGTACAGCAGCCATATGTATCAGCTCACAGCTCGGTTCTCTGATGTGCCTTCTGCCCTTCTCTCAACAATTACAGGAAGCAGATATTGCGTAGAATGTTGGCCAGTGATGAAAAGTTCAACCCAAATTTCGCATCAGAGGGAAGCAACATTCTTTTTCTGCTGTCACTCCACAGACCCTGCAGCACAATGTCTCAGTACATCCTCTGGGAGCCAAAACCCCAGCTCCTTTGAGAACTCTGCAAACCATCAGATCATCTTCCCACAGCTCTACCAACACATTTCTCTTTAATGCATGGCATAACCATTCTGAAATACAACTGAGGCTTAATACTCCATTTATTCCAGCATTTTAATGCTATTTCCATGAGTTTTGCACAGATGAGACAGTTCCAAAACTAATGATTTAACACATCAGTTACAGAAAAGTCTCCCTTTCAACATACATCTGTCCTTTCTGACCCTGAAGTAAGGCAAGTAAGCGTCTAGCAGAAGAAAGCTGATTCCTCCCAATTTTTCTTTTTAAATAAAAGCTTGTCAAGTCTGTGTTCAAAGCTTGCCAATCACACACATACAAAATGCTGAGGTTCAGCAAGGTACTTGGTTAGGATTTTAAGTCCACACAACATTACATTTCCATCCTTTCAGAGGTAAGTGTAAACTGGTCTTTTTTTAATAGATAAATTCTCTTATTAAATCACTTGCACATCCTGCAAGAAAACTCAGATACAACAGCCTTTTTCACCACAATTTTTTGTTAACACAAATATATTAAAAATGTAAAATATTTACAGATTGTTTACAAAAATTTTACATTTTCTAGAAGAACAAACAGGCTGTTACTCTGACACAGAAAGATTCTGGGACACCCACTGGCACCTGTAAGCTTTTAAAGCAGCACATACAGTCATTCAGGAGAAAATGAAATGTCGAAAGCCCTGCAACTGAAAGAATAACTGCTACATTTCATTTATGCTGCCCGGGCTTGCAGCCCAGCCAAACAAGAGGAGGGAGAAAAGCAATGTGGAGGGATCAGAAAAAGGACAGTGTAGCTCTCCCTTCAGAGCTTTTGTGCACCTTACCTTTAGTGATTGATGTAAAGGCAGTTCGGATGATGCATTCTTTAAAATCTGGATGCTTCCTTTTTTCCAGTACACACTCCCATGTTGCTGTAGGAAATACAGAAACAGGAGTGGCAGACGCCCTCCCAAGCTTCAAAGTTCATATTTTGATCTTAGACTCTAAAGAACAAGAGAACTATCTCCAAACTAGAACCCAAAAATGCCCCTTTTCAAATCAAGGGTCTCATAAAAAACTCTTATTTAAGACTGAGCAAAGCAGACACTAAACCAGAATATTATTTTGACCTACAGAATTTTTCAGTGGGACCTATTATTATACTGCTAATGGCATTAGATTTTTTTTTAAGGCTCTCTGAGCTGTAGCCAGGGCTCCACAGTCACGATTTAGTTGTGTGCTATTTCAGCACAGCCCCCTGATCCATCAGTTACATGTCTGCCCACCTTACTGTAGGGTGGGGAAAATAAAGGGAATATGGGCAGTCTGGAAATGCATTTCCCTTTTTCACTCGTGTAAGGTGGGGTTACTTGTCAGTCCCCAACTTCTGCTCCACTGAAGAATTCATAACAGAGCCTTGATACCAGCTCTGATTTTCAGACACTTTGCTCAGACTTTCAATTGTAATCAATGAAACATGGAGATAAAAGCAAGGGTTTTGATTAATTAGTCCCAGATACATCAAGATGAATAACCTAAACCTCACATGTCAGAATTAGCTATTGCTTTGGTGCTGTCTTCACCCTGAATATCATCTGTGAAAGTTAAAAAAACCTTTGTTGATTCATTGGAGTACTAGGAGGAGACTGGCTAACTGACTAAATGTCAGGGTGGCTTTTATAAATCTCAAAAAAAAGGTATTATGCACTACAGGCTAAATCACAGCAGCATTTCTGTCATTTCTGCATCAAAGATTCCCATCATTTGGGTTTTGTTGTTTCTGGGCACATTCCTGTCCTAGCCAACAAAAAAACTGCTCAGTGGGATGTTACAGTGGGATGTTTGGAGGAGCCAACTGTGCTCCTCGCTGTTTTTTCTACCCCATTATCCACAAGCACCTGGATCTGCTGAAATTCAAAATTAACAAAGAATTAAAACAACGGGAAGCCAAGCAGTTCTGCGCCATGCTGATCTAAACAACTGCACTGCAGACCTCATCCTCCACTCCCACTATCTTCTAGTGATTGCTCTGTGTGCTTCAGGTGTCAAGCTCCCCTGAGGAATGTCTGTGGATGCTTATGTAGAAGTTTAGATCTTATTTTATGCCATTACAGTCTTCTGCCATACAATTGTTTAAATTTATCACTCTGCCTTATACTCTATAAAAGAAATACAGTAAAACTGAACTTTTCTTTATAAACTAACCTGGCCAGCACCAGACAAAGCTCTGACTTGAGAGAAGTCAAAGCCTGAAGACTTCATCTTTTCCAAGATCATATCCAGAGCCTACAACAACAAACGGAATCAAGAATGACAGTAACGAGCTATCAAATTATGCATACTCACAATCTGGAATTAAACAGTAAATTCATGTCATCACTGATAAGAGTACATTGGCAGATAATGAAAAATTAGCTAATGACTATGGACTTCTCAAAAATCTGCATAAATTAATTTATTAAGTGAGAGCCCATAAAAGAAAAGTTGAGTCACACAGGGGAGAAATGAGATCTTTAAAGAAGCTGAATCACAAAGATCTGTTCTTTGAATCCCAAATAAGAGGGAAAAATTAAAGAATTCCAATTCATTAAAAAGTAATTTTAGGAGTGCTAGACACAAAGCAAGATTATCTTTTTGTGTTCTTACTTTTGAAAATCTATGCAATCTTAGTGGGGTACACCCTGCACCCCATCCTACAAGACATTAGGTAACCTCAATACCAGTGCCCCCAGTGCCAGCAAATGCACAGATTCTTTAACAGAAGGCTATTTCAAGTGATTTTAGCACTTCAAGCACCTAGGTAAATTTTGTTCTTGACACATTTTCTCAAAGTTTAATACCAAAAATTAATCTATCTTTCAACAGTTTAATTTAGATCATCACTTCCCAGACTCTCTTGACAAATGGACCACTGCAAGACTTCCAAAGAAACATCATATATACCTTTATCATCATATTATTAATTTAATAATTACAGCTCTTCATTATGGTTCAAAAAAACCAACTGCAAGCAAATTTACCAAACCTTTGTCAGCTACTCTGGATCACCAGCTGGGGGTTCTGTGACCTTTCAGATATTTTAACTATTCAAATCCCTCTAGTAAGACAAATTTACATAGTGCTGTGTGAGAGTAAGTGTTGCAGAATCTGCACAGAAGTAAGTAAGGCCTTATTTTAAAATAGAAAAAAAAATGCCGTACTTCAAAATAAACATCAGTCAAAGTTACTGGGAATCAATGAATAAATTGCCCTTTCACCACTTACGAGTTGCAACATCAATTGGCAAGCAAAGCTTATCCTAAACAAAATAGTTTAAGTAACCTGGATGCTACAAAAACACAGATTTAAGCAATGCAAAGTGACAGCTACCCCATTTGTGTATGGGGGGAAAAAAACCAGTCTTTTTTTCAAATGAGGGAAAGTCATGAAGGAATTTCTCACATATATAACGCTGTAATAGTAGAGAGTGAAGAAACAAACAAAAAACCCCATCAAAATGTTAGCAACTTCTACTATGTTTGTTGATAGCATTACTATTTGCATACCAAAGACACAGAACAACACTTCAAAGAAACAGAATGCAAGCAAAAGGACTATGTTGATTTGAGTGATGAGTTCCACTATTGTTCACAATAAACTTCCATTTCTGTAACAGCAAGGAAAAAGTTGAACCATATAAAGTTTGTTCATACCTTGACCCACATAAGCACTGGTGAAGTGATTGTCAGTCTGTCACTGTGAATATAGACTCCACCTTGAGTCCTACAGAAAAACAGGATTTTCTCGTGGTAAATTCAGCAATTTTTTTCCCCTGCCAAGCAGAGTTCTTCAAATTCATTAATGACCAAAGAGAATTTGCGATGCTTTTATGATAAGAGCAAGGATTGGTGTTTGAAACATAAAAAAGTAAAAGCTAGCTCCTAGAAGGTGACATGTTTGACCCAATTGCAAAGTAAGTGATTTTCAAGGAAAGACTCTGATCCTGAAGGCAGATCTGTGATAGAATCCATTGCTGATACTGCTCACCGACTCCATGTAATTCACAGTTATTTCTGTCACAATTACTGACTTGAACCTCAAAGATGAAGTTTGATTTTTGCTGTTAAACCATCAAGGAAATAAATGTATTTCATTGAAACTTGTGACTGAAGGATGACATTTGTCAATTCTAGTCTATTGTTTAAGTAAACAAATACTGTCATTCTACATCTCATTGTGAGATCTGAACAACTGAATTTGTCTCCAAATGCCTTTTAGATTCCCCTCAGGTACTTTACTTGCTGTTCTGAGAGCATCCCACCCAGTCATGTCCACAAGTCTGAAGTCCCAAAAGAAAAAAAATGGTTTATTTTGGGGTATATTGGGGGTATATTTTGGGGTAGTTTTGGGGTATACTTTCTTCATTTATTTCCTGTTGGGAGCTCTTGTCATATTTACATGCAAGGAAGGCAAGAGCATATACTACCCTTGCAGAGTGGGAAGGAAACATGAACATGGCAGGACTTTCTCCATGCCTCCATACATATCAATGAGAATAAACAGAGCAACAGTCCCCTCACTCCAATCTCCAAAGCTTTAAATTACATTATCCAAGTAAAATATAAAATATAAAAAGGCTTACTTAAATTCCGGAAGGTCCTTATCAAAATGAACATTATCCTCATAAATGACCCTTAGCTGTTCATCAATAGCAATGACTTTCAACTAGAAGATATAAAACAGGAAATTAACAAAATCTAGCAATAATTGAATAGCACTGACAACTCATTTATAATAATTTAATTCCCACAGACAAAATGGAAAAAAAAAATCACCCCAATCCATACAACTCACCGAAAGTATGGGCATAATTTTACATTAAACAAGTTATTATGTGAATTTCCAGCATGTCATTCAGCAACATGTGGATTTGTTTGTTTGTATTTTCTTTCTCCTGTAATGCACAAGACCAAGATACAAACGTGCTAAAGAATAGCAAACATATTACCAGGTTCATAGCTTGCATCACAGTAGCCAGTTTTTCCAATTCTTCCAAAGAATACAGTATCTAAGATTAAAGATGTCATACACCTTCTCTTTTTTTCACCTCTTTTTTTTGTCCCATCTTACCAAGGAACCTTACAGACCCTTTAGGGTACCTTGGACACCTTCCCTGCTTGCCAGATGGTGAGTAAATGAAACTCTGCCTATTTGGCAAAGCTCAGAGGGCATTACATGAGTGTATTTTGAGCTCTTGCAACAGAAAGCAACATCCTCAACTCCATAAAGCTGGGCCTTCTTGTAAGCACAGATTAGAAGGGTACCACAACCTTTCCTCATCTATCTTCACTTAAGTTCACCTAGTTCTGAAGAAAGACAGTAAGAGCCGAGAAGAAAAGCAAGAAGGCACATTCTGTGCCTATTTCAACCAGGGAGAGAGTGCAAACTGCTGCTAAAGGAACTGATAAAAAAAAACCCTGCAAAGACTGTCATCTCAAGGAGTTCAAATAACAAGGCCATCCCCATTTTTACCACAGTAGTGTAGGGCCATTATCCATGCCCTGGCACAGCTCATTACCAATCTGCACTAGCTTAAAAATGGCTCTGACCCACTGCAGCCTAATTGGCTCTCTGCTTGCAGCACGTCCCTGTAAAAACACTTGATCAACCTAACCTGGATGTGTCTTTTCAAGCTCCCAAACTTCAGCACGACCATAATGGTGATTTATGCTCGAACACCTATTTTTAACATATTCAGGCCTCTGCACAACTTGGGCAGAGTTTCTATTCGCAGTGCAGCAACACCTGGCTGTGCCGACAAATCAGAATTTCAAGCAGAAACCTGAGCATCCAGGTTCGCAGTCTTGATTCACACAAAGACGCTGGGAAACCAGGTTTGGGTGCAAATCCCAGCTCCTATAGCAGCAGGCAGAGGAGTCTTCATGCAGCCTGCATATAGAAAAGGGCCACAGCACTCCTTTCCAGGATTTAACCCATCCCTAGCAGGATGGGGAAGCAGGACACATTCGGCCACACAACCCACTGCTTCAGACGGGGCAAGCAGAAAGCGATGAAGGGTGCATTCATACAGGTGAAGGGGACAGGAGAACAACCATGTACATGCACTGTCTGCAGGTCACAGACATCTCAAAACACACAAATCGCTCAGAATTATTAGGGCCATAAGCTAAAACACAGGAAGTTCCACTTCAGAATGAGGAAGACCTTTGTTACATTGACTGTGGCAGAGCNAGGGCGGGGCAGGCGGTGCGGTACCTGCTGCGTGCTGAAATCCCAGCCCAGGTAGCAGGGAGCGGCCATGGCCCGGCACGGCACGGCCCGGCCCTCACCCGGGANCGGGACGTGTGTCCCTCTCTGGAGACATTCCAAAGCCACCTGGACACGTTCCTGTGCCACCTGCTCCAGGTGACCCTGCCTGGGCAGGGGGTTTGAACTGGATGATCTTCAGATGTCCCTTCCACAGACTCACAGAATCGGTCAGGTTGGAAGGACCACAGCGGATCATCCGGCCCAACCTCCCTGCTTTAGGAGGTTCGTTCCAAAGCACACGGCACAGGACTGTGTCCAGACATCTACTGACTGTCTCCAGTGAGGGACACTCCACAACATCTCCGGGCAATCCAACCCTAAGGACCGTGTGATTCCGCCGATAACCTGGCATCAGCCGCGCCAGGCTGGGAGCCCGGGGCAGGGAGCCCCGCCCCGCTCCCCGCAGCCCCGCCGGGCCCGGGGACGGCGAGCGGCCCCGCACGGCACACCCGCCGCGGGGAGGAGGGGAGCGGGGACGGAAGGCGCAGGGAGGGGACGGAAGCGGCCGAGACGAGGAAGGCCTGGCCGCGATGGTGCTCGGCGGCCGCGGTGGCGGCGGGCAGCGCCGAGCTCATCCCCCGCACGCCGCCGGGGCAGCGCCGCAGCCCGGGCCCGCGTTCGGAGCCGTCCCGCGCAGCGCGGCCCCTCAGCGGGCACGGCCCGCCGCAACCAGAGCCCCGGCCCCGGCGGCGGGAGGGGAGAGGAGGGGANGAGGGGAGGGGAAGGGCGGGGCAGGCGGTGCGGTACCTGCTGCGTGCTGAAATCCCAGCCCAGGTAGCAGGGAGCGGCCATGGCCCGGCACGGCCCGGCACGGCCCTCACCCGGGAGCCGCGGCAGGCACCGGGAAGGGGGCGTCTCTGCTGGCCCGGCCTCCCCGGAGCGGCAGCGCCGCGGGTAATGAGTGCTGAGGGAGCAGGGAGCGGGACGAGCTCTCCGTCCCTCGCACGGAGGGGCCGGGAAGGGCTCGGGGGTGATGCGGCGCCGGGTCGAGGCCGCGGTGGGGTGGTGCGATAATTGTCCCGAACGCGGGCCCGTTCCCCGCTGCGCAGCCCCAGGTCACGCTGGTGATGCTGTCCCTCGTTCCAGTTTGCGCAAAGGAGGGAGCTGGTGGTGACCCACAAAAGGCTGGCTCACGGCTCATCAAAACTTTACACTGTTTGTACATTTCAACAAAGGCATCAGCTTTCATTGGTTAGAAATTACGTGAGTTTTCCCTGTATTTGAGTCGGGTCCGTTTTGAGTAGGCGGTCCAAGAGTCGATGGTCGCGATTACCCACTGCTGGGATCACTTTTCCCCCAGTTACTGCTCAGGTCTGCCGAATTCACTCTTGGTGGCTCTTGTCCAGACAGCCTATTCATCTTGGGACTGTCTTCCCTTTTCCTTAAAACAACAGATTAGCCAAGCATATGGAATTCACAATGCAGTTGCTTAATCATAACTGTCCAGCTACAGCTACTGGTTAGCAACTAAAAAAAAAACCTGCAAAGTTTGACACAAACCCTTGTTCAAATCTTGAGGGGCTCGGGATCAGGATGATGGGATGGTGGGGTGATGTGATGGGAGGTCACACCGTGCCAGGGCTGTGCACGGGACAGCTGAGCACTGATAACCAGCACCCATACATGGGGATCTCCAGTGGCAGCACCCAGGCCAGTGAGATAACACCAGTGAGAGAACACCAGAGCTGCCACGCAGGAACCACCCAGGAACCAGAACCAAATCAAAATGAGCAACCTTAAGCCACAGTCCCAATGAATTAATTAAATTTTAATATCCCATTACTGGGATTAATATCCCACAGCCCTGTTGTGGTATCGCACTCTAATCGGCACTAACACACACAGTATTCCATTAAAAAACACAGTATTGTTACTTTGGCTGAAGTGTTGTTTTCTAGTTTGCCTTTTTTCACTTGGGAGGGTTGGAGAGGTTTTAGGGTTTTGCATTATCTGCCATAGCATGTGACAAGCAAAGTGGTATTCCTTAATCAAAAGAAGACTCATCTAAAATACACTTCCATTCTGCAATCAAGGCAGTATCTCAGCAGAGCCTTAATGAAGTCAAATAGGTTTTGCATGCCCAGGATCTTAAAACTGTTTTTACAGTACAAACACTTAATTTGAGATAGCTCAGTTGGTCAGAGCATGGTGCTAGTAATGCCAAGGTTGTGGCTTTGATCCCTGTATGGGCCATTCACTTACGACTTGGACTTGATGATCCATGTGGGTCTCCTCCAACTCAGAACATTCTGTGATTCTAATTATAAAATATTATGACATTTTGTCATAGATTGAGCATTTAAAAATATATCCATTGATTTCTCAAAGCCTCAACACCCATAAGTTTATACTTTTAATATTCCTAGTTATTATTGCAAAGAACAACCTTTAGAACAATGGCCACCAGGTAGTGGTGGAATTTCCCTGCCCCTGAAGAGCTCATGCTGGATGAACCTGTCCTGAACAAAGGTCTCACTTAACCAGAGGCTCTGAAGGAAATAATGTTTTTGAAATGTTACCAAGAACTGTTTCCTCAGTGTAATTTATACCAGAAAACAAAGGATCAAATAACACATAGAGGCTGGGTTTTTTATTAATGCAGAATGTGACTGGTGACCCAGAGAGGGGAGGCTTGCTCAGCCCTTTCACTGGCTGCATAGTCCCTGTAAACAATAACAGATTCAAAGGCTGAGGCTTGAAGTGCTGCAATTTTCAAAAGATTTAAAAAAAATGAAAAGAAACTGAAGTCTGTAAGTCTGAATGTAAGAACGATGAATGACTTCTGAAAAAGAGAAATTAGTGGATTTTAATTTTCTTAAAGGAGCTATTGGCTAGTAGAAAGGCAACCAGAGTTTATAAATAAATAAAGCGATCTTGTGAGGATGTAAGAATCCATTCTATTCTTCAGCAATCAGGTCAGAATACACTCAAAATAAGAAATCACCTGACTTAAACAGCACAGAAAAGTTGGAGCTGGAATAATTCCCCTTGTATTATCAATCTCCTTAAATTAGGAACAAGGAGCCAAGACAAGTTAGGAGGAGAATCCATGGAAGGACAAAGTGGGAAGGTTATTGTTGCTACTTTCACTGTTCCTGTTTCTCAAAAGAAAATAAGGAAGGAGAGAGAATCAATGCCTTACCCAGTCACTCTGTTGCCCATCTTTCCATCAAGGCAGCGTTGTCTCACATTTATTGTTTGTGTATGTAAAATGTGCATTGCCGCTGTTCTTTCTGGACTCAAATTCATGCTTACAGATACTGCCATAGCCTCCAAAAAGGTTTCCTGAAAGCAAAGAAGATTTAGCTGTGCATTTATCAGTGAAGTTGCATTCATGTACTAGTGATGTTTTAGCACTGACAAATCCAGAATTTCCAGAGGGGATGGACAAAATGCCGTTTATAATTGAAATGTCACCACTGCAGATTAACAGCTTGAGGCAAAGCACAGATTAATCACTCAAGACACATGGAGCAGGAAAAGGGAAAAGCAAGTTTATTCCCCTTTTGCTATTAACTAGTTTCTGGCCTGATGGAGAAGCAATACTTCCATGCTTTCCTAGGCCCTTGGCTGTTTAGATAAGTTACAACTAGGATGCCAATTAAAGCTATTTTTTCTTCCCCTACTGTCAAGTTAAATGCAACTGCACATTTATATCAATTCGTTGCAAAACATGAATTAACTGTATTCCACATTCCTACATACTGAGATTTTTCACTTTTTATTCTCACTTCCAGTATCAAAACCTGCCTCTGATCTCAGCTGCACCCTGATATGAACTTAGATTTAACTGCAGTCTTCAGCTTTGCACAGGGGAACTCCTTCAAAAACAGTGATAGCCTGAATTCCAGGCTTCATTATCATCCCATCATCTGAGACATGCCAAGCTAGAGAGCAGATAGACCAGACCTTTGCTATAAATTAGGATGACTGTATTGACAGCAGTCCAGCTAACCTGATTTATACTGGCTACATAATTTAATGGGATGTGGAAGGACTCACACCTTCACAGGAGGCCCATGGGCAACTACAAAGCTAACAATCCTCCTGCTTCCAGCAGTAGATTTTGGGCACCTAACTAGTTATTTTAAGTAGCAGGGCAGCCAAGTGTTTCTAAGCCCCAAGCAGGTACTCCACACTGGTGCATCAGCATAGGTGGGCCCAGCAGAAGCAATGGGACAGGTAAGAGTCACTGCAAATAGAGACTTAAGTTATGAACATGCAATAAACCACAGCAGCCCGTGTTAGTACAAGCATTGTTAAGTCTGCTGGCACAATTATCCTTTTCCCAATAAGAAATCTTGTGGCTCTTTAATTAGCCTCAGAAACATTAAACGTAGTAAGCTGGGTCAGATGCAAGCCAACCTTTTTGCCAAGTAACCTGAGTCACGTGCACTGCTGCTAATGAGGTGGGAGATGTTTACAATGTTAAGCTCCAAGTAACACAACAGTAACACATTAACACATCACGTTAAAAAAAGGAATAATCTCAGCCTGAGCACTAGGCCTACCTGCTGGAACAATATCTGAACAATGGCAATGCCCTAAAGGTCATTCCCTTTCTACTTAGCATTGCAAGTCCTCTTATCACAAAATCTCCATCAATGTTTAACCAAGTACTGAGAATATAAAATACCACAGTACCATAAATTGAAAGACGAAGTTTCTGTTCTTTTTATTGAGATGGCATTATAACTCCAAAAATGTTTTCCTTTCCCTAAATATGCACTTATCTGTTGCAGTTATTTTTGCACATGATCTTGTGGTAACCATTATGTTTGTCCATATCTCCAAATGCAGTAGAAAGCCTCATTATCCACTCTGTAAGAATAAGAACTTGATATTTAAAAGCAATGGATTGAGGTGGCTGGTTTTTTACTGGCTGTACTGTGAACACCTGAATGTGAGGGAGAACTTCTTTACTGTGCAGTGAGCACACACTGGAACAGGCTGCCCAGAGAAGTTGTGTTATGGAGTCTCTACACTGGAGATATTCCAAAACCATCTGAACACAATTTTGTGCAATGTGCCCTAGGACAACCCTTGAGCAGGGATGTTGGGCCAGATGACCCACTGTGGTCCCGTCCAACCTGACCCACTCTGTGATTCTATGAAGGCATGTACAAAGATCCAGCAAAATCCCTGTGAATGAGTTCCACAAGAGGAAGCCCAGAGCACAGCTGTTACACAGACACTGAAAATGTAGATTATTTAAGTATAGTAATTATTCCACAACCTTGCTGGCTGATTTAATATTTTGACATGTGCATATTTAAAATGCCAGGTGTGGTACTGCATTAACCAGTTAAGGCCCTTTACAGGGAACTGATGAAGAATTGGTGCAGGATTCCATACAAAAGCACACACGAGCACACAAATAATGGGTGCAAGAAAAGAATTTAAATGATGGCTCAACTACACAGTCTCAACTATACTTATCAGTTTCATAGGTATTGGTCAATTTGCAGCTTTTATTTAATCATGTACATAAAATCCTCCAATTTCACTTCTATTGAATTCAGCAGAAGATGTTTTGACTTCAGTGGGTACTGAATCAGGCGCTGTGGAATTGTATCTGGTTTTATATACTATAGGTTTACAGATGTAATTTCCTTGACTCAATTAGGCTACCAGTGATTATGAAGTGCAGTACAAATTCCTCATGAGATTTCTGCATGGAAGCGAAGTAAAGGATGCCTCTGAATAACAAATTATTTTTAGGACACTTTCCTCCTCTGCACAGACTTCAAGTCCATGTTCATTCTCACAATAGTAATAGTGCTTAACCATCCTCTTTGGAGGACTATCCTAACTACAGCCATTTGCAAGGCTTATTAGGGTTAACTTATGCACCCAGCAGATTTTCTTGAAGATGAATACCAAAGTGGTTTGTGTTCTAATGCTCAAAAGCAAATATCTCCAAAGCAAGATGGTGTCATCCAGATAAAGCTTTTCATTAACAACAGATTAACCAGTTCTTTCACGCTGTACTCGATTCTTATCAAACTTCACTTACAGATAAGTACATCTTATTGATTAAAAGCAATCAAAGATAAACTCATTCCTACTCAAACAATGCCTGAATTGGAAACTAATAAGGGATGAACCTTGCACTTTTCAGCACCATCCTGCAAGGACCAAAAATCTTCTTGCAATCAAGAGTGAATCACAATTCTGTAGTTTTCAGGTGGAAAAATCAAGACAGAAAAGTTATATAGCTTATACAATTTGTTTTAGGCCCTGAATGAAATTCCCACCGAATTTCTAGATGCCTGTTATGTTTCTTGGGAGAACAAATAACCACAGAGTGTTGTCACCTCCCAGAACTGTAGCCTTCATAACTCCATGGATAGGAAACAGTCAGAGAAGTAGTTGGTATAGAATAGAAGGCCAGGGAAATTGTGAGGGAAGGTGTCAAAAGTTCATTTGTTTAAAACCTCTAACTGGTAAATACGTTCGGTTTCTTCTCAGACTTGCCTCTGCACATTGTCACTTCTAAAAGGGAATTTCAGAAGTTCTTAGTAGGCAAGGATAGCAGAGCTGTAAAATGAACAACTTCTGACCCTCAGTTTTGGAGGCTGGTTGTTTGCCCAGGAGAGATTCCAGTCCTATCAATGAGACAACCAACAGAGGGAGCAGGCTTCTAACAAAGCAAATTTCAACATTTTAGTTTACTTCTTGTAGCAACTGACACTCCAAAGGAATATTATTTGATCCTCAACAAGTCAAGACAGAAGAACAGAGGTTTTTCAATGCTGCTTATGTCAGGCACAAAAAACACATACAGAGCACCTGCTGCATTTAACTCCTCACAAGCAGCACAATGGAATTTGACCTACAGGAATCCAGTAACTTCTGGGTTTTACCATCTACAAAAAGGAAAAAAAAAAAGAAAAAAAAAGCAAAAGCAAAGCATGTGGTTCTGCAAAGGAAACTGGATAGCACCAAGCTCCCAACACCTGCAAAGCCAGATAAGTGAGTACTGAATCATAGAATCACAGCATACCAGGTTGGAAGGGACCTCAAGGATCAGCTGGTCTAGCCCTTCTTGGCAAAAGCGTGTAAAGGACAAGATATTTGGAATGAAACCCTCAGTGTTAACTTGGTGTGCCTCATTTACACCTTTAGAGACACCCAGGCAGAGTGCAGGAGATATTGGTCTATGCCTACCTACACACAACCTAATTATATTAACCTAAAGACACAAGGAATAAAAGGGGTAATTAGAATCTTACCAAGGAAATGTGAAGATGGACTACATACAACCCAAGCTCACCAAACCTTCAGAGGGACCTGAAGGACAGCTGGTCCCTCCCTGTGACATACTTGAACCCTTTAGGTCTGAAAGCACATGAAAGATCAGATAAAACATCTCAAGATCAGCTTGAAAACTTCCACTGTGGGATCCTTCACCCCATTAGCAAGGACATGCAGGGAGCACCAGAAATAATCTTGCACCATCAGAAAGTCCTGTGCTCTACTCACAACGTGCCGTAACTGGGGCATGCTTTAAGGTTGTGCTTTCAAACAATAGAAACATGTGTGCTCTTATCAAAAATCTCACTAAAAAGTAAACAATTACTATTGATTCTACTAATACTGTCTGGAATCCAAATAATAGCAGCCACCTTGTTTCTATCGTTCTTTGTGTTATTACATTTTATAACAATAAAAGAGTCACTTTCTTACACTTCAAGACTGCACTTTAATAAAAATTTTAAAAGCACTATAGAAAGCTGGAGAAAGGGATTATCACAGTAACTTTGTTTTTCCTTCTCAGTGCCAGTTAAAATCTACAGACATTTGTATTCTATCTTTTTAACCTCCATGAACAGTGCTGAACACGTCTATAATTCAGCACACGAATATCATGAATAATATACCTCTGGTCTCAGGTGTGCAGTAAAACCCAGGGTTACAGGAAGTGCGTTCAGTCAGTTAACCATTATAAGCATTTTTAATTATCTTTAAATCAACAATTATTCCTAAAAGGTCCTCCAAACAATTTTTAATAAAAAACTAATTTACTACACACAAATTAATTAGTATGAGATAAAATTAGTTGCATCTTTTTAAATGAGATTTTGCAACCAAGGTCAAGGGCAGTAAACATCTACTTCAGTTTCTAAAAGCCACTGCTTTTGGACTATGAAGTATTCTCAAATTTTTTTTTGCCTCAAGGAAATGAAGAATTGGTTCCATTGTGATGGAAGAAAAGACTTAAGGGAAATAGGGCACTTCAGACTTCAGTGGATAATCAAGTGAAAACCACTCAGATGATGTTTTGATCAGGAGTTTGTTCAATTAAAAAAGAACAAGTTTTGACACAAACCTAATCATGACAATAAATTTTCAGAACCTCTGGTCTGTTCAGAGATACGTGTGCCAGTGCTAGAAAATGGCTTGGCTGCTTATATTCCTCAGCAACCTACAACCCAAATGGAGATCTCTAACGTTTCAGTCTCAGGCAAATGCAGTCACGCCACTCCAATAGTGCCACCTGCTGCGTACTGGGAAAGTGTACAGGGCTCTGGAGCTCCAGGTAACTCAATTTAAAGATTGATTGACTGATTAGAAAAGAAATCACACACTGGTGTGCACGTATGACAGTAGGAATTTATTTTTATTTATTAGTAATACCTAAACAGGCAGTACCTAAAAGGAAGTTGTTCCACTGTGATATAAGAACAGAACCCATGGGTAATCTGTTTTCAAGTCTACTCCAGTGGCATAATAAGGATTAGCTACATCAGCTCACTACACATCAAAGTCACAATTAACCTCATGTACTTTCTGATGTCATGCAGATTAGAGCTGCAATTCATTTTATTAATCATATCCTGGTTCCAAATTACTCACAAAAAACACACATACATGTATATATATATATGTGTGTGTGTATATATACAGACACACAGACATGCCTTGATGGCAAAGTGTACCTGCACAAACACACATACACACAAACGAGCACACACCTCCAGATTCTGAATCAATCCCATCTCAAATCCTGTGTGCAGTTTTGGGCCTGTCACGACAAGAAAGACATTGCTGGAGTGTGTCCAGAGAAGAGCAACAGAGCTGGGAATGGGCCTGGAGCACAAGTCTGATGAGGAGCAGCTGACGGAGCTGTGGGGGCTCAGTCTGGAGAAAAAGGGGCTCAGGGGGAACCTTCTCACTCTCTACAACTCCCTGACAGGAGGTTGTAGTGAGGAGGGGGTCAGTCTCTTCTCCTGGGTAACAAGTGACAGGCCAAGAGGAAACGGCCTCACATTGCACCAGGAGAGGTTCAGATTGGATATTAGGAAAATTTTTTCATGGAAAGGGTTATAAAGCATCAGAACAGGCTGCCTAGGGAAGTGGTGGAGTCACCATCCCCAGAAGTATTCAAAAAACACTTGGGGAATGGCACCTGAGAACATGGTTTAATGGTGAACGTGGTGGTGCTGGGTTGACTTGCTGATCTTAAAGGTTTCTTCCAGCCTTAACAATTCTATGAAGACTCTCTGTTCACAAGTTTTCCTTGAAAAGCAAACAAACTGCGATGTATATGGGATTGGCTGAGCTAATCCTGTTTGCAGTTCCTCCACTCTGCTGTGCCACCTGGACTCATTCCCTCCATCTCACCGGCCATATGGCTCCTTTACCTGGTTTGTGGTTGTTGCTTACCCGTGCTACTGCTTGGGAGGGGACTGACCTGTATAAAGCATTCACGTAACTACGTGTGATGGCTTTCCTGTGATCCTGAAGGAATGGCATAGAACAAATAATTAATAATAATTTCTGATTAGATACAAACTCGTTACATGTTAAATGCTGTTCTAATGAGAAGTGAAGCACACGTCTCTGAAGACAAAGCCTATGTTTCAGGTTTAAGGATGCCATCCCACTAATTCCTCCTGCCACACACAGGGAGGCTGCACAAGTCACTTTCACAGGAGGTCAGAGAGCCAAATAGTGTGACTGGAATTTTAAAAAGGTTGGGTAACTTTTATGACCATTAATAATGTTTGTATTGAATGCCAGCTCAAACTGTAATGAGGTTAATTAAATCTCCTGTCCCAGTGTATAAACCAACTGCCTGAAGGTCCAGAGGCAGACTCCATGTGACAACAACTCAGAACACTGGACAAACAAGGCAATTGAGGCACTGCATGCTACAGAGCACCAGGTGTTTGACACTGCTGAAGGCAGAGTATCAAAGTAGAAAAGCCATGATACATCAGAACAATTCTAACATGACGTGTGCTTTTTCTGGGGTAGAGAAAAGCCAACTTCAAGAGTTTCCACAGTATCTGACAGAATATTGTGTTTACTGTTCTCTCTCTGGCTAAGGCAGGAAAGGACTGCAGCTGAGGTGGTAACACAGCTGTAAGGCACAAGCATATTGGGAAGGCAGGAGTAATTATTAACAAGTCAGGTACAGCAGACTTACATGTGAGCCAGCTGAGCCTTCCCAGAACTCTGTGCACTGCATATCTAGACTCCTGTCACCTGCTGACACAGAACTTCCAAGGGGATTCCCAAGATCTGCAGGATTTCAGCCTGATCCAGTCAGTCATTTATGATGCAACCTAATGAAGGAACACGAAGGAACAAGTGAACTGTCTGAGCTCAGGCAGCTGGGAAGTTCAAGCCTGTTGGACAGTCTCGGCAAAGAGAACGGCTGCAACATTTCAAGCTCCTGCCAAAAGCCTCCTCTGAAATCAGCCACTGCAGCACTTTGGGAATATCAGCAGATTTCTGCTACAAAATGCATGCCAGCCTCCAACAAACTGAACTTTTACCCTTTCCCGAATAGGAAAGGGCCCAGAATTTCTGAAGCAGCAAGGAGGCTTGGGTTATACGTCTCACAATGAGGACATTCAGTAATACCTAAAACTTAGTCAAAAACTTGATCAAAACTTAAAATAGCAAAGTAGTTTTCCTAGTTATATGCGTCAACCTGCTGAGGGTCTACTACTTTTATTAGCTACAGAAGATGCTGACTACATAGTCTTTAATATCTTTATAACTTTTAAAATCAATGAATACAACCTCTGCTCATTTCTGCTGTTTAATGGGTCTTAGTAAATGGCATCTTTTTCTTATATATAAATTTTATGATAACATATTGTTGCTTCCTGACTATCCCCAGTTTTTTGTTAGAAAACAAAATTTGGAATTAATTACTCAGTTCCCTGATTCCATCTAACAACACACCTTCCTTACCAGAGTGTAACATCTTTCTGCTCTTACTGTATGTGCACAAAAGGGATGTAACCAGTTCAGCTACACAGATGTAACTGTAGTAGCACAGCTGTTTTTTATAGAGAGGGTTTAACATCTTGCCTGGAGAAGAGAAGGTTGTGTGGAGACCTCATTGCAACCTGCCTGTATCTGAAGGGAGCCTGCAGGGAAGCTGGAGAGGGACCATCATCAGGAACTGTAGTGACAGGACAAGGAGTAATGGGTACAAATTGAAAGAGGGGAAGTTTAGGCTGGATATTAGGAAGAAATTCTTTACAGTGAGGGTGGTGAGATAATTGGAACAGGTTGCCCAGGGAGGCTGTGGATGCCCCAACCCTGGAAGTATTCAAGGCCAGGTTGGACAATGCCTGGAGCAACCTGGTCTAGTGGGAAGTGTCCCAGCCCATGGCAGGGGGGTCTGGGACAAGTCTTTAAGGTCTCTTTCAACCCTTAGCATTCCATGATTCTATGAACTTCTCTTGTGCCACAGCAGCACCACAAGCTGTGCAAGTTTTCATTAAGTGAGTGGTTATTGCCAGTCTAACAGCTGTGGTTTATGTCCTCCTAGACACAAACTCTTCTCAGCCAGAAAAACAAAACATCTTCTCACAAAGTATCTTGGAAAGACACCAATGGATAAATAAAAGCCTGTTGTCGAAGTGATAGGATTGTTATCCATTTCTAAGAGAAACTACCATTTTCTCGCACTCAAGGCAACTTCAAACTACTAATCTTTCCTACAATTCCACTGGCTTTAACCCAGTGGGTTAGAGCATGGTGCTAATAACACCAAGGTTGTGGTTCAATCCCTGTACAGGTTGTTGATGGAAGGAACTTAAGAGTTGATGAAAGAACACTCAAGAATTGGACTCGATGATCTATGATGTGGGCCCTTTTCAACTCAGGATATTCCATTATTCTGTGACTTCTGCTGTGCCTGATGGAGGATACTACATGTGGAGATGCTTGCACAGACCCCTCTGAACATACACTTCCCGAGATTCACAGTTCTAAGTGTATCACGGGACTTCAAGCCCACAAAAATGGAAAAAAACCGTTGTGGAACCCACTGCTATTTCCTCCAGCCATACATCCCATTGTCCATTGTGACAAGCGCCCGCCTGGCTCCCGTGTCCCGGGTTCCACGGGAACCCGCTGCTGCCGTGTCCGCAGCCACTGCCCCGGCCGCTCCGGACCCTTTGCCTCAGGGACAGCGGCTGTCGCTCCCGGGACGGAGCTCAGGGAGCAGCCGGCTGGATCCCCAAGCATCCCCCGGAGGCTGTGTGGGGTGCAGGTGGGTGCCCAGGGCTGCTGCACGGCGATCCCAGCTCAGGGGGATGCACAGGATCCTGCTTCGGTGCCTCTGCTCCCCCAGCCCCGAGGGACGTGTCAGAGCTGTGCCAAGCGCCTTTCCTCCTTGTCTTTAGGAAAAATTAATGCTGCTTTATTAGCCTGCACTTATTACCCTACCATTCTGACAATCCTCTCTCCCTTCCATCAACAGTTTGGCTTTCAAGCCTTATTTCTCTGCTTGGTTTATGTCGCACAAAAGGTAAATTGCCTGTAGAGGATGACAGTTTAGTTACAAAACCCCAGTCTTGCATTCGAAGTGGCTCTTAGGAAATACCCCTGACTGTTTACTCAAATTAGTTTTCATAAAGTCCTTTTAAACTCTTACCAAAAGTGTGTCACTGCATGAAAACGAGCAGATGCACAATTGTATTAAAACTACACTTTAACTGCTTTTTTTTTTCACATACTACTGTCTTGGGCCCTTGATGGACCTATTTCAGGGACAAAAACTTGCACTACACAGACCAGGCATAGCTTTATACTTTACCTGATATGATCAAAAGCCACATGTTTTTCAAATTTTAGCCTCATTATGAGATAATACTGTTAAAAGTTCATTAACTTTTAAAATTTAGCTTACCATGCATTTGAAGAGTTTGCTCAGCTCTCGTTAACAAAATTATTATTTCTGTATTTTATTTCATTTTATAGAACAGCGGAAGTCCTGAATGAGTCAGAGTAAGGTGTTCCTGTCTCCAGCCTCCCAATTCCAAGTGTTGTTGGCACTTATTTTTTTGACTCTGCAGCCAAGCCTGAATACTTTTAACATGTTATTGAAAAGGAAGCAATAAGCACAAAAGTATGAAGGCATAATAAATCCTCTCCTCCCACCTCACTGCCCCAAGAAGCATCAGCAAGAATGTAACTGGGTGGAAGATAAGGAAGGGAGAGTGAGGGGGAAAAGACACAAAATACACGGGAAGAAACACAGAAAAAGATTTTCCAGGGGGAACTCCTGTCCCCGGGATGCCTCCACAACAGCATGCCTTTAAGAATTAGCATTGCTACATATACCAGTATTACCCAGCCTTTTCTGCACTTGGCTGTGTTCAACGAGGGTTTGTACTTCACTGTTTTTTTTGGCAAAGGTTCATATGCTCACAACCTTAAGTAAACATTAAATCCAGCTATGCAGTCCTGATTGTGAACTCTGTATGCAGGAGCTCCAGGCACTCGGCATGAAAACAACCTGAGTGACATCCACAGCTTCAGCGCAGACCAGGCGACTCCTGACACAAGTCACCGTGCTTGGAAGAAAGTTACTCCTTCATTTAGGAAGATTTCAGATGCTTCGTACTTGATTTGCTTTTTCTGCCAGCACAATGAAGGAAATGTCCTGCTTCTGCTTGACTTTTTCTTCCTTGTTGGAACAGATGGTGAAGGCTTACAAATACGTGACTGGTATTTTTTCAGTGACTCATAGCTCAGAGCCACAGGTTTCAGATGGTGATAAGAAGCTCACCAAGATGGATGTAAGCATACTTGAGGAGCAGTATGACCATATAAAACAGAAGCAAAAACTGCAACCACACATTATTGTATATAAAACAGGTACGCTTATATTTGTAGAAAAAAAATGCATATATAATGTAAAGGTTATTTCTTTAAATCTTGAATAACTCCTAGTTTGTTCTTCTTGTGTTCAGCTTCGAGAGAGGTAAAAGTAAATTCCTTTTCTGTCATTTTGGGATTTTATTCATTTTGCTGAAAGGTGGTTTTATATTTATATCAATAAGCTTCATGCCAATGAAATATTATTACGTTTTTGAAACAGATGAACGTATTTGAGGCAAGGTTTTACAGGTTTTATATCAGTAAAATAAAGTTTTAAACATAAATAGTAACCCTTACAGGAACCATGTTCTTCATGTCTATGATAAGTGTATTTGTGCAACATGTTCTGTAATATTTCTGCTCTCTTGAATGCTTCCATCAGAATCAGCAATTCTGGCTCATCTTTCTCTTTTTCCCTTCTTTATCTCTGTAAAGAAAGACTACAGGAAGCAACAGCAAATATCAAGTAACAAGAACAAGTTGGGGTTTTGTTAAAAAAATAACTTAATTAAGTCATAGTGGGCAACTAAGATACAAGCTTTAAACAAAAAGTCCTGTTTTGAAAGTATTTTCAGTGCATATTGCTTGGAAAGTGCATAAATAGAAAAACAAGTAAGAATATGTATCACTCATCTACCTGCCATGTGAAACAAATTTTATTTAAGAAGCATGCAATTATTTTAAAGTTTTTTGTTAGACTACTGCTTACAATACTATACTGATACATTAGCTTTTCAAGTTAAAGTGATATGGAGAATACTAAGACAACTAAAGAAGTTGTCTTCTGAATTTAATTGTAACATAAAAAACATGCTTCATTCACCTCTCACATTAGTATTTAGATCAGTAAGTTTAGAACTTAGGTTATTTCATTCTTTACATTTCCCTTTAAGTTTTTCAGCAGTTCCAGCATTTGGCTATGTCAGACTTTATGATCAAAACAATCGGAAAAAAACCATGTAATTATTAACTATACAACAGATTTGCTTCTTCAATATTCTTTCATCCAAATGTTTTGAAATTCTCATGTTAAAAGGATTAAAATCTCTGTGAGGAAGAAAAAAATATATATACAAGCTTATTTTATCAGGTATCAAAAAGCAGCTAACTTGAAGACAAAACAGCCCATCTAATCAGCTATAGCAAAAATATGTTAGTTAAAGAAAGGGAGCAGAAGCCTTTATTCAGATTAATTCATATGAAGTTTCAGATATAATGAATGCAATCAAAGCAGATTTTTTGCAAGGCTATTTGAAGATTAAAATATGTAAGAAAGTAGGACTGCACAGTTCCTGGGGAGTTTAAAATGTAGTAGGGCTAAAAATCCACATACAAATATTTTTATACACATGCACATGCCCCAAAACATTCACAAAACCACATAACCTGCTGCACTGAACTTTATCTTCAAACAACCTGTGTGGAAAGAATTCATGTCACTGTTAGAAGCAGTCAGAATTTGGGCATTTTTAGTTTTGCTGAGTCCTCAAGGTCCTAAAAGTTTATCTTATACATTCCTGTGGAAGCTGGGAAAATCTATTACACGGCTCAGCACCTTGCACCTGTTACATGCACCAGTTTTCAAGAATATGTGGAGCAGAAATGAACATTGCCATATCCCGAAATTCTGGATAGTTCCAAAAGGCATTCCATGGATGTATCAGTGATTTGTACTGACAGCAAATTGTTTCCCTTACCTAGAGGGTAAAATTATGGCTGTGCTGGGAGAGGGGTGACAACAGCAGCACCACCACGAAGCCCACACATACACACAAACCTCAAAGGCCAGACACAAAAACCCTCATGGAAGGAGAGCACCTTCACTCCTTTGTGGTCTTAAAAATCCCTACTGAAGGTCTTTGTTCTAACCAGTAAAACCCTGCTTTGCTCCTGCCTGGCAGAGCAGCTGTCCTTCCATGTAACCACAGGGATTTTGAGCACTGCAGGTTTGTTGCACCACAGCTGGAATGGTAATTCCAAGTTTTCTGGAGGACTTTTAGCTTTGTATGTCACTCCCCGTCTGCAGGAATCGTGAAATCGTGGACCTTTAAACAGAACTTAAGAGCCTCTAACTTCTCTATTTTTTTTGACAGAGGGGTTAGTAACCAAGAAGTCACCTGAAAACAGCTTTGTTCTGTTTCTTCCCCCATACACACAGCCACATTCATGCTTCTGCCCACTCCTGATTATTTGAGAACAAAGACCATGACAAGATTTGAAAGGCACCATCTAGGGGATAAATACAGCAGTGTATTCATTATTTATTGGCTAAGAAGCTGAAAAACAGTATTTACTTTAGGAATTAAGTGGGAGTATTCAGCACATGCAGTCACAACAGAATAAATACTGGGGCTCTGACTGCAGAAATCTCTTCCAAGTATTTCCCAAGCTCACTTGAGATGAGATTAACTTCTGCCACTCCGGATCCTTAAAAGTATCTATTAATGATGACAGCATATGGCCAGATGGTAAACAACTCTGCGACAAGGCTATAATACACAATTTACATGGGGGAAAAAAAAAAGACAGAATAACAGAAAGAAAAGTCTGTATAATTGCAGCTTTCTTGAAAAGTTTGGACAGTGCTGGAGGTGTGTTAATTCAACACCCGGTGGTTCAGGACTGCCGCATTTCTATCCAAGGTCATTGCTCAGTTTTGTGGGCCACACCTGTAGCCAAGCAAGGAATCAAATCAACCTTGAACTCAAAACCAGTGCACGCTATTAAAATTGTACTCGATTTGTCACTCTGAACTTTCTGATCAGCTCAAGATAGACCATAATTCTTCTGATGACCAGTTCATAAGGTTCTAGATAACACCTGATGCTGCCTATCAATGTCAGTTCAGCCAAGAGCACAGTTAACATCCACAAGAACGTGCAAAGCTGCTTCACCTCAGTCTCTCAGTTCCATTCTCTCTTGGTTTTTCTCTCACATTCAGAGAGCAAGCCCTGGTTTTCACAGCTTGGTGCTACACTGTGCTATTCTGCAGAACACACAGGGCTCTGATCTGCACGTGGACCTTTTTGTAGCCAGCCAAGCTCAGCTTTATTTCTTGGATGAGATCCAGTCATAACTTTGGTTCTCACTGTTGCATGGTAGAGAACTGTGTGTTCTTATCTCTCTGAGTGGTGTCACGCTAAGAAATTCTGTTAACACACCTCACTGTACAGGAAGATGCACAAACACACCTGTATCTCAAAGTTCTGCACGTGCCTCTGTCTCCTTTCTCCCCGTAACACGGCACGAGAGCAGTGTGGGCTGACATGGCTCTCCCTCCCAGCCATGCTGCAGAACAGCTCTTATCAGATCAACCCTTCACAGCCAAGGAGCAGAAAAGGTTCTGTGATATTATGCTGGGGTTGTTGTTTTGGCAGTGGGAGCCAAAGACAGCAGTGAAAGCCCTTGCTTAGCAAAATCCCTGTTGTACAGGTTCATTTACTGCCAGTGAATCAGCTGGGTCTGACATCTCCAAATACTTAATCGTAAAAATGACACAAAAGGCAGCTATAAAGCAGAGGTTGTGCTGTTGGGTTTTTGTGCAGGCAGCATCCCACTCAAACTATCTTCATTTCAAATTCAGGGTTACAATCCTTTTAAAACAGTTGTTCAGAGACACTCAGAATATAATCAGCACTCTTCTATGTCTACTTCTCTCCCTTTAATGTGTTTCAGAACTTATACTGCAACAGACACAGTTGTTATAACTCAACCCTGTAAATAAGGCCAGCATTCTGCACAACCTTACTTTAAACTATATTTATACCAACTGAAGTATATTTCATTAGTGTCAATGCATTGTCTTTAGTGTAATGGTTCAGTTTCTGTTCATTTTCAAGACACAGAAAAACGGTCATGTCCAGCAATTTGATGACTGCTACATGTAATTAAATTAGCGTTAGCATTTCTATCCCTAATATCTTATACATCTCTAACTTTCATATTGCTTTAGAAATTAAGCTATAGGGGTAGAAGAATAAAAAAAAGGAGACCAGATTTTCTCCCACTGGTACAGCTACTCTATACCTTCCACAGAGGAAGCAGATTCCTCTAGTGATCATTCAGGCAACACTAATGTGATAAGCTATTTACACAATTTGTACTGACTGGAATAGTAAAATTGCAGTGAAATCATAAAATACAAGCCTATAGTGTTAATGACCCCTCATTAAGAAAAAGAAGACATTCACAACTTGTTTCATCTGGAAATAGTCACAATATTATTAAGTTCTGAATACAAACTTCAAACAGTATCAAACAGAGCATTTTTGTCTTTCAAATTATAGCACTTGCCAACACACTGAACAAGTCCCTACTCACCTTAAGAATTTTGCTTACAAGCACTTAATTACTGAAAGTCGATTCTCAATCTGTGCTGTTAATGAGTCTTAGAGTACCAGTTAGATAAATATTGTCTTGATAAATTTCCATTTTCATTTGACTAAAACTAGGATACCACTTATGCCCTCAAAACTGCAAAAGCAAGCATGAAGTAGTTCTACTCCTTAACCTGGCATCAAAAGAACTTACACTACTCTCAGCCACTGAAAGAAAGAGCACAGATAAACTCCTGTTAAAGCTTTTCAGACGAGTTTATGCAGCAGAAATCATACCCTTGATTTCCACCACCATAGTAACATGCACAAATGCATTTCTCCTGCAGGTGGACATGAATCTGTTCTCCCGGAAACAATGGTCAACCCTGTTCTAATTAATAAGAAAGTTAAAAGATCAAAGTCATGTAGAGGAGACGTCCCTGTCAGAAAGATCATGCTGGAGACAACCAATGGTGGCAATTCAGAAGACGATTTGCTGTGGCGCATCCACCTGGGAAGTCACCGCCTGAGGCACGCCCCTGGACAAGGAGATTCCTGGGATCTTACCCACTGCAACAACACACCGTGGAGTTTTGACAACCAGAGACTGATTTCAAAGGGAAACGGCACACTGCAGGCCAAGGAATCAGCAGGAGCAAGTGAACTGTCAGAGCTCAGGCAGCTGGGAAGTTCAAGCCTGTTGGACAGTCTCGGCAAAGAGAACGGCTGCAACATTTCAAGCTCCTGCCAAAAGCCTCCTCTGAAATCAGCCACTGCAGCACTTTGGGAATATCAGCAGATTTCTGCTACAAAATGCATGCCAGCCTCCAACAAACTGAACTTTTACCCTTTCCCGAATAGGAAAGGGCCCAGAATTTCTGAAGCAGCAAGGAGGCTTGGGTTATACGTCTCACAATGAAGATATTCAGTAATACCTAAAATTTAGTCAAAAACTTGACTAAAATTTAAAATAGCAAAGTAGTCTTTCTAGTTAGCTACACAGATCAACCTGCTGAGGGTCTACTACTTTTATTAGCCACAGAAGATTCTGACTATATAATCTTTAATATCTTTATAATTTTTAACACATGATTTCATCATTCACTTTCAAGATATTTGAGATAATTTCTGATGTATTTTTCAAATCAATTAATAAAACCTCTGCTCATTTCTATTGTTGTAATGAGACTTAGTAAATGTAATTCCTTTCTGATACATAAATTTTATCATAATATATTGTTGGTTCCCATCTATCCCCAGTGTTTCATTAGAAAACTAATGAGGTCTCCCCTCCTGCAAGATCTTTAGAGGGAGGAGACCCTCTCTTGCAGGTGCTTTTCAATGACACAAACAGGATCTATGCATCACCCACTTCTGGCTGCAAGTGTTCAGACAGGCCTCATTTTCAAATGTAGGCTTCACAAAAATTGGAGATGGGAAATGCCTCCCCACAGTAACTGGGGTTTTTTCTTCACAGTAGTTCAGTATTTAAAGAATGATTAGGAAGAAAAAAAATATAAAGCACAGATATACCTAATAGATATAACAGAGAAAAATAGTAGATAACAATCAGTCCATATGAAACAAGAAATTACCTGGAAGGAAATACTTCAAAAACTTCGTTGTCCTTTGATTGAATTAGTTATCTTAATTAAACATGGACCTTGAAAACCTTGGTTTAAAGTCAGTGCAGGTTTATGCATGGACTAAGTAACTAACTCCTTTGTAAACTCCTTCATACAAACACTTTGTCCCTTCCTCAGGCTTCTCTAGCATATTACTGTGCTTTGTACTGACTGGAACTAATTTAGAAAAGGCATTATGCCTGTAGAGAATCTTTCAATTTAATTGCCAAGGACATTATGAAAGAGCATCTTCAGTAAGTTTTCATTTGTTAGTGGAGTCATTTCAGTTATGAGAAAAGTTGCTATACAACATTTCAAGAGACCGGAATATTACACACACACAATTGTCTAATGCGAAAATTACGGGTTTTTTCCTAAAGCAGCTGTAGTGAAAATGGAACAGAAAAATAAGAAAAAGCCTAAAACTTCAAATACTAGGAAGCCCCACTTCTCAAAGGCACCTGATCTGCAAAACCTTTCCTGTTAACTTCTTCATGTTTGGCCATCATGGGCAGGAGCTTTCATCACTGTTATCACAGATATAGCCAAGTTTCAAGCACTGAACTCAAGACTGCCATAAAGCAGGTTTACTCTAAGTTTATCAGCAGGTAAGCCTGGCTGATTTATGAACATGGGGGAACCTGGAATCCTGAAATTCTAGTTCAGTGTCTTGTTCACAAGCCCATGATCCCTGTGAGGTTCCCATTTCCAAAGCTGGAAACAGGACCCTCATGTAGTTTGCCTGACTTCCTAAGGAAAATGTTAGGACAGTCCTATAGGTCCCTCCACTCTAGAATAAATGACACTGCTATGCAATGATTTCAGTCACACATAAATGAAATGGAATAAAATCCCTTTGCTGCTGGGACAGCATGCTGCTGGCCACATGAAAGAATTAGCCCACATGAGTTACTTGTAACTGGTGTTACCCATCAAAAGAAAAGTTTATGTCTTTTACAGGCACCAAAACCATTCCAGGAACAAGCCCCAGCCCTCCGAGGGCCTCAAACACAAAACACAGTATTGAGAAGCCCATGTCGTACAACCAAATCCCTGAAGCCTCACACTCTGCTCCCATTCCAGAACATTTTGGGGACTAGAAGTGACAGTGGAGCACTGCCTCAGCCTGAGGTGGTGTTTAGCACCAAGTTTTCTACACCCCTCATGTATTCTTCCAGCCCATTCTCTGAACTCAGGTTAACTTTTGACAGCCCCACAACCAGGCAAGACCCTGCCCACCCACACTGATGGGGAAATACAAGCTCCCACACTAAATCTCACCCTCAACACTGCTGCCTTCAAAAAATACAGAAAAAAAAACCCTAATCTGCACACTTCTGCCTCACACACAAAGGTGGCAGATGAGGGGTGGCTGCAGAACACTCAGCCCCAATCCAGCCTCAGCCTCTCCTGCAGGGACAGTCCCTCAGGCAGCCTTGGGGACCCCCACCACAACCCAAGGATGAGCCATCAGATACTCTGGAGCCAGCAGCTCCTGCTGTTGTCCACAAAATCAGGTTCATTACCCAGTGTACCACAAGCCAATAATTACACACTTGAGAGAGACATTATTTATTTCAGAGTTCTACAGGCCTGGGTGCTCCATGGTATTCCACAAATCAAGCACACTGTCTAAGCTTTTTACTATTTATTCATTTAGCAAACAAAGGCATTATTGTTCATTTGCTGCAAGTTAGATAGTTCTGTTCTTAATTAGTATTCTATCTTCTACTGGTTAATGATTCTCTCGTTTCTTATGCTAATAACTTTCTCATCTTTTGGTCTGTTGGTTTCTTGAGTCAGTAGTCGTGATGTGTCCCTGCCAAAATTACCTTTTACTCAGCTGGAGCTGATTTCAGCACAGTTACTGAGTTAGTTTTATTTGTTTCTTCCTTATCATGGGAGTTCTGCCAAACGTCCTTGCAGCCTGTAAATTCTGCATTCTTTGTGTCCACTATCAGTAGTAGCTCCTTCTTCCCAAGCTTTGTTAACTTTCCCCAAGGTCTGAGATCACTGAAACATGTCGAGCCCTAAACCTTAACAAGGCAATTCTACGAACAAGTAATTTATTTTTTCTAACATCTGAACATCGCTTAGACTTTGTAAGTTGCTGTTTCATGGGTTATGTCTCACAGAACCACAGAATGGGTCGGGTTGGAAGGGGCCACAGTGGTCATATGGTCCCATCTCCCTGCTCAAGCAGGGCCATCCTAGAGCACATGGCACAGGATTGTGTCCAGATGGTTCTGGAACATCTCCAGTGAGGGAGAATCTGCAGCCTCTCTGGGCAATCTGTTCCAGTGCTCAGTCACTGCTCAGGGAAGAAGTTTTTCTTCATGTTCAGACGGAATTTCCTGTGCCTCAGTTTCTGCCCGTTGGCTCTTGTCCTATTGCTGGGCACCACCAAGAAGAGCCTGGTCCATGCTCTTGGCACCTCTCTTTAGGCACTTAACACAACCTTGATGGGGTAAATCTCCTCAGGGACAGGACGAGAGGACAGGGCCTTATGCTGTGCCAGGGTAGCTTTCGGTTGGGCATTTGGAGGAATTTCTTCGTGGAAAGGAAGATTATACACGGGAATGGGCTGCTCGGCAGGTGGCGGAGTCACCGTCCCTGGAGATGCTGAAGGAAAGACGGGACATGTCACCCAGAGCCATGGTCTGGCTGACAGGGTGGTGTTCCGTCATACGTCAGACTCCATGGCCTCAGAGCTCTTTTCCAGCCTAACTGACACTGTGATTCCGTGATTCCTTTCTTTTCCACTCGGCTCGGAAGCACGCAGAGCCCAAGCACCAACGGGAACCCCGACCGAAGGGAATTCTGACCCACTGCGCGCCGGGCACTCCGCGCCGCCCCTCAGTGAGGGCAGGGCGCGGCCATGGCGGGCGGGGCGCGGCTTCACCCACGTCACGCCCGTCTCCCTGGGCCTTCCGGGCTGCCGTAGGAGCCGCTCCCGACCCTCTCCCTCAGGGACAGCGGCCCTCGCCTCCTTCCCTCCCGGGAAGCAGCTCAGGGAGCAGCTGCGTCGGTCCCCGAGCTTCCCCCGGCGGCGGCTGTGCCGAGCCCGCGGGGCGCAGGTGGGTGCCCGGGGCCGGGGCCGTGCCCGCACCGCCGCGGTGACAGCGGGGGGCTGGCGGTGCCGGCGCTGCCCTGCACGGGAGGCTCGGGGTGTGCTCCTGGGGAGGGATGAGGGGTGAGGGGTGAGGATGCTCCGGCACCCCCGGCCCGCAGGGATGGAGCTGCCGGCCCTGTGGGTTTGCTCATGGCGCTGCTTCAGTGCTTCCCCTCCTTCAGCCGCGGAGAATTGTGTCAGCGCTATGCTTGCCTCCTTTTTAGGGAAAATTGATGTGTCCTGTCTTGTTATCTAACCGTTCTGACAATCCCCTGTTCTTTCTGTCAACAGTTTACCTTTTGAACCTGGTTGTTGCATCTCGTGTCACTCATCTTACTTCTCCCCTTGTTTTATGTCACATATAAAGCAAACTGGCCTTAGAGGATGGCATTTTATTTACAAAAGCTCAGTCTTGCATTCAGAGTCTTTCTGGGGAAATACCCCCGGTTGTTTACTCAAATGGGTTTTGAGAAAGTCCCTTTAATCTCATATCGAAAGTGAAATTGTGTCAGGAGCGCTTGTGGCGTTTCATGGCTGATGGAAGTGAGTCACAAACGTTTTTGCTATGGATTCTCATGCAGTTTAGTGATGGTGTGATGGAATTTATTTTAAGTGTTAGAAAGGTTACGTATAAAATCACAGGTTTTGCGTTTGTGGAAGCAGAATTTTATTTTTTATATAGAGAGTTTGTAAGAATAAGTTTAATTGGAGACTACAGTGGTGTTTTTTGTTTTGATAGCTTAATTAGAAATCACAAACTTACCAAGCTATAGTATTGATAAACAGATGAATGACCAGTTTATAAATGTCACCTGTGTTTACAATTACAATGCCTTAAGCATAGATTGCAATTTTAAATTTTATCTGGGTAACCCAAAGCCATGGGTAACCTTTTTTGTTAATTTTAAGTAGAATTATGGCTATAAAATGGGTCTTCAGCATAACCTTAAAAGGGGAAAATTATGGTTACAGGCTGCTCATGGGAATTCCCTGGCATATTTTGGGAAAGGGGAAAAGCTGCATTGATAACTACAGTGCAATGTTTTGAAAATTGAGTGTTTTTGTCACTTTTAGCTTTGTAAATGCCATTGTTTGCCTTGGCTCTAAAATAATAGCAGCAGCATCCCAGCAGGAAAAAGAATGTCTGTTTGTCTCTGCTAGTTTTGGCAGACACTGTGCAAATTACAGCAATCCAACTGGAAGGATTGTTAAACCATCCCCTTGCCCAGTTCATCCCTCTGACTCCTGTTCAGAGGAGACTGTTGTCAGTGCAGCTTCCAGGGAATTCTTTGTAGCTCAATACAGCTGGGCTTGAGGTAAGGCTGACCAGTCAACTTACCATGTATTGGATATTTGCCTACTTTTCTTTTCCCCTCAAATAGTGTTTTTCTGAGCCAGGAGCAGTTTTTGAAACTGGGGGAACTCCTCCCTTTTCTCCTGAGAGCTGTGTGCCAATAAATAAGAATGAAAGATGGAAACCACTCTGAAAGAAAAGTGAAACTGATTAACCGAATTTCATGGCCACCTTAGTGCATGTGTGCCAACATTTTAAATGCTTTTCTGTATAAATTAGGACATTTTCCATATGATTCCCAGTGTCCACAAGTCTCTCATGCTCTATCATGTGCCATGGGGGCTTTTTTCTGTTGAGATCACTGCACCCACCTTTCTTTGCCCTGTGTGCCTTCCCTGCTTCTTGGGATGTTTGTTGCGTTTTTTATTCCCAGGGACATGCTGATTAACTCAGAGTTCCCTGCTTTCTCCAAGCTGAATCAGAAGTGGTGGATTGAGCAGGGCAGAACAACTGAATTGTCCATTTTGATGTACTGACACTTTCTGCAATCCCAGCTCACATGAGGGGATAGGAAGAGGTTTAATTTGTCTTGAAATGGCAGGGCTCTTCTAAGTTATCCCTACTCCAATCCAAATTTCACCCTCTTTTCAATAATTTTTTCCCCATTTTTTCTTACAGTTTGGCCTCAGTTTCCCTTCCCCACCAAAATGCATTTAATACTTATCATTTACTGCAGAATTCCAAAATGTCACTAAGACTTCTTGAAAAGAAGAATATCTTACTACAGGAAAGCTGTACTAAAGGATTGTTTCTTTTTCTTTCCTTTCCCTTCCAACTGTGCTTTTATTTTAAAAGAATGGCGCAAAAGAAGTATTTGATAGCAAAACTGACAAGCTGCTTAAGAGAAGACAAAATTCAGCTATGGAAACCACCCTATACAAATGAAAAAAAAGAAGCTGGTAAAGAGATGAAGGTAAATATTTTCTCTGAGCTGATGTCATACATCTTCCATGTCATACTGCTGGTGCATTGTCCCAGTTTTTCTTCTCATTTTCTTAGGAGCTTGTACAAAAATATTCATCCAAGCTGAATATCAATGAGAATGATACAGAGAATATGCTTGAAGAAATACGGTGTAAAGCAATTGAGCGTGGGACAGGAAATGAGAATTTTAAAGTGACTGGGATTGCAAGACTTGATATATATCTGCCTCGTAGAAAAGTGAGTAACACTGCAGAAAAGTCTGCATGAGTAGCTTTACTTTGAGCTTTTGAGTTCTAGATCTGTGTCTATGCAGATGTTTTCACTACAACTTTTTCAGGTGTTTTGTATGACTGATCTCTGTCAGGTGTATAAAAAATGGGAAGGGGGAATAGTATATTTAAGTTTCCCAGGTATATGGGAATATCATGGCAAAGGACTATAATATTGAGGAGATGAGTAATTTTTCCCTTTAGGATTTAATGACAAATAATCTTTCAATTAAGAAAAGTAAATTTGATTTAACTGTCTATTTCAATTTGATTTCTTTTGATGTAACTGCTTGTATTAGCAATAAAGAACAGACGTATTTTTTCAGCTGTAGAATACCTAAAATTGAGACAGCATTTTAATGTCTCTTGGACTTGGAAATGAGAAGCAGGATTTTCTGTTGTGGTGGCATTCACCTGTTCCCTTCATAGATTCATAGAATTAGAGAGTCACAGAATCATTAAGGTTGGAAAAGACCTCCGGGATCATCGGGTCCGACCTTTACCAACCCTCACCTTGTCAACTGAGCCATGGCACTCAGTGCCTCTTCCAGTTGTTTCTTGAACACTTCCAGGGATGGAGATTCCACCACCTTCCTGGGCAGCCCATTCCAATGCTGAACCTTCTAGACCAGGCTACTAAAAGCTTCTCCAACAGAGAACTGAATTGATTTTTTGCCCTTTTAAAGTCAGGCTTCAACTTTAGTTTCACGCATAAAATACTCCTGTAGTGAAAAATAATTACCTGGGCTAAAGGGTAGAGAGTTTTAAGTGATTGCTATGCAGTTAACACAACCAAATAGTTTTATAATTCTACTTTATAATGCTGCTGGGCAAGTAGGGGAATGAATTAATTTAAAATTCCAGTTTATCTAATCTGGGACCAGAGACACTAATAGGAATTAATCATAACTTAGCCAGTCACAGGTGAGTGGCATAATTGCAAAGCACAGTTAAGATTGGAAGTGCATAATTAAATTAATTAAAATTGTTTGGTTCTGAATTTGGATTTATTTAATTCTGAATATTCTGCTGTTATAATGCTTATTTTTAGCACTATAGCAAGTACAGGACTGGAAATTACTATGTATGTCTAGCTATAACACTCTAAACATGATTGTTATTTGAAAAAAAAATGTTATTATAGAACAGTTAATTAAGAAAATGTCCAAAGTATCTTGATATCATGCTTTTCCTTCCCTCTTTCTTTTCCCCACCCAATATAATTACTACAGAGCAGGAAAATCCCCCTGGAAACCAGTTTGTTCATCACAGGCAAGGAGCTCAGATCCCAGTAAGTGCAGTCACCCTTCGTGCTTCTCTCATGAGACACCACCCTGTCCTACAGCTTGTAAAAAAATGCAAACAAACCCACTTTTTGTTTGATTTAAGCTTTTTCTTAGCATGTATTCTCTGAACAGGATGTCCAGTGTCCCTGTAGGGCAGTTCTTCATGGGAACAGCTGTGGTTTAACAGATGGAAAACAGGAAAAAGATAGTTCTGTGTAAATCCCCAGCAAGTACCTGAGAAGGCACCAGTGATCAGTGTTCCAAGTCTCTAATCAGGCAGATCTTCTAAACAGTGAACATTACTTCTCTTTCTATTGTGTTTTTAAGCCTAAAAAAATCAGGTTCTTTGCTGTCTGTTTTGCTTTTTCCCATTTTGTATCCCAGGTTTTCCCTATATGGTACATAAAGCTCTCTGATGATTTATTTTACTTCTTGCAGCCTTCTGTAGCAAAAGTTTTAAGTCATTTACAAGCACTAACTTTTAGGTTTTATTGCTATTGTAACAACAATATCTATAACCCTAGAAATTTTTGTTCATGGATGAAATTATTTATTTCACAGGATAGCACAGGAATATGCATTACAAGAAAATGCTGTGAAAATAATCATAAATAAGAAGCAGCTTGATCTGGGTACGTATCTCTAGTTAAGGGTACTTTTATGCTAATTTTCTAGTTTTCTGATTCTCAGAAGAAAAATTGCCTTGCAACTCTATTAATTTCAGAAATTTCCAGAAAACGGCAGTTACATTTGTCAGATTCTGCTTTACAGGAAATGTATTAAATTACAATAATCCACATTCTTAAATAGAATTAGATCAATTAAAGGAATACTGTAATGAATGTTGAAAATCCCCTTTTCTAGTGTTGAAAGACTGAAAATGCACATTAAAGAGAAACTCTAAATTTCTTTGAAAACTTTATTGTATAATAGCACTTTCAAAGACGTTTTTGTAATGCTTTGCCCATGCTCAACCTGTCAGACATGTGGGAAGTGATGATACAGCTTTTTCTTTGCTGATGGCCCTGGAATATATCAGAATTACAACCATGGAACTGAGAAAAGGAGCTTGGATTCAGTTACCAGTTCCTCTGTCCTGTACTCTTGTGGTGGATGATCCTGGACATGTTCTTATTCCAGTTTTTGCCTGAAGATCAATTAGCTGAAGTAGGAATAATGGTATTTTTTGGATGTTTTGAAAAAAAAAAAAACAAGGAAAGAACTATATTAGTCACTTCAAAAGCACTTTTAAGATGCAAGTCTGATTCTAAATTTTGCTGACTGTGTCAGTAATTTTCAGGGGCTTTGACTGAGTTCTTAAGTCTTGCAATTGCAGTAGTTCCGGTAGTTGAATTGTGTTAACCACACTCCATTTTGCAGGTAAAACCCTTGAGGACCAGGGTGTAACACACAATGCAAAAGTGATGGTGCTTCAACTGGAACAGAGTGATGAGGAAACCAAAAGAAAAGTTCAGGAGGAAGAGCTTCAGTGCAAGAAAGAAAAAGAAATAAATGACAAGATGCAAAGAACTAAGAAGGGTTTGGAAATTCTAGCAGAGAGAGGTAAGGGGGTTTGTTGGGTTGCAGGGGAGGTGGGTGTTCATTAATTTTTGTGCATCAAAAATTACATTCTCAGAGGCCTTTCAACATGAAAGAGTGCCTATACCCTGGCGGAATTTCAGTTCATACTTTTCTAGGGTTCTGCCTACTTGAAAACTGGATTTTAAGTTGGCCAGAACTTTATTTTCTACCCTTTTTACACAACTAGAATGCTACAGAAAAACTTTGGCACTTTGAGAAGGATATAATATGAATCAATTATTTAATTGGCACTTGGCAGTTAAGGGACTGATGACTTGTGAGAAGCTTTAGATTTATTGTAGACATAAGCACAGTGGCATAATGTGTTAAAAGTCATTAAACCCTTTTTTTTGTAGTTCAGCTATGGCTGTGTGTAACCATGGTTTCATTGTGCAGAGCAGCTCGTTTGTCACTGTCATCTACAACATGGCTGTGGTGTTCTCATTCCCTTGGATGTTGATTCCTGGCAACTGTGGATTAAGTTAAAGGGATATAGTTAATTTAACAGTAATAATTCTTCAAAATGAGGTTGTGTTTGTGAGCTGCAGTGCTTGATGGTGAGTTTAAATCACTCCTCTATTCCATTGGTCCACAAATCCACAAACAAGGAACTGTGGAGCTGAGCAGGTAACGAATTCCTGCCAAATGCAGAAACACCCAAACAAAGCTTCAAAGCTGGTGACTGCTGGTTTCTTACCATAATATCAGATTTGGAACACATGATGGAAGTGTTTGCATTTTTGGACTTAAGGGGTGGTTTAGACCCCAAATTTTGAATCCTGAATAGGGTCTCTTTATGGTTTTTGGCATTGTCAGTTACAGCCAATGCCAGAGGACAGAGCAGAGTCTGTAGTGGGCTCCCAGGCTGAAGGTTCTGGGAGAAGTGTGGTAAGGGTTTAACAACGCTTCTGTTTCAGCTGAGAGAAACCGCAGGGCAGAAGCTTTTAATCTCAACAAACTCTTCCTTAACTGTCTTTTGTTTACAAGAAAATCATCTTTTCATTGTAAATCGAATGGAAGTGAAAAAAAATTGATAGTTTGGTTATAAGCATTAAAGATGTGGGGAAGGAAAATACTGAGCTGTATTTTTTCCTGCTTTATCAGCTGTGCTCAGTTGTATTTTTTAAATATTCTATGCTTTTGTTGATAAATTGTTTCAAATGTTATGTTGCGTAAAATTTAGGTGTTTTGTCTTCTGCAAAAAAACCTTCTTTATAATTCATGGAATTTTTAACATTGTGTCTAAATATCTGCATGCACAAGGCCCTTTCCACAATGACGTTTCTAGAAGTTCCTCACGTTTACCTGGCCAGAGCCACTGTTGGTTGGTAGGTCCAGAAAAACACACATGCGGCCTTTATATGTAATTCTGATTTTTTTGTTGTTTTTTTTGCTGTTTTGTTTAACAACATCCTTACTAACATAATCTTATGGCAGCAGAGTTGCTCTGTTGAAGGCGGTGTTTAAAATTCAAACTTTTTTATATCTTTCAGAGGAGTACTTGGATCCAGACTCTGTTCCATACCTAGATATAGCTAATCAAACTGGCAGGTCAATTCAGATTCCACCTCAAGCTAAAAAGGTAGGTGAAAACATCTTACTACTAAGATGGCTTTTTAAAGCTTGACCTGTGAAACATTTAAAATATGGGATTCAAATACAGCCAGACTTTTTGAGGATGTAACCCTGGGCCCACTAGATGTTTGTTTAATACAAATAATTTTGAAATAAAATTGAAGTAGAACTCTATAGTGAGGAATATTTCAGCCACCTGGAGACAACCTCTGATTGCTGATCTCATTGCAGGTCTAATCTTGCACTGACCCCTGTGGGGTCCATATCTTACTTTGGGGTTTAAGATGGGCTTTAATTTTGGTGTATCCTAGTGCCTATTATAAATTTTGGGTGTCCTAGAAAGGTGTGAAACTAACTTGTTTCTTAGGCCTTATTTCTATTTGGAAACTTGATGAGTGTGGACGTGCAGTCCTGAGAATTTTCTCCTTCTCACGAACCGTGTAGGAAAACAAAGATAAACTGGAATATTTTTACTCTCTTTCTAATCTTATGTTTTGCTAACTGGAGCTGTAAGGCTTCAGCCAATCACCCTGGGGGGTGGGATGATACTGTCCGATCACTATTACGTATATATCTCTGTATAAAAAGTTAGAATCAAAATAAAATCTGACACACTTCTGCTTTCTACACTGCTTGGCGTGGTTCTTGGCTCCTTACTCCTGCAAACAGCGACAGATGAGTCTCTCTAAATTGGACTGTTAAAATAGTTTTTAGATCTTTTTCACTGTGTCCCCTTTGAAACCTCAATTTGTTCATTGTGCAAGGAAGTTCCACACTCTCAACTGAAAATAGCTTTGGTTGGGTGCAAGTGTTGAGTTACAGAAGGAGTGACACACCTGATGTTGGCCACTGAAGCAGAAGAAGAGTGATAGGTGCTGCCTTTCAGGGTTACTGGATTTTCTGAAGATAAATACAATTTTTACAAGTACTTGGAATTACATCCAGTGACAAAAAATGTGAAGAAATGAGCCAGCGTGTTCCAGCTGCTGCACCAGCCTCTCTGAGGCCTGCTGTGATTTCTGCATCACCTGGAGTGTCTGGGTGATGGGGATGACACTGCCCACTCGCAGAGTGCATGCTGTTCTGATGAAGTGCTGAACCTAATAATTCACTGAAGAGTTAAAGCATCCAGTGTTCAAGTGAATGAGATTTCATCAGTATTGATCAGAGGAAATATTGCAGGTTGTTTCTATCCAGAATTATTATCACGTTTCCATTTCTTACACCACAGGAGTGTTTTCCTGATGCATTCAAAATTTAATTTTCAGTTCTGAGGTTTTTCCAGGAGGTGAATTTTTATGTTTTGCAAGATATTTGTGATAGCAGAGCGGAACAAATCTGGTGCTGTTCGGAAGCGTAGCACCCAGAAAAATGCTGAGCTTTGTATCACTCACCATTGAAAATCTCTCTAGGGTTGCATACTTAAAGTAAGCTTGGTGCAGCATTTCATGAGCCAGTAACATCCGTTCTTTTAACTGGGCAATATCTGACATTATCAGATGGGAGAAAACTCTGAAGCAGTGTGAAACAGCACTGGTCTTACAAAACTGATACAGTGGTACTTTTCTAGGAAGAACAAGGACTGGTGGATTACCTGGGTATTTCCTTTTAGCTCTTTGAGTTGCGGAGGCGCAGTCAAAAGTCTCAATCTGTTTTTCTAGGCACTCGTGCTGGCAATGGGTTACCATGAGAAGGGCAGAGCGTTAATGAAGAAGAAAGAATATGAGATAGCACTGCCGTATTTGTTGGATGCTGATAAACACTTCTGGTAAGAACCATTTTGAGTCCTTGTGTCTCTCTTTACTGTCAGCCCATAAAGGAGCAGCACAATCTCTACCTGGGCATATAAATCAGGGCCAGTTTTGCCTGGGGTTGCTTCACACCCCTTCTTGCAGATGGGAAACAGCAGATAAAGCTCTGACTTGCAGTGACAGGTGGCTTCATGTAGAACAGCTGAAGCAGATACTGCCACTGGGCAAGTTAATCTTTCATAACAACATAAACAGAAACTGTCAATATTCATGTACCAGGTTATAAATTGCATTAGCTTGAGAGACAGTTATGGATACTCATTTGCAGTTCCTCCTGTGAAGTAATAATTTCTTGTAAAAGGTGGAGCAGATAGCTCAGGTCAGTAACCATACCAGGGTTTCTGCAAGTAAATTAGTTTCCTGTCAGCTGTCAGAGCCCTAAATTGCTCTTTTGAGATCCCAAAAGTAATGCTGTCCCTGTCTGTTTCTCATCTGTGTGTGTGTGCAGGGAGACTGGCACATTACTCAGCACGTTCATGTGCACTGAGGCAGTTTCTCAGTCCTCCCAAGGATTACACAGGGTTTAATTCCATTATGCTTTTAGAGATGCCATATTAAACAGTAGCCACAGCTCATTTTGTTACTGATATGCTTTAAGATGTAGCATTGGCATCAGTCCTGTGTGTCAGTGAATGGGATGGGGGATCAGGACTTGATTCCCGTTCCCCTGGCATCAGTTTGCTGCCTCAGATAGGAAGTGTGCTTTCTCCAACATGAGTGTGCACACTCCCAACATGTTGTCTTATGAGTGTTAAAAAGGGTGTGTGTGAGGAAGAAATAAACAGCCCTCTCCCAGAAAAAAAAAAAAATTGTTTTATTTTCCAGTGAGTGTAGCACGGAGCTGCTGAACACCGTTGATAATTACGCAGTGCTGCAGCTGGATATAGTGTGGTGCTACTTCCGTCTGGAGCAGCTGGACTGCCTGGATGATGCAGAGAAAAAGCTGTCCACAGCACAGAGATGCTTCCAGAGGTGCTACGGGGAGAACCACGAAAGGCTGATTGACATCAAAGTATGCTGGGTTTGATTTAATTGGGGTGGGATTTTTTTTCTACATGTATTCAGTTACTGTTCAAGTATTGCAAGACTGGCTTTTAGAAGCTTAAAGTTTTCCTGTGTATCATTAGCCTGTCATCTGGTTCTGTAATTGTCAGCACAGGGAAATCATTGGGCCTGGCAAAAAGGTCATGGCAAACGTGTGTTTATGTGCACAGACACCATCAGGGGTTTAGGTGTGGTGCTTTATCTGCACACTGAGTGTCACAAAGCCCTGACTATGTCTTCTTTAAATGTGTAGAGTGTTCTGTTGATAATGAACTGGTGTTCTACCACATGATTCTATCTACATGGTCCCCCCTCCTTCTTTAAACAATTCCTTAGGGAAGCTATGGTCGTGAGAAGGTTTTATTTCTACGGCTTTACCTCCTTCAAGGGATCGGGCACTACCACAGTGGCAGAGAAAAGGAGGCTGCGGAGTACATTCAGAAGGTAAGACAGCTTTAGGTGAAACCCTGGAGTCCTTTACTCCAGTCCCTCAGTTTGGGTTCCATCTTGCGCCTGTTCTGTGCTTACTCAGAGAAATGGGGAGGCATTTTTTGTTTGTATGTTAACAGTATAAGTGGTGTCATTTTGTTCTTTCTGTACCCAGGCGTCTTCTTTATACGGAGAGCTGTCCATAGATCCTGATAAAGTGGATCGCCTGTCACTCCTGGGATTCTCGGAGCAGGAAGCTCGCCTTGCCCTGCGAG
Organism: Melanocharis versteri; assembly: GCA_013397845.1. Lineage (NCBI taxonomy): Eukaryota > Metazoa > Chordata > Aves > Passeriformes > Melanocharitidae > Melanocharis > Melanocharis versteri. The sequence goes on from VZTG01000031.1 coordinate 190,560, forward strand.
CATGCCACGGGAATGTGGAGCATGCTGCCAATCTGATCACCAACAGGAGAGAGGTAGGGGCAGTGAAAGCATTAAATCATGGATCAGATGAGTTGGGGTGTCCGTGACACGTGTGTTGTGTGGCCAGAGCAGCGTGGTGCTAAATTAAGGACTTGGATTATCCCGCTTCGGCACTGTTGGTGTAGCTGACAGTCTGACGTGTTGGCACAAGTTTGAAACCAAAACTTAATGCATTAACGAGGGAAGCTCTGTCTCAAAACAGATGGGATGAGAGCGCCAAAGACCTGTGGTTGTACCACAGACGCACATGGGGAGGCTTTGCACCCGTGTTTGCTACTCAGCAGTGCTCCGTATGGGAATAAACCACCAGGACCAAGCTGTCACTCCCAGGCTTGGCTGCCCCCTATTGTGGCTTTGTACTTGGAAGATCCAGGAGGGAAAAAGGAATTTTTTTTTTTTTTTGTGCTAGAGTGAGTGCAGACAGTGCTGTCCAGATCTGAAGTGATGTTTGGTAAGCTGAGGAGGCACTTCTAGACTTCAGACGGTGAAGTGTGGACAGAAAAGCCAACTGGCTGAGGGAAGGCTGAACAGAACTCCCTGGCTCCCTGCCCGGTTCTGACTGTCTGTCCTTGGCAAGTCTTGTCTGTAGGCCCATCTGCCAAACGGGTTTGTCACTTACCACACAGGGCCGGGAATAGCTGTGATGGCACCAGATCCGATCTGCAGAGCGGAAGTGTGGCGACAGGACTGGCTCATGGAAATGCAGCTTTATTTAGGAACGAGTGTCTGGCAGCACAGTCTGTATTTACGAAAAAAAAAAAAGCCTTTTCCTCAAGAGATTCAAACTTGAAGGAAAGAAATCCAAGAAACCCTACATGTGCAGGCTATGTGTTAAAGCATTCCCATGCACAGTGAGCTTTGCAGTGTCTGTGCTCTTGCAGGAAAAGGCGCAGATCAGGAGGGAAGAGAGAGCTAAAAGGCAGCGGCGGCTGGAAGACATCAATATCCTGAAGAGTATGGGCTACCCAGAGAGAGCTGCTCAGGTAGCTCTTCAAAATACACAGGGGAACCTGGACCAAGCCTTTAAGGTAAGTGATTTTTCAGTAGTAGTAGTGTTGTACAAAAGAAATTTGGTTGGGTTTTTTTTTTTATTGTTTAGCAGTTTCTTATTTTCTGTAGTCTATATTTTTTAGTTCATAGCTACCTTTTCTGAACTGTAGTGACTGAACTTGCACTTCCAGACCCAGTAAATCAGATATCACTTAAGTTGGCTGAGGTTTGCTTTTATCAACCATTGGGCTTGCATGCACAACCATGTTGAGGACTGTTGTAGCTCTGTTGCTCTATTCTGATCTCTGTCTGTTTTCTTGCAGTTTATTCTTGACAATCCCGAGTTACTGTTGGAAGATGATGATGATGATTCTGTGGCCATGGACCAGTTTCAGGTTTCCCAAGAAAGTATTGAGCAAGTAAGCTAGACCACTTGCTTTCTTGTGAGTTGGTTGTCTTGTTTCTGAGCAATGCTTGCAAAGGCAGTGGATTTTCGTTAGGCAAAGCTGTACAAATATTATTTGACCCATGTCACTCAGGCTGTCACACTCCAGGGTCTGGCATCCACTCTTCATGGTGAAATCACTCGGGCTAACATGTAATTTGTGTGTACTTCCTGCCCATTGCACCAACCTGCCACGCGTGGATATGGAGGGGAAGCGTGTGCACTGTAATGCTCTATCCCAAAAAAGACAGCAAATGAGAAATTTATTCAAGTCTCTAAACTCTGAAGTGCACAAGGGAAAGAGTTGGAATGTGTATTTCTCATGACAAGCTGTCTGACAAGCTCAGTAGTTAAGAGTGGCTGTGTAATTGATGTCAGGCAAGAAAACTGTATTGCCTAGGAAAAGTAAATAGCACATGCACCCTCCTGATACACTGGAGTGCTTTGAAGTTTCGTTTTGAAAACAGAAAAAGAATTGCTGTGGTACTAGACAAGAGGCTCTTGATCCTGCTCAACATCCCCATGCGTTTAATAGGTCACTGCCCTGTTGTTAACTGTTCCAGTAAACCAGAGTCAGTGTCCTGGAATTCCTGGCATGCAGCGCTTTTCTCTGTGTGAGAGAATGTCTGTCAGATCCAGAGTCAGATTCCTGTCAGACCCTGGTGTTGGATGAGCTTGGATTTCCCCAGATTTTCTTTATTATTACTTTTCCCCCCTCCTGCAGCTGATGTACATGGGTTTCAGCCGTGAGTCAGCAGAGCAAGCTTTGAAGGTCTTTAAAGGGAACATCCACGTGGCTTCCCAAACCCTTGCTCATTATGGGGGAGTTCTTCCCCCTTCACTGCTGCTGTCCTCAGAAGGGTCCAGTCCATCAGAGGAATCCGCTTCTTCCAAGGACCTGCTCACAGAGTCTGCAGGTGAGAATGTTGCATCTGGGGCAGGGGGGGCAAAGCCAAGGCTGTTCTTCTGGCTTTTGTAGGAAATAGTTAAGCAATTTCTGCTGAAATAGTGGTACAGTAATGCCCCAAGCTGCTTTTATTGGGAGCACAGTTACAGGAAGGCAGCTGTTGTCCCAGGTGAGCTGCAGCCCCTGCAGTGACAGCCACGCAGGGACCAGAGGGGACAGGTACCAGCTGCAGGCAGGTGCAGCTCAGAAGAAAAGGTGACACTCAGGGTGTCCTGGGCAGGGCTAAGGAGTTTGTTCCAGATCTGTGCTCTGCAGGTGGCTGACCTGCCTCCTTACTCCTTCCTCGTGTCCCTTACAGGGTTGAACCATAATCGATGCTTTCCATTTAACGAAGAAGAAACTTGCACATATTTTTTTTTCTCATTTGTCAGAGCTGTAGTGATCCCTGTTGTATAATAATTTCCTACACCATGCTTAAATAGTAAGGAAAACTGGCCATCCTGCCCTATCCTTTGCAGAGTACTTGTAAGGGATGCTTGTGCAGGAAGGGGCTGGCAGAGCAGCCACGCTGGTGAAACAGGGAGAGCACCAACTTCTTTCAGAGGCGAATTCACTGCTGCTGCTTTTTATTGGAAGGTTCCTCTAGTTCACCAACAGATGAAGACATGGAGACTGATGCAGTCAATGAAATCCTAGAGGATATTCCTGAACATGAAGAGGATTATCTGGATTTAACACTCGAGGAAGAAGAACAGATAATTCATGAATACTTATCCTATATACAAGTACCGCAGCACTAAATCCCATTAAATCTACTTCAGTTATATGTATTTACCTTGTCAAATTGAGTTTGGATTATAAATGCACCTTCAGCTTATCTCTTACTAAGGGCCTTGAATTCGGTTAAACTATAGTTGGAATACTTAATTCCTGCTTATTTGTAACTCTGCTTAAAGCCTACATTTGTGATACATTGTAATTTATTGTCATAGAAAAATAGAAACATTTATTTTCAGAAGAAAATTTAATAGAACTAAACTATATTTTTATTGTGAAATATGTTACTCACTTAGTAAAGAAGCATTTCTATACCATTTTAAAATACTAGCTTTAAAAGATAAACATGAGTTTGTAAATGAGAAACCTTAGCTCATGAGGCTGTAGAGATATATCAGCTTTCCAACTTTTCTTCTGAAAGATTTCTAAGAGACGTTAATGTATCTGTTGTGCATGGGTTTATACCGTGTTCTGCTTGTCCCTTCCTGCAGGTGTTACACAGGCAATAAAAGTAACTCTGTGCTGCTTCTGCCTTCGGTGAGAGACCTCTGTGCTTTGTTAAAAGTGGGAAATACCTGGCAGGGCCCTGTCCTGGGACTGGGGGAGTGATGTACTGCAATTTCCTTTTATAACTAAATAACCACTTTCCCCAAGCAGCTCCGTTTAACCTCTGCAGGTGTGTGGCTGAGGGTTGATGGATTTCTGGGGGATCACAGGATTTTCTGCAGTCAGCTGTTGAAGAGAGCTTGGTTCAGGCGCTGTCTCAGTAGTTGTCCAGCTCCAGTGTTCTGAAGAAGCGTTTGGGGGTTTCAGTGGTTTTATAACATCCCGTTTCCTGCCGTGTAAGCACTCCTGTGAACCGGGAGCGGACATTCCTCTGCCCGGCAGCTTTGCTTGGACGTGGTTTATTCACTTTCCATGACTGCACGCTCTCGGTAGAGGGAGCCCAGGCCCCGTGTGGAGCCGGCAGGAGCAGGGAAGCGGCCGCGCTCTCCACTTCCAGCCAGAACATCAACCCTCCGTGTGGTGACAGCGTCTCCTTAGCCGGCACTTTCCGGCCGGGAAGTGAGGGCTTGAGCTGCTGCGGCTCTGCAGGGAGCAGGGCCTTGGCCTGCGGAATGGCTGCTCAGCTCCAGCGCGGGGACGGAACGGGCTGCAGCAGAGGATTGGGTTGTAGACTGATTCCCTCAGCCAAGCGCAGCACAAAGCAGGCAGTGATTACACTGTTAAGGAATTATTTGTATTTCATTCTTCTGTATCAAGGCAAGTGCTATAAAAATTGAATGGCTTTGTATCTACCCTGAAAGCTGAAGGCTTTCCAAAGGCAGCAGTGTGAGCTTCTGAGGGAAAACCAGCCCCAGCACTCATGATACTGTGTTTCTTTACAGGCCAGCACTGAGGAAACCCTGGACAAAATGCAGAGCAAAAACAAAATATAGGAAAGAATTTAGAATTGAAAACATAAAAGTCATGGATGTAGTTTTAACAAGAAGGAGGTGGAAACGCAAATTTACTCCTCCCTTCCCAAACCTCCTGGCATCCTGGCATTGCCTGCCAGCCCCTGGGCTGAAGGCAGCATTGAGCTGCACATGCAGCAGTTCTCTTTGAAGTGGCTTGCACAGCAAACTGGCAGCGACAACTTCAGAAGGGAAGGTTTGTCCTTGGGGAATTTAAAATTAGCATCATAACATGCAGTGCTTGTCAGAGCAGCCATTCATCAATGATGTAACTCTGCCAGCGCAGTTGTAAGTGATCAGCAGGGCAGAAGGCATTGGCTGAAAGCTGTAGGTTAATTCTGACCGTGCATTTGGAGCCACTGTGATATGTTTAGCAACAGGCAGAAGTGGTAATGACTCATTAATTCCACTCTTTGAGATCTCTCTGCTGACTGCCTGTGCAGCTGCTGTATGCCCAGATAGGCTCTGGTGTCTCACATGCTGCATGTGAGGTTTTAAACAGAAAATACAGCCCAGGTGGTCTGGGGAGCTCCATCCATCTCCTAAAGGCCTCCTACTTCGTGTTGGCTTCAGAAGCAAATACAGTCATCTGCATGGCAAGCCAGCACCAGCTCACAGACATGTGTCACTGAGCCACAATGACCAGCCTGAGAGGTTTACAGTGGAATTAAGTCTGCACGATGCAGATGACCTCCCAAATTACTCTCTTGGTAGGCATTTCACATAATTTAAATGCTGTTTCCTACTAGATGTGGAAGCCTGCTGGGCAAGAACTACCAAAGCTGCTCAGCAGGAGAGGAGAGCAGGGTCTGTGATGGGCCTGAGCCACTGACACAGTGTTAAGGTGCCAGAACAGGGGTCTTTGGAGCCACCAGGGCAGTGCTGAGTCAGGGCTCGTGGCTCTGTCATCCCTCCTTTCCCTTAAGTCTGTGCTTTTGTGTCTGGTCCCTCCTCCCCTTGATAGGGGAACTGAGCTTTGGCACTCTGGTGCCTGGTGGGAGGCAAGACAGCTCCACACACACCCAACTCCAACCCCAGCAGTGAGGGAAAGGCAAGAAATGTTTCCAAAAGTGTATGTGAGTTTTTTCTCCATATTCAATCCATTCTTAACTGCCAGGCTACTCCCCCCCACCATATATGAGACAAAAATCAAAACTAGACAGTCAGTTGTCTGTAGATGCCACATGTTTATTAATCCGTTCTAAAAAAGGATTACAGCATTTTTTATCTTGCTGTAGTACAGAATAAATAAAGCCATAAAAATAAAAACATGTGGTTAGATATTTTTGTACTGGTTCTACAAAGAGCTATGTCTGCAAATAGAAAAATATAAGAACCCTTGTTAATTCATGGCTCAGTGGTTATCAGAGAAGGATGAACCTGGAAAAAGACTGGGGAAACTCTTGGGTTTGACTGCTTATCCAATGCTACTGGCAACCTAGCAAGACACAGCTTGGGGAGGAGGAAAGACAACACAAGGTCAGCAAACAGCTGACCTCAGCACAAAAGGGCTGAGGCTTTGCTTGTTCTGTGGCTTATGTTTCGTTAAAAAAAAAAACAATTAAATTAATTCCTGTCCTATTACTCCCAGCTTCCCAGAGGGGTGTCCAGTCTGCTTTAAACTCCTGCTGCAGAGCCAAACCCTCCTGTGTTGGCCTTGTCAGTCAACGACTGACCTGAAGGTCAGCGGTGAAGATGGAATTCAAGGCCACCTTTCACTGCCCCACTGGGCTGAACAGGGGTCATGGGAGTGGGCAACAGGAACAGGAAAACATCTCCTTAGACACTGGGCAGCCAGAGGTGAAACACCTCTGTGCCCCAGGGAACTGATGCCAGCAGTTGTAAGGGAAGTTCCTAATTGCACACACCCAGTGGTACCTCACTGAGCCACGCTGCCTCCCCTCCTGCCCCCAGAGCTGCTCAGCTGAGTCATCTGCAGCCACAGGATCTGACCTGAGTCCGTCTGGCAGCCAGAGAATCCTGGCTTCTCACACAGAGGTTCAGGCAAAGCCGCTTCCCATCCCTTTCCAAGTTCTGGTTTACATGGACACAGTGGTGCAGAAAACAAAAGGTTCAGCTTTGGTCACTGACATAAAGCCTGCTCTGGACAGTCACATCAGTTCAACAGCCTCGTGTTCCCCGTTCTCCTGCTGTACCATACAGCCAACTTTATTGTTGAAGAGACGAGACAGACTCCCCTTCTGGGAGCTCCTGCCCTGCACAGACCTCTCCTTCAAGCGCCGCTTGTTTCTCTTGCATATCCCCTGGATGTCCCAAATCCGCAGCGTGCCATCGTGGGAAGCTGTGTAGAGCAGCTCATTGTGGATCTGGAACAACAGGGTCACACTTAGTACCCAGCCATACAGCTCGGAATCGGCACAATCAAACTGTCAAAAATCAGAGCAAACACAGCTTGATCCCAACACTTAAGGCCTGAGCTCGTTGTAAGTCAGTATAAATTATCACAAAAGCTGCTGAAGTGGGATGAGACATTACGAAGTCAGGACTCATTTCTCAGCCACTTCACAGAGCCATAAACAGCAAGAGTTATTTATAACCCAGACCCTCTAGAAAAGCAATGGAGAACTAAAGCCGATGTCAGAGCAGGCTGTGGCTGGGAATTTCTGCACTGTTTTCAGACTGCTGGTTTTGATGTGGAGCTTAAGGAGACACCAAAATCATTATCAGTGGGCAGTAGGGGGTTCAGGAATGCTTCCTTCCTTGCTTCCCTTCCTCTTTTGCAGTAAGTTATAGGTACAATTCCTCCTTTAAACTCCATCGTCCTTCAAAACCTGCAGTAATTTAACCTGGATTCACTCCTGTGGTTTCATTTCCTTTATGAACCATTTGCTGCTATTGGTAATGTTTCCAATTGTCCTCATCCTGCCCTGGAAGCCAGACATCAGTCTCGATGATCTTCCTGTTCCTGCAGCAGTCTGTGCACCCCGTGGGTGCCCTGTGCCAGCCTGTCCACCCTGTGACAGTGAGCATCCCTCTGGCTTACATGAAGCACCACACCCCTCATCAATATACTTAAGACCATATTAAGGTTACCACTTCTCAGTCCTCTCTCTTCCCGTTCTTTTTGCCCCTTTACAGTTGGAAATTAAGTTACAAAGAAGAATACAAAGCCAAGCTTTGCTCTTGTCAATAATCAGGGCCGCCCAGGGTGATTCTATCAGGTACTCCCCAAACACATCCAGGTGCCTGCCTGCTACACAGCAACTGGCCAGTACCACGAGTTTGAAGTTTAAGATCATCCAACCACTTGCTAATTCAGAAGAATATACAAGAGAAAACCATATGTACAACTTTATGTGCTTGGGATCAACTCCAAAAGGGATTTTGTCTCCTCTCTTTTTCTTTCTACTGTCAGCCTGCCAGAATTACCAACAATGTCTCACATTGTTAATGAAAACCTTCATCCTGCACACAGCTTACACTGAGATCCTGATGCAGGGAGATGCAGATTCTTAGAGTGGCGGCCCCATCTCTGGGAGTGTTGAAGGCCAGGTTGGAAGGGGCACTGAGCAACCTGGTCTCGTGGAAAGTGTCCCTGCCCATGGCAGGGGGGTTGAGACGAGGTCCCATCCAACACAAACCCCTCTATGATTCCATGGTCTTTGCATGGCCACCAAGGATTACTAATTCCTCCTGTTTTAACTATTAAATGCCAGTCTCACTTGAGCCTAGACAATGTGCAAACAACATTAATTTTCAATTTTAAGCCAATGGCAGAAACTCCTCCATTTGCCTGGCAGGATGTGGGTCAGATATCACTACTGAGCTGCTTCAGACTGTTTAGGGATGCCACGCCCCAGGGAGATTTGGGGGATGATGCTATAATTATTCTGCCTGCATAAGGCAGGAACTTCTTTTTCCCTTAGAGCACTGCAAACACTTATCATTAGTGTCTTGTAATGGAAAGGGTCTCATGAGGCTGGAGTCCACTCTGATCCCCACACAGCATCAATGCATCTGTCTCAGTTTTTGTGGCTGCTTATCCAACCTGACCTGAAAAAACCCCGATCCCAGACATGGGGCTGTCCCTGGGGACTCGTTCCGTGGTTTCACTTATCCTTATTATTATTAACAAGCTTTTCTAAAATTACATACAGAATATTCAAGTCTTATCCTAGACCAACATCCAATCCAAGACACACAGAACAGTCAGCCACACCAGTTCCCACAAAACAAATGAGGGAGCAATCAAAAGGCAGAAATCCCACCAAGAAACCCCTTCCTGACCTGGATACAGTTGATGATGAACTTGTGTCCTCGGAAGATCTTCTGCAGGACTCCACTCCTGGAATTGAAAGCTCTTGCACAGGCATCACCACTTCCTGTGAACACTGACACACAACCACACAGCACAGCCAGATGTGAGCAGCCACGTGAGGTCAGTTCATACAAGTCCAAAAATGTACCTAAAACCAGCTCACAAGGAGTCTGACGTAGCATTTTGATTCTCTCCTCAGACAAACCAGATAATTTTCATTTTGCTGACCCCAGCATGCTTGTTTTGAGTTGTATTTTTTGAAACACTGAAATTATTTAAACCTGAAGTTCCTACACACACCAGGATTTCACTCCACACATGCTTCAAGTATCTATTTCTGCTCTTCTCTTCCACACATATTTTCCTGCCTGAACATGCCTCAATAATTCTAAGCAAGAAATTTATCTCAAGTCTGGTTTTAAGGATTTCCACTCAACCTTTCATTTGTTTTACCAGAGTTATTTACAGCTTTCCATTCAGTACTCCAGTGTTTCCACCACTTCTGCTGCTGCAAGAGGGGCAGGGCTGGGGTAACTAAATGGAGCATGACCAGGAATTTTGGCTAATCATCAGGTTTCCTTAGAGTACCTTACATGTTCAAAGAACAATTGCTCAGCACTTCAGGATCTTCACATCAGATCCCCAGACTGCTGCATCCAGAAACTGTAAGGCAGTGTTAGTATTTAGATTTTGTACTTAGCATTATGCCCAAAAAGGAGCCCATTTGTGTGCTTTAAAGGTTACAAACTCTCTTTATAAACACTCACTTTCCTTCAGTTAACCCAAACTCCTCAAGTTTATCTAGAGAGAAATATTTCAGAGCTGCAAAAAGCAATATATTCACTGCTCCCTGCATTTCATGTCTTTGCAAAAGCCACTAGCATGGAAAGATTTTTACAAAACTGGAGTGCCTGAAGCCAACAGATTCCTTATCCTTTGGAAGAAGTCAGGGACTGAATCTCTAAAGAAAAGTGAAAAAATTATCATGGTTGTAAATTCAGGACTACAATAACAGATGAGAGAACAGACTATGTACTGCCACGAGCTTTTTAAATTCAAATGAAACAGCAGGGAGCTGGGCACCTCCTGGGTGCACCTCCGAGAAACATCTGGATGTGGAAAATCAGTGTCACTTTATATGGGCCACTATAATTCAATTTCCAGCAGAGACCTGGAAAAGCATCATGTCCCACTCTGCAAATGAGTAGCAACAAAGTAAAGCAGGGAACAGGTACTGATTTTTACCCAGTGAATGGAAATCACTTAATTCTGTTACAGACATGTAGAGAGTAGGAACCAATTAAGAGCTGTTTTCACTATGCAGCTGCCAGTTTACTTCAGCTATTCCTATCAGGCCTTTGCTTTTGATAGACATCCTTTATGTCTTTTGAACTGTCACTCTGGATTTAGGAAGTCTCTCTGCACCTCTGAGTTTCAAAGAAGAGCCATTGATCTAACCCAGATTTAGTATTTAAATATATACTTATATACACCACCTGTGAAATAAACAATGACAACAAAATAAAATTAATTTTCATTTTTTACTTAATTTTCATAGACCCTTGGGAGAACAGTTTTGAAACGTTCCTCTAGAACATGAAACATGAAAAAATATAAACCACATTAAATTTTAAATGGCTGTGCACATACTTTAAGAGAGAAATAATCAACATATCATTAAATAAATTAGATTGAGAACCAGCTGTAATATTCCCCATGCTATTAATTACACAAGCAGGCTGAGGAGAGCCACTGGAAACACATTCTGAGGATTTAATGCTTAGTTTTCACATCTTTCTGGACTCCCTGTACACTACAAAGTGATTTTGGAAACAGACGTGTATTTTTCCTCGCTTTCTTCTACTCTATTTTCTTATTTAGACCACAAAATCTTTGGGGCAATGAGCCTTTGGGCACTGATCAGAGAGAACGCAGGAGAATTAAGATCTTCTAACAGAAAATTACCACTTCTTGCCTGAGATGTTTTTTCATGCACTGGTGCAAATGTGACATAAACCATAACAAACATAATTTAAATAATTTTCTCCACATTTTTGACAGACAGTTCTGATCTGTCCCAGGTGAAGAGACAGAATTTTAAGCTACAGTAGTTCCAACACTGGTATCCAGTAAACACGTCTTTATAATTCTAAAAAAATTATTAGATACTGTGGAAATAAGTGATGAATGCAGCACAATAATGCAAGCAATCATAGTATATAAATTAATTCTTAAGGGGCAATCTCCTCTTTCATTAATTAAAATGCATATAGTGCATTCAAACAAGCCCCTAAAATTTTTCCAGAACATTTTTTCTACCCTTCAAGTGGAACAATTTGATACTCCCTATTTGACACTTTTAGTAATTTTGCATTTCATTTAAAACAAGATCCTAAGTAACTCTGTGAACTCTTCTATCACACTACCAGGATGTTCTTCGCAGGTCTTACTAAATGCAGCAATATTGTCTGCATTTTAATTCAAAAAAGGAGTGTTGTGGAAAAATAATGTATGTGTATGGCAGGGATAGGGTGGTAGAATGAGGGGGAAGAGAGCTGCAGAGCTGATGGGGGTGGCATCAGATAATTAAACTTTTATTTGAGCTAAAGCTTTCTTTTCTTTACAGTCTGGTCAAGTCTCTACCGGTTGCACGAAGAGTAGAATCATCACTGAAAAAATGCAGCTCTGGAGGTCTCATTAATGAAGGAGTCTCCATCTCCCACCCAGACATGAATGCTCCTCACAGGACCAGGAACATTCCTCATGAATGTTCCTCACATCAACTTAGCACAGTCAGCTCACCTTTGGCTAGTCTTGATAAATTCAATGTTTTGGTTTGTGTCTTTATAATTGAAAGGGGGAAAACACAAAAACACACACACAAAATCATCAGTACTTTGTCCACCAGTGATCATCCCAGATTACAATTTCTGGTTTATTTCCCTTGCTCTACCTGCCTGCATCTTGGAGCAATAATAACTCAAAGGTGCAGTGTGGGTTCAGACTCTTTCCCCTTCCATTTCAGCCTTCTAGCCAACTGCAGAAGCTGAAATCAGCAGAAATTACAACCTGCAGGCAGGGGAGAATGGGGTAATTCTGCCATATAGGTGAGGAGAGCTGAAAGAACCATAAATTACAAATAAATATTTTACTGGAGAAAAGCAGTGTTGTGGGACTCACGCTGAAAGAAGACCAAAAAAAGGTTTCCTAACTAAAATTCTACCTAAGGGCCTGGTTACATGCTAAGTTTCCAAACATAATTAAGAAACCAATTCAGTTACTGGGTTATAAATGTAGTCAGGCAAGCATGGTGCCAGACAACTGCCACTAAACTGTGCAGGTACAACTCTGCTAACGTGCACCATCTTGCATCTGTCAGCCATTTATCACCATCACACTGAGGGGCTGCCAAAAGAGAGATCAAGGCCCAGATAGCAACCATTCGTTTAGTGTGATGTGTTCACTTCATAGCTGAAGTGCAGAAATCACAATCAGGAAAGCGCTGTGAATGTCTAGGTTAGCTTAAGACAGCCATGTCCATCTCCTTCAGGGTAGGAGAGGAGAGAAGGACAGAAGTTCTTTCTTTGGGAAGCAAGTGAAGGTACATCAAGTCAAACACCAGAGGCAGGATAAGACCAGGAGAACACAGAGAGAGGTTTACCGATAAAAACAGATGTGCTGTCTTGCAACCCAAACCCAGACATGCAGAAGGAAAGCCAGCACAGAGAGGGATTTAAAGAGGGAGGTTTGATGGTCAGAACATACTGCTATGTCAGCACTGTAAACAGGAGGACTGAAAGTAGGAGAGCTGAGTCCTGAGCATTACTAAGGCAAGCACTGCATGGCTACTGGAGAAAGTTGGTTTGGGGAACAAATCCATGAATGGGGACAGATAACGGGAAAAGAACTTGTGGAAAATGAGTTTAGGAGATGGTCAGAGCCTGAACAGGAAGCCCAACAGCTAGAAAGGAGCCGTGAGTTTCTGAGGTGTGATTCTGGTTTAGGACAGGGTGTTACACAGTGCCTACAAGGTAGCAGAGGCAGACACAGGGCTGTGTGTCCAGCAGCAGCACTTGCTGTTCCCAGCACGCAGCAGAAGCAGGTGACAGACACCAGACTAGTGAGGTTAAACCACAGCTACACAAACAACCCCCAGACAGCTCAGGATTTAAGCCACTTCCCTTGGCAACAGAAACAAAACAACTGCCTCTTCATTTGTGAGAAGAGGGAAGTGAAAAATGGAGGGAAGGTCTAAGCTTCCCACACGGAGTGGTGCAGCAATTTGGTACTGAACATAAACATGCTGGACTTGAAAAAAAGTGACAGTTTCACAAGTGTTCAAAATTATTCTCCATTCACAACCTTCAATCAGAGACAAACACTGAAAAAGAGACAGGGGGCTGGAGAACATAGGAAGGGCAACTTACAGATGCCAGCGTGGTATTTCAAAGTGCTAACGCTGTGTTTGTGAGCCTTGTACGTCTGGATCCGCTCCCCAGTGTCTACAAACCAGCACTTCACTGTCCTGTCCGCGCTCCCCGAGTACAGGTGACGATTCACCAGCTGAGGGGAGAGAAAAACACATCAGCAATGGCCTCTCAGGCACCTTTGTGAGAGAACTGCACTGAAGGGACTCATCCCAAGTCAGTTTCCAACTCAAAGAGCAAAAAGCTGCACCTTGAAACCAAGGGGTGGTGAGCAAACCAATCTTGAGTTCTTCACAGTCGTATTTCCCATTGACTTCTGGGTCTTAAAAACAGCCCCCAGCTTTCAGAAAATTAAAGCTTAGCCCATCTGCTGGTGCCAGCAGGTAGGATTTCAGTGAGCTTAACAATGCTAACCCTACTTCCATAATCAGTTGCATTACTAAAGCCTCAAAACAACCCCCAGCCGTGCCGTTTCTGCAAAGTATGTTTGACAAGAACTCTTAACAGATTGTTAAGTTTTAATTACAAAAAAAAATCAGAACTATTTTGAATAACAAAAATAGAAAAAGGTAAATTGAAGATAAATCCTACAGACCATAAACCAGGGTTTATGTTTAGTATGATCACTCTGCACAAGGTCAGTATTCAGAAACACTAACTCTGCCTTGAAACTGTTCTGTATCTGCATTTCCACAAGTCTTTTTAGACTGTTATTGAATGATTAAATAATTAGCCATCCTGACACAGGTTTTTAAACATCTTCAAGCAGATTGTCTTCTGCTGTGTGTTACCCCTCATTACACCAGCCATCCTGCATATTGTGAGAACTCACAGGTGAGGAGGATGGGGTTTGCTCCACACAGCCAGGACAGAGAATGGTAAAAGGAAGGACTGCAGCTGGGGAACAGAGACAGAGAGAAAATACCTGACCTGTGCAAGACTAAAAAACCAACCAGTGCACAGTAAACAAACTACACAGACCTGGAAGCTCAGCAAGGAAAAACACCGAAGTGGATAGAAAAATCTGGCATTCTCTGTCTGCGTAAAGAAATCAAACTGCAGGTTTTCACAGCCATTGTTACACAGAGCCCAACTCCTCCTGAAGGCAGCCAGTCACTGCAACACCCCGCTGTGGCTCAAGGTAAGTTTTATGGACTTGCAGCAACCTCTGTATCACAGGGATGGAGAGACAGGAGGGAGAACCCCGACCTCCCACCAAGGAGTGGAATTTGCCTTAGGAGTAAAGAATGGTTTGCCCCCCAGACACACACATCAGAAGGTTCAAGTGACCAGCACAAACCCCTGATGCTTCTCCGGTATCTCCAGGAAACCAACAAATGACAAATCAGCTTGTTGTGGTCTTGCTCGTAGAGCACAATTAAGGGTTGGTTTTTTTCTGCCACCTTAGATTATTATCACCCCACTCTTTGCACACTCTGTATCTGTAAGGCTGGAATAGTGTTCACACTCTTCCATCTCCGCTCCCAATCCAAAAATGAATGACCCCATTCCCAAAAGGCATGAAAAGTGAGCTTTGTACAAAACAACACTGCGCTGTGCTACAACATGAAACAAAAGGTATTTTAAGATACAAAGCACTACAGTGATGGGACTGTGATAACCCACACAAGGAATGTGTGCAGGCAGACCAAGAGACTTCCTGGCCACAGCTCCCACCAGCCCAGCTGGAGCAGGACAGGCCACACTTCCTCCCAGCAGAACCTGGCCCATGGGAGAGATTTCACAGCTGAACACCAGGAGCTTGTAAAGCACAAACCACTGTAAAAAGCCAGCAGTACTTTCAAATGTCACTTCCTATTACTTTAAAGCTGTTTTAGCAACAGCGTTACTGCTGCATCTCCATGAGGGGAGAGAACAAATGCCCAGCAGCACTAACAAAACCAAGAGCTGCAAGTCAGCCTGAGGAAGGACTTTTAAATTCCAGGCTCTCTCTGAATGGGCATGGAGAGCATTGTCATGTACACCTGCTAAATGGAAGAGGATGCTTTGAGTTGCAATCCTGCTGCGTGGTTTGTGGCTGAGTCGTTGCATTTCTTTTTTAGACATCTTGCTAGCAGCATCAACCAGCCCACTGAGCAAGGAAAAACACTAAATTATAACCTCCTGCAGGTAAATACTACTCTGCATTAATGGTACATTAGGTTAAGCCGCTTCGTTTCTACATTTAAGTGGGTGTATCAATGGCAAAGTGAAACAGGAGAGCTGCAGCTTGCCTAGATTTGCTAATTTGTTAGATATAAAAATTTATTAAATTATGCGGACTTACTCAGGTAATTTATAGCACCAGGATTTTAAGAGCCTTAGAATCACAAAATGGTTTGGGTTGGAAGGGACCTTAAAGATCATATCATTCCAAACACCTGCTGTGGACAGGGGCACCTCCCACTATCTCAGGTTGCTCCAAGCCCCATCCAACCTGGCCATGAACACTTCCAGGGATGGGGCAGCTACAGCTTCTCTGGGCAGCCTGTGCCAGGGCCTCACCACCCTCACAGGGAAGAATTTCTTCCTAATATCTAACCTAAGTCTACCCTCTTTAAGTTTAAAGCCATTCCCCCCTTGTCTCATTGCTACATGCCCTTGTCCAAAGTCCCTCTCCAGCTCTCTTGGAGCCACTTTAGGCACTGGAAGGGGCTCTAAGGTCTCCCAGGAGCCTTCTCTTCTCCAGGCTGAACAATCCCAACTCTCTGTGTTTGTCTACATAGCAGAGGTGCTCCATCTCTTTTCATCTTTGCAACCTCCTCCGGACACGCTCCAACAAATCCACGTCTCTCCTGTGCTGAAGACTCCAGAGCTGCATGCAGCCCTGCAGGTGAGGTGTCACAAGAGCAGAACAGAGAAGGAGAATCACCTCCCTCAACCTGCTGCCCACACTGGTTTTGCTGCAGCCCTGGATAGGGTTGGCTTCCCAGTGCCAGAGATCTGGTGAGTTGGTTGGCACACCAGCCATCTCCATTAAATTCAAAGCCTCTGTGCTGCCCCATGAAACACCTTGATGCACCTTCCTCTCCTTCACCAGCTTAAGCAGGTGAGCACAGTAGCAAAGGATTCTCAGTCTTGCATGGAAAAGAAAATATTAACAGGTTAAACAATCTACCAGATGCCACAGACTGAGCCTGCAGCAGAGCCAACAGCAACGGTCAGGGCAGGCTCTGACTGTCACACAGCCCCTCATTCCTGTGACATTTCTATAAAACAGCATGAAATGGCTACTAATGGAGAAAGCCATCAAGAGCTCTCAGCTCAGGCTGAAGTTGCAAATCAGATCTGCCTTTAGGGATATGATAGGCATAATCTCATCTAAATTGGTTCATATCTCCACAGCTAAGATAGCCCCCTTACAGTCACTGTGGTCTAGGGCACAATTCCTCTCATCCTGAGGCACATCTGAAACAGATCATGCCTTAACACTTGCAATTTCTCCTCCCCAGCAAGGACAACCTTCTCAGCTGTAGCCAGATCAATTTAGGCGAGATCACTCCTCCTTCACTTGACTAAAGATAGGTCTAGCTTACAACTTCAGCCTAAGATACAACACTTCAGATATATGCATTTAATCTGTATCTAAAATAATAATTATCATCACTTACTGTTCCCCCAGCCAAAGCACCTTACAAGCTGGCTCCACACTCTGTGGTTTAAAGCATTTAGCAGACACCATTACATATTCCAATCTGTGACTGCCCAGAGAAGAGGTGATATTTCCAAAGCTGTATTTTCCTTGGCTGACTTTGAGCACTTGGCTCACTTTGGCCAACTGCCCAACAAAGCTCCTGACACAGAAAACCCTGGCCAGGCAAGGACACCTGTGGCAGAGTGGACGACACAGAACAGATTTGCAGCTCAGATACCAATGGGCTGAGTGGACATTTCAAACCCAGGTAGCTTCAAAAGAATTAAAAACCTGGCAACAGTTTGATGCCCAGTTCTAAAGTCTCAGCCAGACAGCAGAAAAAAAAAATCACTTCATTAATATCTGCAGTTCTGGATTGTTAGTTTTTCTCATGGCTCTGAGAGACTTTGCTTTGAACCAGATGAAACACTGACATGTGACTGGAGCAAATTTGTCTTAATCCTCAGGCCAAAGTGCTGGAGATGTAACTATTCCATGAAAAAGTTCAGTCAAACTGCTTGGGAGTTGCAGAGTAATAGCAGTAGCAAAAGACAAGTTGTAAACGCTATAGTAGTTACAGGTCTCATTAATAAGAAAAAACCTTGGTTGTAGTCCCCAAACACACCAGAATTTTAATGAAAAAACAAATTATCACATTCAGGGTTGGTCTCTCAAGACAATCAAAACCCTATTGCTTCACAACCTTGGCTGAACTGAATAAATGCAGCAGTCTAAGACAATTTCTACCTGTAAGAATGCCAAAAATATCTGCAAAAAGAGCTGTTTAGCAGGTATTTCAACCTTATAGAAATTGACTTTACCATCCCAAATAACCTTTGCTATAAGAAATGATTTAACTCTCAGACAAGGAGAGGCAATTGGCTCTCCAAAGAGATTTGGACACATCCTTTTCCAGAGGGTCATTGCACTCAGCCTGACTCCCAGGAACTTCAGAATGAGTTCACATCATTGACCACATGTCCCATCACCAGCTTATTTTTCTCATGGGGGTCAGTACTCCTACAATCTGGAATTTGGGTCTTCTGTTCACAGCCACTTCTAAGTCAAAAATCACCAAGCTGGACCAAGCTCGAGTTACAACTATGCAAGCCTTGGGCCGAGTTAAAGAGTTTCAGGATCCCATTCAAACCACATTCATTTTAACGAGCTAACAAACTCCCTGTGGGCAAGAAATTGTTGGGGTTTTTTTTTCCTGAGAATCCATCTAGAATGAGCTCTCTGGGCTGGCTGTTAAGAGAATGTTTCTCAACTTTTTTACTGCAGTGCAAAGTGGTGGCTCCAGAAACATTTCGTTCTTACAGGTGTTGTACACCTTCATCTCTCATTCACATCTTCATCCTCTGATGCAACAAATACAAACACAAATTACAAAAAATACGTGCACTTAATTTAACTGGTGTGGCAAGAAAACATTTCGGTCCCCGTGATCACAACAGCTAAGCACATAAACAGAGTTCAGGCAGTGGCTTTGTTCAAAGCATTCTTTTCTTCTAGTTAGCTTTAAAAGGCAACTGAAGGGAATGGCCCAAACAAAGGATCTTTTGCAGGAAAACCAGAAGCAAGTCCTTGCCCACTCATGTTCATGTTCTTCAAAACGGAGTTTTCTTGCAAGAATGTTTGCTGCAGGATCCAAGCTAAATTCCAAGCTGGATCATTTCTCTCTGCCAGCTTTTGGCAGCGCAATTTTGATAAATACTCAGAGGCAGAACAATCAGCAAAAGACAAAGCAATCCTTGTGAACAGTTTGCAAAGCTACTTAGGAGAGACATTTAGAAAAACACACACAAGTAAATATTTAAATCAGGGTTATTCAGCCTATTGCAGGCAGTCACATTAATGAAAATGCATGTTTGACTATTAATTGCAAATATTGGTCTTTAGGCAGGCCTGAAATTTTTAAGTGGAAGAATGAGCATGAGCTATGTGATTACACTCAGCCCACCCTTGCTTTTTCCCATCACTTCCTATAAAATCTCATTATTGGCTCTTATATGAAGAGGGAGCTCCCAAAACAGCTGCTGTACTTCGTCTGCCAAGCTATCAACGCACTGCGGGAGAAGGAGAGCGAAGAGTTCTGGCTGCTCCATCACGAGTTACCTTGCCTGACTGGGAAAGTCAAATAATCAATGCTGCCAAAGCACCTAACACGGACACAATTCCCACTGCAGACAGAAAGTACCCCAGCAAAACCTTTCTCAGCCCAATTTAAATGGTGGAAGGAAGAGAGAAGTGGCATCATCACAAGCTGCAGGACTCCTCTGGCAGCAGAGCACCCACAGCAGGTTCAGCTGGTCACCTTCACCAGACTGAGCCCTGGACAGCAGGATGGGCCTGGGGAATATGAACAGCTCAGCCTCGTCTCTCCCCTGCCCAGAACCACCAAGGACAGGGGACAAGGGAAAGCCCAAAGCTCACCAACGCTTTCTGTTCTGCCATGCTAGGTGAGAGTTGTTTCCAGGCTCCTCTACTTCCACTACCTGGCAACAACACCTTAAAAGATCTTAGAGCAACTGGGGAACATTCAAAATCTGAAGGTGTCTGTGGCATCACCCCTCTGCTTTCCCCACACCAGCACTGCAGGAAGCAGGGTGGAAAACATGGGTGTGCTTTATGGCTATCTACCCAGAAAACTCCTTCAAGAAGATCCAGGAATTTCTACTCATTGCTACAGCAACACTATTGGTGTTTACTGGAAAGTAATGGGAGATGACTGGAACAGGCCGGACCTAATTTGCAGCAGTTCAGAACATCCTGGGGCATTCCCGTTAATAATAGCTTTTTAAAGTTGGGGAAAATATGGTCTCAATATCCAAATTTTTCCTGATCTGTGTCCAGGATGAGAAATCACACTGAGCATTTCTCAAACTTTTTGAAAGGTCACCCTCCCTTAGGGATCTTTATCTGAATAAATAAAATGAAATCTTTATTTTTCTTTCCCTTTTTTTCTCCCCACACAAGCATTGTACCACCCAGAGAACAGGTAACTGCCTTCAACTGCTGGTACCAACTCAGCTCCTCCAGGACAGCCGAGTGAAAATCTGATGTAATTAGCAGCTCCCTGCTGCACTGAAGAAAATGAATTACTGTCAGCAATTAAAACTGCTGGCTACTGTGAGCAACTCAAAACTACCTCTGAGTCCTTCCTGACCCAGGGTTTGAAAAATACCATCCCAACTCACTGCCACAGATTGCAACACGGTCACTGGGAAGCCTGAGGCTAAAAAGGCCCCAAGAAAATTTTGAGACCAGAACAAAAATAATAATAAAAACCACCTCTATTCAGGAAGTTTCCTTTCTGTTGAAACATCTTTGTATGGATTCTGGCGATTGACCCCTTTCTAGAAGAATGAAAATACCATGTGGGCTGTGCTGAGTGGCAGCCAAGTGGAACAGAAGGGATAGTGTTGAACCCAGAAAGGCAAAGGGAGGAATTAGGAAAGATCGACAGCCTAAAGCTATTCAACAGCCGTGACTGCTTAAGCTGGGGTAAGTTTGAGAGGCCTGGACACTAAATGCTCTCTGTGGGGGCTGTTTGTCCCTCAGCTGGACCCTCCCAGCCCCAAACATTAACTGGTGATGAGAGAAGCGAGGGGCTACCAGTCACTCAAGAAGATTTGGCCAGGACTGTTGCCAACATAGTCTTGGCAGCAGGAGTAGTCTTGTGTACTCTGAATTGTTCAGGTTTTCCAAATAGATGTATTGGTTTTGCTTTTCTTCTCCCCTACAAGAAGTTCTGTTTGTTTAAAGCCTTTGTTTAACTCTGTGCTCACAAGCATTGCTCATTCCTGAGCATTCAAAGGGCGTAATTGAATTTCCCAGGCTTCTGGGAGAGGGTCAAGCCAGTTTTGTGTAACAATTTTAGCAAGAACCCAATTAAATGAAGGCAAGCTCGGTTGTTGCCAATCTGTGCCTTGGAGAAGGGTTACAATTAAACAAAACATAGCGTGATACTAAGGACAGCAATAGATTTACTTCAGCATCCTCAGGAGTACATTACCACAATATCATAAAAACAAGATTTAACACTGAGAATTTACCCAAGCAAGACAAACATTACTCCAGGGCAATATGATTTTGTGTGGCGTTTTTTATTTTCTTTCTAAAACTGAAGGAAAACAGAATTCCTTCAGTACTCCTAGGTTTTTAGTTTGCTAGTGTCAGCTGTAACTACCTTATTTAGAAACAAAAGCAACTTCTATTCAACAGCTATTAAAGACATATCTTGTAGCCTCTGTAAGGGAAAGAACAGGGACAACAAACACAAACAGGGAGAGCAGCGAGAAAAACTACTGTCATTAACTTCAGTCAGACACATCCATGTATAAACATTTATGCTGACCTGAAACTGAGTGACAGACCATCATGTACTCTCTTTAAACACACTATTAGCATTTTCTGGTGGATAATGAGTGTACAGGATAAGTGCTTGTGAGATAGTTCCCTTCTTGCTTCATCTGCCTGACCTCCTCCTCTCCCCTGCAACATTAACAAAGCTGGCAGCATTCAACAGAAAAACACTGCAAACAGAAAAACAGAGTAGTTTTTCAGATCACGTTACATTTTTTCCCCTCTCTCCTCCATCATTTCCTGATTTCTCTCCCCCATGCTCCGCTTCTCTTTTCCATTTTCCTTGCCTGTTTTCTTGTCTTGGCCATCTGTTTCTCCCTTTCTTTCCTCAAATCTTGTCTGTGTGGTCTTTAATGTAGGATTTCTTTCAGCTTTATGCTTTCCTATTATCTTTTGCCCACAACTTTGGGCTCGGCTTTGGGTTGGGTTTTTTGAAATTATCTGGTTTACTCTGAGTGTTTTTCCCCTCCCCTTTTTAAGTTACCTGACCCCGTGCCTGTTTAATTGCTCAGGTTATTTTCTTCAAAGTCTGGTGAGCCTGGCTACACAATCCCACTCATGAACAGTGCTCTCAGCACACCTACTCACGAGTTCCAGGACTTAGTGGGATTTAAATAGGCACTGTGCTAGAACTTAGACCAGGGCAGCCACTAGAAGCTAAGAGATCAGTAAGTATTTTAGAGAAAGAAGGTCTGTCTCAAGACCAGAGAGCACTATTATTTTGCTATCACATGAACATTTAAGCTCACTATTTATAACCTGTCTTGGGAGAGCTTCTTTATGAATGAAAAGACAACTGAGACCCAGATGAGTTAAGACATAGACACCCAAAGGCCCTTGAGGAAGCCTCTGCCCTTACCTCTAGGCAAATTACTGATCCTTGGTGCTCTTTGAAGACTTTCAGCTGCTCTCCAGTGACAATATTCCAGGTCCTGATGGTGTAATCCGTGCTGCCAGAGAACAGCTCCCTGTTTGGTGCATCAAGTATAAGGCATAAGACGGCCCCAGTGTGTCCCAGCAGGGTCTGGTAGCAGCGCCCGCTGGACACCCACCAGACCTTCACAGTGCAGTCCGTGCTCCCCGTCACCAGCAGGTCCCTGCTCACTTTCTCCTCCTCCTCCTCTTCCTCCTCCTCCTCTTCCAGCACATCCCTGGAGGAATAGTGAGCTAGAGTCAGGACACAGTTCCGATGGCCCCGGAATTCCTGGATTTGTTTCTCCTTGTCCACGCTCCAGCAGCGGGCTGTCCTGTCATAGGAGCCACTGAAGAGATAGTCTTTGGCAACCAGGATTCTGCAAAAAATAAAGTTTGTGTACGTGAACAGTATTGTTCTTTCTACATAACCATCTTTTGTCACAATTTCAGAGCCAAATACCCCAAAGCATGAAACAGCAGCATGAAAATAACATCTTTGGCATTTTTAAAAATCAAACACTTCCCTGTTTCTACTTTTAAAATTGAGATCCTTCATTCAGGTACACTGATGCAGATATTTTCACACTATAGTGTTGTAATTTTGTGCATTTTGTTTTGCTAAAATTCCTTCCATCAGGGATTATGAACTTTATTAAGTTATATATAATACCTAGGAGTTTGTTGTGTTGTTTGGTTTGGGTTTGTTGGGGTTTTTTTTAATTAACTAATTCTTTGTAATTATTCATTAATACTTCTTTATAAAAAATTATTTAAAAACAGACCTATGACAATAACTTGGAATTAAAACAACAACAACAACGCAACAAAACAACATTCCAGGAATCTGAACTGTAACTGACAGTGTGCAAAATAACCATCTTTCCATCATCAAATAAGAAGAGTGCAAGAAAAAAAAATACACCTAATTTCACTTAGCTCAGGATCTCAAAAAAGGTAAAGCAAGAGCATCCCCACTTATTATATAACTGAAGAGCAAACCAAAGATTATACCTCAGGAATTCAACTTCCTGGGCCTTCAAAATAGTAAGTTGTAGCTGCACAAACACACAAAACCAGAAAAATCTCTACAGTTCATATTTCCAAACCAGAGATAGGGAACGTCCACAACCTGCCTTCTTTGTCAGCTGAGTTTGCTCCTCTGGAACCTTTCAAACAGGCAACAAAGTCGTATGAATGGGGAACACATTTCCCATTTGCTGATTCAAGCAAAAATCAGGCCAGTGCCAAAACACAGAGCCAGCCTTCCTAACTATTTACAGAATCTCACTACACATCATATGTGTTTTGAGTTTAGAAAGGAACTAAAAAGCCCGCACACCCACTAGAAAAGAAATGTTAAAAAAATACCAATCTTTGACTGCTCTATTTGCCATTAATTAAATCCAGTCCAACAATTAATAGGCACTTTAAATGGACAGGCCGATCAGCCACACACAGTAAGTTTATTATTAAACTTCGTTTGCCCAAACAGGAATAATAATTACAGAAAAATCCCTGACTTTATCCCGCTTGCTGACACAAAAGCTTGACACAATGTTTTTGAACCTATTTATCAGAAGCATCTGTTATCAATTGGATGATTTCTTCTGGAATTTCATTCCTAGCCCTGGATTCCACTCCCCTGCTGTGTGCCTTTCATTTCTCTCCTATCTGTGCCAGCAGTGTTGCTAGAAAAACTAATCATTGCAGCACAGAGCACAAAGTCAGATGTTTACACAGCCCCTTTTATGAGTGTAGGAATGGGGAGCTGCAGTGAAACGACAAAGTGTGTGACAGCAGATGACAGGAACATGAGGGGAGAACCCCACCTGTTGACAATTGACGTGTGGCCTCGGTAAATGGCCAAGCACTGCCCCGTCACCACGTCCCACTTCCGAATGGTGTGGTCAGCGCTGCAGGTGAAGGCAGCCTCGTTCTCCAAGTGGCAAAAGGTGATGTAACTTTCATGTCCTAGGAACAACAAAGTAAATCAGTCACTGTGCACGCAGAAAGGATAGACTAGTCCAGCTCTTCACCTTAACCAAAAGAAAAATACCAAAACTCCAGTTTTAAATGCACCATCATGCTCTTCACGTTTAAGGATTTGTGTAAAACACAACCATTTCAAGTCACAGCAGGAAAGTTCACTGATACCAGAATTAAGTGAGCGAGTAAAGCAGTACAGTTCCACCAATCAGGTAAATCAAACAGTATTATAAAAATGTAATGAGCTGAACTAATATCAATACAACACAACTCAGACTAATGAAGTTTGAAAACGGTAAAAAACTAGCTTATTTTTTTAATTAAAAAATGCTTTTGCTTTCTTCTTCTGAAATCAGGGGAGGAAAAGGCTGCATTTCAACCCAGCCCATTGACTGTCAGGACACAAACAGTCATAAATCAAAGCATGAAACTCTGAAAAAGTGAGCTGAGACTTACCAGCAAGTTTAATTTCATCATCCAGGCAGAATGAAAAGCAAACAAAAGAAAACATACCAGCTAAATAGTCAGCCAATACTTTTCCCCACCATGACAAATAACATGAGTAAACCCAACAATTTTCTAAATATCAGTATACTTTTAAGGAAAAGAGAGAGAGGGAGCGAGGGAGGAAGGAAGGAAGGAAAGAAGGGAAGGAGGAAGGGAGGGAGGAAGAGAAAGAGGAAGGGAGGGAGGGAGGATTAAAGCACAATTGTTTATACAATGTTCAGAGTACACAGGGATTCTGCAGTTACAATAAAAACAGATACAACCACTGCCCTAAAAATGTCACACTGACAAACAAGGCAATGCCAGAGAAAAGGAATCAATATCAGCACCTCAAGCTTTTGTGGCTGCTTAGCAAGATGTGTCATTTTTCTATTGTAACATGAAATGCACCACATGTAAAAATCACCTGAGGATTCAAGTCCCAGCTTCATCCAAGATCTCTCATGTGAAACTGCTGTCACCTGTCCAATCATTGGACTACTATTACCTTGCACCCTTCTGTTTTAACTTTTAGACTGTAAGCTTTCAGGAGCAGAACTATTTCCTCTTAAGTCACTACTACATGAGCGATAGTTATGGCTGAAGTTAGTGAGCCCTACTGGGACTTAAAAACTATTCTTTGAGGAAAAAAAAATCAAATAACGACAATTGTGATCAAGGAGAGACAAACGGGCAAAGGTATTAGTAAAATAAAATCATGTTGCAAAATAAAGAGATGGTAAAAAAACTGAGGGAAAGCTGACTGCCCAGTAAAACACTGTTTCACTGACTGCAAAAAAACCAGATTTCACTACAGCTCCTGTAGCTCAAAAGCCTTGTCGTAGTTCAAAAGCAAACCAGAATCCACGTTACAAACATATGGCTTGTTTCCTCTAAAGAAAATTCATCAGATGCCAAAAATTAAACAGATCACCAGGGCTATAAGCAAAACTACACTCATTCTCCCACATTTGTGAAACTTTTTGCAAAGCAGCCTGAAAGGATCAGGTTTCAATCACTGGGATTTTTCTCACAGTATCATGTAATCCAGCTCTGAGACCAAAACAGCATCTTGGTTACTGCACCAAAGTCTGCCAGGCAGATTTTAACCATCAGTAATACTCGACCCATACACAGGGTGCCAAAACCCCCTGTGGCAGACAAGGTCTGGTGCTGGTCTGGCCAAAAGCAGCCACCACACAAGGCTGCTGGTTGTGCTGTGGTGGAGCTTGAAACTGCATGAGAGATCCAGGTTTATCAGTAATTATAGCTTGTAAAATTAAAATTGACACGACAACTGCGTGTATGCATAAGTATAAAATACATACAATTATCTGATTCGACTGACAGTTCACAAACCACCCAACCAACCTTCTTCAGAGTTTATCCCAAACACTGGCAGTACTGGCAGATTCCATAAAAAATAATGTTATCCAATACATTTCTCTTTCTAGTTAAAATTTAATTAGCGGTTTAAAGGGATTTCTAAGCCTAAAGCAAATGCAGCGAGTTTTCCAGAGGCCAGAACCATGGCAGGATGTGGGGAAAAAAGACAATACTCCTTAGTGAAAAACAAGCAAGCAAGCAAACAAACAACAAGGAAATCACAGCAATGTGATTTCTTCTTTGGAAGAAAAAACATTAGAAATTCCAAATTTAACAGCTTTGTTTTTTTCTGTATGAAAAGAACATGAGTAGGAATAAAAACATCTTTAGCCCCTATCTAGACTCTAGCATGATCGCCCTGTCTACAGAGATTTGTTTTCTTTTCAATTACTGACATGCTAGTGTAACAATAATATTTTCTTTTTTAAGATGCAAAATTAATTTAAATTGAAAAAGCCCAGCAATTAACATTCGTGTGGGTCAAATGAGGAGGGAGAACAAAAGTAACCTACTTAGCAAGGTTACTTTCCAGACTTCTGGGTCAAGAGGTTCTAAACAAAGACCACCTGGAAAGGAGATGATTAAAAGGACCAAAAAAAAAAAAAAAGGATAGAATAACAAAAAGTCAGTATTTTTTTCTCAGAGTAAAACAGGGCTTCCAGAAAGTGACATAAGTTAAACAACTTCGCACACCCTGAGATAAAAGGATCTGTGAATTCAGTAGCGTTGGCAACCTGTTCTGGGTTGAAACAGCTCCTGCTCAACGTTGCTGTAATAAACACCAAAACAAAACAAGCATGATTTTGGCTGCCCGGCGGGGACTGAAAGAGACCGGAACACGCTGTGTGGCCTGTGCCATGCTCCAGACCCAAAGCCCAGGCGAAAAGCAGCTGCCGTACCTTGGAAGTGCCCGTGGCACTGGCTGTCGGCGGTGCTCCAGAGCCGCGCCGTGCCGTCCTCGCTGCCCGTGAGCAGCCGCTGCCCGTCGGGGCTCAGGCTCAGCCAGTTGATGCCCCCTTGGTGATCCGTGCAGACCTTCACGGCCGAGCCGCTGTTCCCCATCCCGGCGCAGATCACGGGCGCTCTGCAGCCCCCAGACCGTGCTCCGGACCTCCGGCCGAGCCCCACGGACCGACTTCTGCCATTACCTCAGCTCCGAAACATCAGCAGGGCAGCCCGGGCTCCTGCACAGGGACACAAAGGGGGAACGGGAGAGCGCGTTAAATCATTTCATCTCCCCGAGGCTGCATCGCTTCCCCAGCCAGGGTGAGCTGAAGCCATCGAGCGCCTGTTTCCCCGCAGGATCCGAAGCCCCACGGCGGTAGATGGGCGCACACGCTGCCCGGTGTGCCCTCTCCACGGGCACCGGGGCACGTCCAGCCCCTAGGGGGACCGAGCCCGGGCGGCGGTACCGCTACCTGGTGCCCTCGCCGAGGCTGCTGCTTCTCCAGCAGCCTTAGGGCTGACCTGGGGCACGCCGAGGAGGCGACGCCTCCGAGAGGGGAGCCCGGGCTCAGGAGACCCCCAGTGCCCCGGGCTGCCGCCATCCCTCCCGCACGGCTCCCCGGCACCTCGGCACTCACCGCCCCGGGCACGGCTCCGGCGGAGCGACCCCACACTCGCCCTCCGGGCAGGGGGAACCTCCTCCCGCCGGGGCACCGGAGCCACCGCCGGGCCGAGCACACGGTCCCCC
>VZTG01000031.1:218572-288573 GCA_013397845.1 Melanocharis versteri
CCGCCTCGCTCCGCCCGCGCGGCTTCCCCGGTGCTGCCGCTCCGCGCCTCGTCCCGCGCTGCGGAGGTGCCCGGCAGCGCTGCCCCTCCGGGACGGCCTCCCCCCGCAGCGACCCCCCTTCCCGGGGCAGCGGCATCCCCGCCTCCGCGGGCCTGCAGCCGCCCCTGCCGCGGTTCAGTCTCCCGGCGGGGCGGGGGGAGCGCAGTAGCGGGAGGGTCTCTCCCGGCTGGGGTCCCGTTAACAATCGCACTGCAGCCGGAGCAGCCCGACAGCAGCCCCGCGTTCCCGGCGGAGCCCCCGGGCTCGTCCCGGGGGAGGCAGTGCTTTCTGCGGCACGTTCGCCCCTCAGGACGCCCGGGGGCATCGGCCCCGCCGCGGGGTCCCGGCCGGCAGCGGCCTTTCCTCCCTGGCTTCTCTGGTGCCTCCGGGGGGACCCAGAGCCTTGTGCTGGGAGCTGGTTGAGGGGAGCCATCGCCTTTTGTTCCTCTTCTCGCCCCTCTCTCTCCCTGGGCGAGCTCCCGCCACGTTTCGCCTCAGGAGCCCCCCCGGAGGAGCCCCAAACCCGCTGCCTCGGTTTGCCCCGACCCGAAGCCTTTGGGGCTCTTTCTTATTATTAATGCAGCCCCTTGCCCATCCACCCCCTGCACCCCGTGGGCACGGCTTCTGCTGTGGGCCCCAGCTTTGTGCTGCCCCAGACCACCTGGCCAAGGGCTCTGACAACATGGGCTGAAGGGTTCTGTCCCACCGTGGTGTAACTAAATGTAGGAAGGATAAATCCCCTGGGCGAAGTAATATGGAGAGGCCAAGAGCTCCCAGCAAGGCAGCAGCAGGGTCCGACATGGATCCCACCCCACAAGAAAAGGGAGCTGCTGCAAATTTGCAGCTGAAAACATGCTGGCAGGGGTAGGATAAATCACAAAACCTCTTCTCCTTGCTCGTGCCCCATTTGATCAGAAAAGCACCTTTTTGTGTCAAATCCCCAGCCCACAGCTCCGTTTCACACCGTTGGTGCAGTATTGGGGTTCAGCAGGCGCTCACTGACATTTAATGAGGCACCAGCCCTGCTCTGGCATGAGGTGCCCCAGCGTGTGGGCTGGACAGAAATGCGTGCGTTAAATGGATAATTCCCGGGATGTGTTATTTTGCACAGCGCGTTCTGGCAGAGGCCAACAGGACTAATATGTCACACCCAATGTAAACACGAGGTGATCCCGATTCAGCTGCCAGTTGTAGCCATGCAGCCATGGAGAAACTTGCCAGACGGAGCTGTCGGGCTGCAAATTTGGGTTTCGTGAGGGTCAGGTTGAGCCCTGTGGCTTATGGTCCCAGCCAGCTCTTTTCTGAAGACAAGCGTTTCCACACAACCCTTGTGCATTCAAGAAATGACCGAGAAGTTCTGGTGTGAGACGTGAGTACTGTATTTCTTCCCTCGGAAAATCACATTATCCGTGAAAAGATATTTTTTGGACATGGAGG
Organism: Melanocharis versteri; assembly: GCA_013397845.1. Taxonomy (NCBI): domain Eukaryota; kingdom Metazoa; phylum Chordata; class Aves; order Passeriformes; family Melanocharitidae; genus Melanocharis; species Melanocharis versteri. Next base: position 220,049 of record VZTG01000031.1, read on the forward strand.
CCTGGGAATCGGCTGCTCTTGGGGAGTGTCCCTCACCATCTGCTCGTACATCTGTCAAATCCACTCACAAACCCCTGCCCAGAGTCCTTGCTCAGGAAACTGTAGGATAGATTAGCACTCCTTTTTATTTTCCTGTGTTTCTATGGTGTGAATAAAAGGAAAAACTCAGAGGGAAGGGATATTTTGTTAGGTTTGAGGCAGGTCTGCACATTTTAAACCCACACAGTTTAAATCTCAAGGGGAGGCTGAGTTAGAGGGGAAACCCTTGGCCACAGCTCAGCCATGCATCAGCTGTGGGACCAGAGGGTGTGCTGTTCCTCCCCTTGCTCTTTTTAAAGCCTTTTCAAGGTTTTTTATTATTATTTCAAATTAATATTTCCCTCCTGTGGTGACTAGTGAAAACATCTGAGCTTTTGAATATTTTAATGAATATTTATTCATTTTCTTGAGAGTTTTTTTGAATCTTTTTTCTATTGGTTTTATCTGCCTGAATTTTATGTGAGTTTTCTTTATTGTATTTGTGTTCCTGTGGCAGGTTTTTAATTGTGGGACAATGAAGAAAGTAAAAAAAGTAACCTGCTGCTTGATTTTGCTCCTCAGGGCCCAAATCCTGCAGTGAATCCTCCTTCATCCAGACAGATGTGTACATACACAGATGCATGTGCTGCTCCTGTAACATCCAGGTAGTTATAAAACCTTAGGAAGGCTTCTAGATGTTTATAATACATGATTTGCAGGATTCAGTGGCTATTGCTAAGTCTGGAGCCGATTTTAGACTCTTTAGATGGTCACTAGAAGTAAAGGAAGTATGCAGAGCTTAGATCAGCTACAGTGTCTTTTGGAAGGGGAGAGGGATGCCTCTGCCCTTCACCATGGACTGTGACAGTGGTCCAGCATCAGGAGGTTCCAAATTGTCTGCAAGTAAGTAGAACATATTGAGACTTTTATCTTTAAATCTTACCTTCATTCCACCAAAGGTTCAACCTGTTTTCACATCTTTGATCCAGCAACAACACAGTACAGGCAGACTCTTTAGTTCCCCCACACTCAAGACAGTAATGATCAGGTGCAAAATCCTCTGTGAGCAACTTCATCCCAAATTATCTGTGCTTAGACTCACTTGCCAGACCTTCAGAAACACAACATAGCCTCCCAGGCCTTAGAAATTACTAAGTCAGTATTTACATCACTATCTGCACTAATATAAATGTTGAAGAACATTTCCCTTGAAAATATGTCGGTAATGCTACAAATGCTTCCAATAATTTTATTGTTGTTGTTTGTGGAGGAAGGAACACAGGCAGCTCCTCCATGTCCACCTCCCCCTCCTGGGGCTTTGGGTATCTGGATGGGTTGCAATGGTCTTTGATGGACAACAAAGGCTCTTTGTTCTGTCAAAGAAGCAGAGCCAATATCGCCCCAAAGAAGTCAGCAGCAGAGAGCTCACCAAAAACAAAAGAATAAAGTGTGCAGCAATGCAAATTATCTTTCTTAGAGAGTTAACCCCTTCCATCATCCCAGCCCCTCCTCCTTCTCCAAAGAAGGGCCTTTCCAGCTGCCAGCATCTTTTCTCTTTCATCTATTGCTCTGCTTCAGGCTGCCAACCTTAATCACTTTCAAAATTGCTGATAATTAAGTATTACCTCTTTCTTCACTCCAGAAAATTGCAAAAGCCGACTAACTCTCTTAAAACTACTGTCAGGAGCCTGAAAGATTGATAGTGGCACATCCTGCACGGACATCCAGCCTTGGTTGGTTTTTTTGATTTAACCACATCATTATAGTCAATGAGAACTATAAACAAAAGCATGTGACAATGGTGCCTCCACAGGCAAGCTCCTTCACTGAGCAAACTACTCTACGGAAATTTCCCTGGTAAAGTTAAATTTGATTTAAAAATCAATACAGTTACCCTGGTACAAAGTAAATAAAATTTAACCTTAAATAGATTTAAATGTAGCTTCTACTGGTTTGATTTAATCCCAAGTATTATCAACATCTAAGTGGCTTCACTTTGCAGTAAGAGTTGACATAGGTGAAGGCAAATTAAGTTTACATGGCTTTAATTATCACCATGGAGCAGATGTAGCCTTACTCTGAAGTGAGGATGGAGGAGCAGACTGCAGACTTTCAGACTGCAGACCCAAGCTGCAGGACTGAACTCAGCATTGCAGCTCCTGCTGACCCCTCTGCAACTGGCCTCTTTTACAGGCAGCACAGTTCTTTCCTTCCCTCGTCTGAGTGTGAATTCTTTGCAGCTTAAAATGCCCCAGGGGGCTCAGAAGTCTAGTTTGAGTATAAACATTTAGCAAATTCCCCTACAGGGCAAAAGATGCTTGGAAACTGTCACTTACACTAGATTCTCCTGTAATTATATGTAACATTCTTTTGGTTTTTAACCAGATCTGAAACAGTGCTTCCAAAACATTTCTTTCCGAAAATACTTGGTTTTATGAGTTTCCTAACAAGAACACCTGTCTGCAAAACCCATGTACATCCCTGCTGCCCACTGCTGCTTCACCTGGGTGAATGGACTGCCCCTAATCAATGCTGAGTCTGAAAGCCTGGGATCTGGAGGATCAGCTGGTATCCAATGACCTAATGAATGGTTAGGTGACAGTAATGTTGCACAAATGGGCCCTTAATAGCTGACCCCAATGTCAGGCCCTGGTAGCAATGGGAATTTAGCTGTGAACTTGGAGTAGGCGGAGAGAGGATTGCATTAACTTTCTGCTGTGATGAAGCAATGGCTTAAAAGCACTGCTGCAAAGGCATCTTATCTCCCTGGCTAAGAAAGCAGATGCAATTTCCTAGAAATTTTTAAGCTGTGACATGCCAAGAAGTATAAGATCTCACGGCAGCTGTTTCAAAGATCACTGTAAATAGGTTTCTCCCCACATAGTCTGTAGATGACAAGGCCCTTCCATCATGTCACAGCATAGTGGGAACTTTACTGAATAATTCAAAATCACAAATATTTACAAAGTTACAAAATAATAGTCAAAAGCTCATTTTACCCCATTCCCTACTTTGATGGGAGCCCTGCTGTTTCTTCCAGACGGTAAGTTGGCCTCTTGCCCGGACCATATATCTCTTATGACAGGCTCCTTAAGGACCAAATCTAAATGGAAGCCAAAAGAAATATATCTTACTAAGTGACACAAGGGTAACTTTCTGAGTCTGATTCTGAGCCCATTTTAACTGCTTTTGCACGGATACAACTCTGCTGGCTTTAACTGCATTAATCCAGATTTGTACTGATGCAGGCAGAGAGCCCCAGTGCCTTTGACATTGGTACAAAAACAAATTTCCAAAAATGCTGAAGTTGCAGCCAGTGACCCAGGCAGTATTTTAACAATTGCATTCACATCTGGCCTCTGGAAGATTTCTCAGTTGTTTGTCTGCCTCGTTACTAGCAGAGCCAAACCTTGGGTAAGGGGGGAGCAGTCACGATCTCTTACACCTCATTGTTGCTAAGAAAGTTATAGGAACAGCTGATACCAAACCCACTGACCACAGAATAATCTTCTACAGCCTTGGCTGAGCTTTGTACGAGGCTTCCAGGGCCAGACTGCCCCTGCTCCTGACACAGCTGCCACAAGAAGTGCACAGTTCTTCCAGGAGTCTGAGAAAGGTAGGGAAGGTCTTAGGTGGGTGTAGTTGGTGGTGGGAGTAAATGGTACCATTCCAAGGGATGTCAAAGCTTCTGCCCACTCTGTGCCTCTGCCAGAGCATGTTTAGAGCCAATGCTGTTCTCCATTTTCTCCACCAAATACCAGAGTGGTCCTTGGTAAAGAGAAGGACACCAGGGTGAACATGCAGCCCACCGTGAGGTTTACAAGCACTTCTAAAGCTTGAACTGCTCAGCTGTAATATCTCAAGTAGGATTCGTAGAGAAAATATACTCATGATGCACCTATTCTTTTTTGGCACTTCATGTTCTTCTTAAGGTGCATTTCTCACCTCACAAGATACGTGGCTTTGCCTTCTCAAATACCCTCACCCTTAGGACTGGATTTTAGTTCTGCCTGATCTAACATAGGTTTGCTCAGGGAAACTGTGCGGTAACAACCTCCACCTCTGTTTGTGTGAGTTTGGGCTCACAAGTGGCCACAGTCTGTCTCTTGCATTCCTCTTGGGCTGAATAGAACTGGGACAGCAGCAGCATCGTTGGACCCACAGTGCCAGTGCCTGGCAAAATCCTGTGGAAATCAGCGGCACAATTCAAGTGCAAAACACAGATGGTGACTGATGTTGGGTTGAGGACGGGCAAAAGGGAAGCCTGATGCCATGCACTGACACCGGCATTACAGATCAGGTGTCAGGATGTCACCTCACTCCCTGACCATACACCACAGTTTGTCTGGTGAATAAATCTTTCCTTGTCTCTGTTCTTCTTCTTACCTCCCCCCTGAGTTCCCAGTAGTGTTCATCCCACTCTTTTTTTGGGAAGGCACCCCGACTGGACTCCGTTCCTGCTGAGAAGAGAGATTGCAATTTAGCTGGTCTGTAACCGTCTGTTTCCATTCATTCCTGAGGTTTTCCAGCTGCCCACGAAAACAATGCACTGATACACTCTGTGCAGGCTTGAACCACATCCAGAACAAGGGGTTAGGTGGGGCTGGGAGATTCAGGGAGTATTCTTTGTCCTGGAAAATGAAGCAGATACTGGCATGACACGGTCAGAAAGGTGATGGTGAAGGAGCAGTCTGCTGATACCCCAACCCACACATGGCCCATGTGCCAGACTTTGGGCTCAAGCATCCAGCTCCTCGCTGAGCAAGTGTCAGGAGTACCAAACTCAGACATCTAAGCACTGGGAGGAAAAACAAACTGAATTCCAAGGGGGGCTGATGCTGCATTTTCACGGATGTAGAGTAGACAGATTTCATCAGAAAGGTTGTAATATTTAATTTTTCAGCTAAACTCTCTCCCTCTCCTTTTATCTTCCCTTCCTTTTTACAAAGAGGCATAAAGTGAGTAATAAAAATTGCTAACAGCAAAACTTCATGATTTATACCACCAGATCTCAGGCAGAACTCCCTGTTGAGTTTGAGGGAACGGCCTGATTAAACATTGATGCCACAATATGATCTGTCTTAGCAACAACACTCTCAAGTGAAATTCATCGAGGATATAAACCGTGACATTTAAAATGCCTGTTGGGTTAAAGTTGACCAAAAAAAAAATAATACTTGGTGTGCATGACTCTGGAAAATAAAGGCAATTGCCGTGCCACTTTATGGAATATTGTGTGTGAATCACTGAAGCTATTAAGTCTTCTGCCGCCTTTTTCCTGGCCTCAAGAGGTTAACTTCTTCCCAGAGCCATTCTCTGGGGGGGAAATAAGAACCACATGCGTGTGCCACAAAGCTGTGTCTGGTCTGGGGATGCGGGTGATCCGGATTTTGTCTTGTTTGCCTGGGAGACCCACTGGAGAGAATAATGAGGGGGTTCAAAAGAGGAATATTCTTTCTGCCAGAAGTGGTCGTTTTACTAGGCCTTCACTTATTTGTTGGGGGAGATTACTCACGGGGTCACCTGGCAAAAATGACTGGAAGTTAGGAAAGAAAGGGCTTCCTGCCAAATATTTAAGAGAATGAGAGAGAGAAATGGAGAAGAAACGGGAGAAAGAGCAGTGAGTTGGCTGCAGGGAAAGGGACATTTTGTGATTCAGAGAAGAAGCCAAGAACTACGGCTATAAAGAGAGAGAGAGAGGGCCCTGGGCTCCCTAGAAGGCTTGGTGCTGTATTCTGGTGGCATTCAAGAATAAATTGGCGCAGAGAAAAGGCACAGACACTTACACATGGCTTGTGAAGCCCTTGCAGCAGAGGTGGAGCTCTGGGAAAGGGTGAGCAAAAAGCATCAGAGTGCCCTGCAGCTCTGCTCTGGTTCTGGAGGTGTAGGGCAGCTGGGCTTCCCCATCCCGCCTCCAAAGGAGGACAAAGAGAGCTTGTGCTGGGAAACCAAGGCCGGGAGGCTCAGGCGAGTCACTCATGGGTTGTTAGTTTTTCACTGTGCCCAAAGAGGTGCTTTGGGAAGCTGCTTCTGAGATACCTGCAGAGATCTCAGCCCGGACTGTTGTCACACCAGTAGGGACCTTCTGGGGGTCCGAGGCAGGGTGGACTCACACAGAATTTGCCCTTGATCATGCCAACAAAGGAAGCTGCCGCAAGGCAGCAGCAATGCACCCACTGAGATCCAAGGACAAAGGAAATACACAGACCCAGCGCAGTTCCCTGCTGCCTACACCACTTCAACAAAACATCTGCTCACCCGGAATAAAATCCCTCCCCTGTTCTAAGCAGATCAGTTCCCCCTGAAATAGCAATAGGAGCTGCTGCATCTGCTCACACCATGGCCAGGCTTCAGCCCCAGGAGGATGAGGCCTTCATTAAATCAGGCTGAGCTGCCTGCTTTATCTTACACTCTCCTGTGAGTAACTTTTCTTATTACACCTCTTTACACAAGTGCCAAACTCCAAGCAGGCAGAAAAGCCGTCCAAAATGCAGAAGAATTATGACAGAGGCTCCAGCATCACGGGGCTTTGGAAAGGTTATTCATCTAGTGAAGAAGTAACTGTGCAAATCGAACTCTCTGGCAGCATTTGTGTGATGATAATCATGCTGATTAAGTGTTTGAGCCTCAGGATATGCTGGGAAAGGCACTAGGACCTAGGAAATAACCACCCCATGCTTTTGGAAGACAGCTGAGGGCTCTTCCTGTTCTGCTCTGTGACCGATCTGTCTCCTCTCACAGATCTGCTCATTTTGGATGCAATTGCTCAAAATATGCATTACTTATGGTCATACAGATATATACAAAGGGGACCAGCAGTTGTGCTGTTAACCCTTGGGTTCCCTGTAAGGCTGAGCCATGCAATGAGGAAAAGATTCAGAGCCCAATTCTACAACTGACTTCAATTAAGTCAAATCAGTTGCATTAGCTAAGGTTATTAACTTAGGGAATATACTTTTCCTCTCTCCTCTCTAAATTTGCTTTGGTCTCCATTACCCTTTGTTAATGAGGAAGGTGCTTTCTACTCTGATTTTTGTGTTGCTGAAGGAAAAGAGAAACTGATTAGACAAATGGCCTTGATTCACTTCCAGCCTTAAATCTGACATACTGTTTTCATCTGATCAGCACTCTACGAGGGTGTCAGTGAATATCTGATGTTTAAGGCATGGAGATGGATTCTCAGGAAGTTACAATGGCACAGAAGTGACAGAAGAAAATATTTAGGACAGAGGAAATGCTATTTACCTCAGCTGGCTGCTCTGGGAATTGCCCCCACCCCTTCTCCAAGTATGAATTTCACAACTAAACCACTGGAAAGATAAAAACAATAGCTACTTTCCAGAGGCACTACTGAAATATGCAGCCTCGGAGCTCTTGAACAGGAAGGGAAATGCGAAGAGTGACTTTTAACCATCTAGGAACATGTGCACGCTGTGGGCCAGCTATTCAGCTGCAGTAAATTGGTGCAGTCATGCTAAATAAATGTGATTGAACTATCTGGCTTGCTTGATGAGCCAGTTCTGCACCAGGCTCCTAAAGCAGCCGGTGTCCCTCTGGGACAGGCTGCAGGAGCCAAGGCACAGCTCTGGGCCTGCCCTAATTCACACTAATTGCACCGACTGCCTTCAGGGCTGGTAATCACCCTGTGCTGCTGGGAAATCAGAGCGTCCCCATCACTGCTGCACCCAGCAGAAGGCAAGAACAGCAAAGGACTGAGACTGACAACTCCTGACACAGTTTTGGGTCTTTTCCATACGAGCTAAAATGCTCTGCTGCGTCTTTCAAGAGGTGGTTTGGACCTAAATGGAAAAATCACTGATTTGAATGTTTTTATTATTGTTGTTGTTACTATTATTCATACTATTGTTATTCTGTCTTGCTTGGGATGTGTTGGGAAAGGAACAACTTCTGCCATAAATCAGTGCAAGCTTTGAGAAGCTGGTAACCTGTGTCCTCCCCTGGAACTTCTATCATCTTGACAGCAAGTTCGTGCTGAGGAGTCAAATACCAAATTAAAAGAAAAAGAAAAAGGAAAAAAAATAAACAAAGAACTAGAACAAGGGAAACTCTGTCTGGTACTTCTTTCCAGCCAAAGAACCCTTTAATAGCAAACTATTAGACAAATCCCAGGCCTGGGGGGTTGCTACAGAGATTTTGGATTCCTACCAGAATTTTTTTTTTGTGTGTTTCCAAACCTGTATTGTCTGAATGTAGCTGAAAAGAAGCATCATTCCATGTAACCAGAAGTATTTCCAGTGTCATGGAAGCCCCTGGTTCTGATGGGATGTGCAATGCTTAATTGTCAAGGGAGCTGACTATTAAATATCATTTTTTAATAAGTTTTAAGAAGAGAAGTCTGGAACCTTTGAAATGCTGATTGTCAACTCTACAGAGAGATCTGAACACAAATGATAAATTCCAGAAGTCAAAATGGTGTTTGCCTGGATTTTTTCCTCTCTTTTTAGAAGGGAGGTGACAAATGAATCTGGCCCCGACCCTCAGTGGAAAAAAAAAAAAATCTCTATTATTTTCAGAAGAATAATTTCGAAGGGCAAGTCAATAATAGCAGGACTCACACAAAATAAAACCTTTGAAATCCTATTATTATTATCATTATTATTATTACTACTACTATTATTATTGGTTCAGATGACTCAAATGTTATTGTTTTCTTCTTGCATTACTAGCCAAGAAAACCAATGACAACCACATAAAGTTTTGCAAATCTCAGCAGTTTGGATTCCCCCTTACATTGCTGGAGCAGCTGTTGCACTCACGGAGTTTAGCAGGTCAGCTCTGCGTGTGGAGTGGCCCACACTGTGCTTTTTCTTCTTGAAAACTTGATTTAAGAGCAGGATTTATGTACAGCCTGCCCTGCAGAACTAAAGGAAGCTCACAGTGTGTTTCCGTGTCGGAGAAGGCTCAGTTGTGTGCTGGTACCTCGTGGCTTCTGTAGCACTGGTTCATGTGCATGGAAGGGACTGGTTTTAGTGGTGGCCACCTTCAGCAAAGTATGCAAGGAAGAGGTCTGTCCCTGAACACTCCTTTGCTTTTGCTCTCTAAGCTGTTGGTTTCCAACGGCACAAGAAAAAAAAGCAAGGGGAAGGTCAGCTGAAACCACAGAGTTTTGCCCATCTATGAGTCAGGATCATTCACCCACCTCCTCACCACCACGATCACGGGGCAGCAACGTCAAAGCTTAAAAGCACCTCTCCCAAAACATGAACAAACCTGTGCTGACCATGAGCCTTGCCTGGTGTGGTGTCTCGCAGGGAAGGAGTTGCACTGCTCGCTTACCCCATCACAGATGATGAGCAACACTGGTGGCCACCAAGAAATACTTACATGAGAAAAGAGCTTAGTTTATATCAGGCTAAACAAACTGAGTGGCAGCATACCAGAACTGCTGCAATGAGTTAAACAAATATTTTTAAAATTGCATTTTTTTCCATGGAATAGCAGGGACTCATCTTTCACCATCCCAAACTCCCTAGCAGGAGCACATGAAACCGTTCTGACTGAGAGGGAGCATTCAGTGCTTTTTGGGCTGTGTGAGTGCAGGTGTGAATGCCTACAGGACATGTGGATTTACTGCAATCCACTAGAGATCATCATATTCAAAGAAGGAATTTACATTAACAATTTCTGTACAATTTCATGTTTGCTTCACGCACAATTTGACTGAGTACACTGGTACATTCCTCCATATGTTCGCGTGCTCAAACCAGGACAGCTTGACTTGATTACAAACTGTCTCATTCTGAATCATGTAAAGATGGTCAGCTGTCCATGGAAAACCTGGTACACCCACTTGCTCTCTCTTCAGTGCTCCCGTTGCTCCATGGAAAATTAATATTTGTTTTATTTCTGTCCTTTTCCACTCTTTTCCATGTGTGTTTGGTTTCCGTCACAGCCACCAGTAAATATGGGAACAGCTCAAATTGTGTGGGATGTTATTGCACCTCCTCTGCTGACTGAAGGGTGACTCTTGGAACAAAAGGACACCGAGCTACATGAGCCTCAACCACTGAAGGTTGGTTTAACCACGTTTAACCTGTCCAATAAACCAGATTATTTAAAATTAAAACCCCAAACAAATCACCCTTTGCAATGTTGATGATGCTGACCACATTATGCAGATATTATCTGGTTCAGGACTTGTTAGTTACATCAGATTTACTCCTGGACAAGAGTTTGAGCCCATGGATAGGAAAAATTTCAAGGCCAAATGTGTTTTCACCCAAGTTAATTTTCTTTTGACTTCAATACAACATTGAAGAAAATGTGTAAAGAAAAGAAAGTGAAAACCAAACTAGATGAAGCATGGGAGCCAGGATATCTGTCAATGCTCCTGAGTATCATAGAATCACAGAATGGGTAAGGTTGGAAGGAATCACTGGAGGCCATCTGATCCAACCTCCCTGATGAAGCAGGGTCCCCTGGAGCACATTATTCAGGACTCTGTCCATGAATATCTCCAGGGTAAGGAGGCTCCACAACCTCTCTGGGCAACCTCTTCCAGAGCCCAGTCACTGTGTTCTCTCTATGTTTCTACCCTGCCATTGCTTAGGCTTTAACAATGGCCGGGGCTCTCCTCCTGGTGCCAGATTTCAGAGAGACGTTTTGAAGCTCTTCATTTCCTTTCTGCACTCAGTCAAAGAGGTCACTGTTGAGCCAGACTTTCTGCTTAAAGAAGTAATAAAACAGCTCTAGCAGACACCAAGGAGTGAATTCATTTCTACCAGGTCCAGAGCGGTGTCTCTGGAGGAGAGAAAAAAGCACAGGAAGGTGTGAGTGTGGGGCAGCCTCAATAGCAGGATAACACCTTCAATTCCCTAGGGAAGGGAGGTGGCTGTGCAGCCCTTTCCCCTCTGTAAGCAGTGAGGAGAGATTCATTTGAATGTGACAACATCACACATGCCAACAGTGGATCAGTAGGCAGTTTCCTCCTTACCTTCACTATATGTACATGTACCAAGTAGTAGAGCAAGGCAAAAGCACTGCAGTTCCTCAGATATCTTCCAAGGATTCATTTGAAAGAGATATTCCATCAAATTTGCACATTATCCAGCTACAAAGAAAGGACATTTGTGTGTGCAGGCATTCTGGCAGGAGCTGTTTGCTTTGGGGCCAGATGTAATTCAAAGTTATTCTGAATATTACACTGCAGCAGCCTGGCCAAGCACAGTAATGCTGATTATTAGGGTTTTCCTGGTTTTCCAGATGGAGCTGATTTCATTTAGTTCTCTCTCTTGTAATTAATAACTTGTCCCTTTTGTTCATGTTGAATCTTTATTTTATCTTCGGCATTTTGTGGAATAGTTTCCAATTTCCTTAATCCATTGCTTGCCTCCTCGGTTCATGTAGCAGAGCTCATTCAGCCATACAGTTTAATGACGTGCAGCCCAAACCTCTGCTGCACAATCTCACATCCACTTCACATTGAGCTGGCATTTCTGTCATTTATATTTTATACGCTATAAACTCACAAATCATACCATTTCATACTAGAGCAATGTCAATAATATCTCTTTTCTTCAGGGAAAAAAGACACCAACGAGCCACTAGCAAGCATATGGGATCTGTACGTTCTGTCCTTTAAACAAGTGCAGATTTAGCAAGGAGGGGGAGGGAAAAGGAGGAGAACGAGAGCCACGTCCCCCCACTGCCAACGCAATGCATGTTCCTGCAGCATCAGTGTTTGGATTAGGCCCATGGCCACCCTACTTAGGTTTCAAATAAGCAAAAAATAGATGGAATTCAATTCCCCGCTGCCAGTTTTTAGCAGGATTATACTTGTGCACACACAAAGGAATTTTTTAAATAGCCTTCGCATGGGACCAGCTCTTTGCGTTGAGAGTGTGCTCATAAATGGGATATCAGATGTCAATAAATGATGAGTGTTTACTCCATAGGCATATTGCAGACTTGTGTGAAATGTGCTATAGGTAGCTAAACACTCGCTGGTTACAAACAGGGCTCCACACAACAGCGCAGATTAACCAGACCTGCCCTTTTTTGTTCTTTTAACTCCTAGCACAAGGCACGGCTCAGTCCAGGACCGGGATCCTAAGTATACTTCCACAACTTAAGCAGCAAATATTAATCTACTAGAGCATGTAAACAAATAATTAGTTTGAAGTGTGTAGATGAAGTGGGCTTGCAGACAGTGGCTGGATGCTGGAGTCAGCCTGTACAGCTGTGTGTACGTGCACAGTCCCACGCTTCCACTGAGGATGGGCAGGGATGTCAGAGGGTCCCTCTAACGCTGCTCTGCACGGAGGAGAGTTGAGCCACTGACCACTGGAAGCAGAATATCTGTGATGTCACAGCTCTGACCCCAACATCAGTGGGACAGTCATATCCCCTCTCTGTGTGCACTGAGTGTTGAGAAACCCAGGTGTGGGGGTGTCTGGGCTTATGCTGTTGTTCCCAGGGGAATGTGGGTGGATGGTTGTTCTCTATTTTCTTTTCTTTTGTCCTCCAAATACTTGGAGCATCTGGGACTCCAGTTATTGTATATTTTAAAGCCTTTGTTTCTTTATCCTTCATGCTGCACCGTGACATTGAATGTGCTTCAAATGAATGAAAAGCCTCTTTTAAAGCTCATCACAATTCGATGCCCGTCTTTCTCTGGGGCCAGTTTTGGAGTTTTTTAAACAGATTAATGGCCAGGAGGTCACAACAGAGAGCACTGCATATGACTGAATATTAACTTTTAATAGAGTACATTTTGCTTGGGAGCCGATTACAGCCTTCATGAGGCAAGAGCAACACTAATCCTGGAAGGACTCCTAAAATCTTTCATAAGCTGCATCTAATTAAAAGAAAATGAAATACGCAACGGTTGATGCACGAGTTGTACATTTGTGCATCCCACTCAATGAATGAATCATTTCCCTGCCTTCTCTGACACAGAAATACCTTGCAACCCATTAAAGATCTTAAATATTTTTACAGCTCTAATGGACCATGTCACCACGAGCCACCCAGGACATGGCCGCTGAAGTCCAGAGCTGAGCTGGTGTAACTATAAGCGCTTCTGTGGCAATTTGCACGGAGGATACATCCAGACAATGAGCTGTCTACAAGAAGACATGATTGTCCGTATCACTGCTAAGGCAGACATCACCCAAACTGCTGTTAAATTCACAAGGTGGAATCTTTTTTGCATTTCCATATCCTCTCATAACACATATACAGCATATGTGCAGCTGGAGCAAATCTCAGTCAGTGCAACTCTACCAACGATGTCGCTTCATCACAGGAACAGCACATCCTCACATAGACACAGGCCCAGTTGTTACCAGTCACCCCAGTCCTGGTACTGGTAGAGAGCCACAGGGAGCCAAGATCCAACTGGAACATTAATGACAAGGTGGATGAGTGTGAATTGATGGAAGGGCAGGCGGATCCCGTGTCAGACTGGGATGCAGCACTGGACTAACCGGCCCCTGGCACAGAGCACGGTCCTGCTCCTCCCCATCGCTCAGGGAAGGGCGGATTCCCATCGCAGACCTGCAAAGCAGAGCAGCCCCGAAGGCACACATGCCTCACGCTCCAGTGGGCTGGGGACCTGTCAGCCTCACTCACGTCCCTTCGAAGGGCTGGGGCTGGGGTTAGATCAGCAGCCTTCCCACTGGATTAACACAGAGCTTTGCAGCTCTGCCGGCACCATGTCCGCGCCTGTCAGGATCTATCAGACAGCCAAGGCTTAACAGCTAATAGAGTAACAGAGTGAAGAGAATAAAATTACCCCTTTCTGAAATAGCCAGAAACACCCTTAGCTAATGCTGAACACAGCTTATGATTTTACAGAAGGGAGGCTACTGCGCTTTTGGGGGTTGCATGCCAGGGGAAGCGCCCAGGCTGCAGTGGACGGTCCATAGCTGAAGGGGCAGAGTGGTTCCCATCCCAACTGCCAACCATGGAATGGGGTTCAGGGGCATCGAAACAACTGGGATGGACCAGGAGCACTGAAGGGGTAGAAAGATGGGAAGAGAGCTGTGAAATAAATGGCAGCGCAGTGGCTGTTTTCCTTTCCTGCTGATCCCTCAAAATGTCGTTGTCATCTGTAGGGTTGAGGGAGCAAAGAGAAGGTTGCTCAGGTTTTGTGCCTTCAGGCTTGGGATTTTTTTTAAATATGTATTTTTAATGTCTACTGACGTAAAGTTAAAGTAACTCAGGATGGATGGTTTCTTTCACCTTTTTATCAAGACCAGCATGTCATGCTCAGACAGACCCCACCAGCTGCTCAGCTCCTGCTATGATCCTCACGTGTGTCCTCACATGGCCTCTGACGGCTCCACGCCTGCGCTCCCCACCCATGCGTGCATCAATATGACCCCCTCCAGGCATCACGAGTCAGCTGGGGCCATCACATGGTGGCCCTGGTCAGGACAGAGGGAACATGTGTCAGACCACAACCACAACAGCAGGCATGCTCCTAGATCTGCTTGTCACCACCAGTTCTGGCCCATCCTCCCATGTCCTCCTTAGAAACGGCTGCAGAATAAGAAAGTAAATTCACAGCACGTAAATCAAGCTTAGAAAGATTACAAGCCTTTTCTCTCTTGAGAACTCATGTTAGTTGCAGCAAAAAAAAGTGCTTAGAGCCAAAAGCTGGTGTTTAACATTTTATTCCAGGGGTCAGTGAGTGGGGAGGAGAGTGATGCTCAGCCTCAGTGGGCCATGGCTGGCAGGGTGCAAGCTCAGCTAGAAGTAGTTGACGACTCTCCTGATGGACTGGACGCTGGCGCTGCGCGCCTGCCACTCGTTGAAGCTGCTGAACTCGCCACGCTCCACCACGTACATGCGGCCTCGGTAGTTGGGCTCCTCGTACAGCACCCACCTGGGCACAAAGGGAGGGTCACCTGCGTCCCAGCTCTGTGCTTGTGCAGAGTGGCCACTGAGTGGCTGCGTTTAGGCACCGCTGTACTGCAAGCCACCAGGGCCTGATTCCCGGTCCCACCCCGCGCACAGAATTGGTCCCGGTGGAGTTCACTGTGGGCACTTCCCCCCGCTCCCCCCAGCGTGGCCTGGTGATTATCCACAGCCAGATTGGACCTTGCCATTGGAAGACGTTGTTTTGGGTTACACCAGCAATAAAGCCTGGGCCCAAGGGCTCCCTGCTTCACATTACTGTAGGAATGGATTTCTCTGAGCTTCACCATGTACAACAGAAACAATTTAATAGCATTTGATAGTGCTAAAGAAGGACATGAATCTCCTCAGCCCCTGCATAAACCCGTTTTGGACTGTAAGGGGAAACATGCAATGCTTGATGGATGTTCTGCCTCTTTGAACTGATTCATTAGCTATGATGGGAACCATATTTAGTAATTTCTCTCTGCTAGTAATTCTTAATGGCCTCTTTGATGCTTTCCAACAGAGAACAGGGCTTGGCTTGGTTATCTTTATCTCTACATGCAGAGTTAGTGACAACTTTCCTTTGGAATACAGTCAAATGGATACAACATCGAATAACCTTGGTGACTTTGGCATGCCTGGCTTCTTCACCTGGCTTGGCTACATTGTTCTCCATCACCCTGGATTGTGACAGGTCTTTCTCCATTTGAAGGTCTTCAGGTCAGGAGCAATTCTGAGGGTCAAGAGGGGCAATTTTGCTGTTTTTCTCTCCCTTCGTCCCACATGATCTTACTGTGGCCACAAGTGTCACCCCTGTCCTCTCTTTGAGTCTTCCATGCTTCTTAACCAAATTCTGCCATTGCTCTGACAGTTTTACAGTCAGGTTTCCACCCTGTCATTGCTGAGCTGCTCATCTCTGCCTCTTTCCTTTCATCCCCATATTTTTTAGGATTTTATGAGGATCTCTGCTGCTATTCCCATCTATTTGCTCAGCAATGACAGCAAAGCAGAAATGCAATCCTCCAGATCATTTGGTTTCTGTGATCTGTCTATGCAGGAATTCATCTGGGACATTGGGGTTGGGACCTATTGTATGTGGGATTTCCAGGGAGAAACTTCTTCAAGTACTGGAGGGGTCAAAGACTGCTGAGCCTCAAGGGTCAGCCAACAGCTGCTGAACTCAGATCAGTCTAACCCAAAGCAAAAAGCTGGAGGCCTAGGAAAAAGAGTTGTTTATAAAACCAGCCACCCACGGGCATTATTTAAAAAACAAAACGAGAAAAGTTTAGGGCATTTATCCAAGGCACCCTACAGGTTCTTTGACACATTTGTTTTGTGTTTCTGAGAGGACGTGAGGTGGGACTGTGGTGGTCCCTTCTCCCAGATCCCTGTGCAGGAGCGGGACCAGCACGTGGATACCAGCATGGAATACTGTGCCTCAGTTTTGTGAAAGAGCATCTTGTAATATCAGAGCCCTGTGTGTGGCATCGCTGACACGTGGTTCCTACAAACAAACAGCACTTGTTGCAGCCAGTTTATATCCAAACTGGAATTACAAAGTCATCCTCAGCCTTTTCCTCTAATGGTCATTCTGCAGCACGTGGAGAATGCTGCCCACTGCTCACATGAGTGTACTGTACCCCCACCACATATCCCAGTGTGCAGTGGCAGAGAGTGTCCTCAGCTTAATTAACAACAATTTATAAAATTTTCGTCCTCTTTCTTTTCAGCTCTTCTGCTCTAGGACATCTTTCAACAACAGGTGGACTCTGGGGAAGAGAGCAGGGGGAAGAGCAGCCCCTCACAGTCACTGTCTTTCCCGAGATTTCTGTGTTTCTCTCCAGATGCATGGTTGATGTGTCTACACTGTTACATGGAGGGAATGGGACAGGCTTTGGTGTAGATGGAAGCAGACTGAGTGACCTAGTGTGGTGATAAGAACCCCCACTGGCTTGTCCCTCTGTTTAGGGGAAGGCTGAAAAAACCCAAAACCCAAAGGAATAAAAGGAATAGCAGAAGGATGGGAGTGAAGTGTGTTGGCAGTGCAAGGTGATGAGGGAAGGACTGTATGTCTTACTTAGCTGCTCCTTTGTTGCCTAAAATTTACGTTCTCTGAGACCATCAGCAAGGGGGGAAATCAAGTCACTCAGGAGCCCAGAAAACAACAAAAAAAAAGAGAGGATCCTGTCCTCAGGCCCAGCATGGGAGAGCTGATCCAGGCACATAGCACACAGCCCTCAAACATCTCAGTGCTGTGTTTCATTAGCACATAATCCCAGAGGACACGGGAATAAAATGCTCATGGAACTGACTCAAACTCTGTAAGCCAAAACTGCCTGCTCAAACTGAAAAACGGGAAAGGGAATGCTGCAGCATCAGCCTGAACCAAGCAGGAGGCTTTCAGGGGAGCTCAAAATCACTCATTCTCCAGGTAGGACTTGAGCAGTGCCACGGGCAGGTATCACCTCTGCTGAGAAATATGTAATGTTCATTGGGCAGCAGCATTTGGGTACCTGTTCTGGTTTGTATTTTACAACCTGACTGCAGAACAGCTACCAAACACTCATGAATGCTTCAGCAGAATAAATGGTTGGTCTGGTTCCTTCAAGTTATTCCACTGTAGTGTAGAAAAGCTCTTTTTGGGGTATTCTCTCCTGGACCGCAAAACGAATCCAGCTTTTTAAAATCGTTATTTATAGGCCGTCCTCTGTGGAGTGGCTGAGGCACAAAGGAGGACAAGAACCACACATCTTCATCTAAAATCAGATGATACCATATGTGATACTGGAGCTGGCTCTGCCCGTGGGACGGGCGCAGCCACTCGCCACAAACCTGCAGCAGCTTCCGAGGAGGCGGTGACACCTCAAAACTGCTCTGAAATAGCAATTCACTGCCAGCATGGCTTAAACAGCTTTACCATCACCCTTTCTGGCTGTGCGAGGTAGCAATTGCCCACCCCAGGAGGGCAGCAGGGAAGGTGCTGGACCCCCTCAGCCTCACCACGCACCATGCCAAAGGCAGACGTTTGTCTCCATTCCTGTGTTTCCAGATGATCCATCATCACTTCCCGCGGGCACGGCCACCTCCACAAAGCGCAGGCAGCAACTTTTTATCAGCACATGACACCATCCATGGATTTTGAAATGGAAACAAATATTTCTGTATCCAACAGATGTCGCGTTGTGGGAATTGAGGGTAAAAATCACAGAGCGAGACTGTGGCTGAAATTCCGTTTGTCCCCATTGACCCCATCTCCTCTGCTCCCCAAACAGCCAAGGATGAATCCTAGGAGAGCTTTGCCAGGTTATGCCCAGCACCACCTACACCCACAGCACCTCTGGAGCCACCTGGGCTTCAATGGTCCATCCAAAGGAGAAAAGTGGTGCCATAGGGTCCCTTTCTCCTCCCTGCTCTCACCTCTCTGCTGTGGTATCTCATCCTTCCCTCCCTCCTCCTGCAGCCCGGAACTGCAGGTCCCACTGCATTGTCCTGCCTTTTAATTGCCTTTACAGACCTTTCCAAGCATGTCCAACACTGATCTTCCCAGGATCTGAATGTAATGCTACAAACCTCAGTGAGTTTCCGCACCACGCTCCTCTCTGTGCTTTATTTTTTTCCAATTTTTTCTCATTATTCATAGACCTTGAGAAGTTCTGTAATGTTAACGCAAACAGTCCAGACTCCCATGTGAGGGAGAGCAAGCTTTGTGCTCTTTATATATTTTGTAGGGGTGGGGGAAAATCAATCTGAAAAATTCAAGTGCTTGAAAGTTTCTGGGCAGCTTGCCAATTTCTCAAGCTCCAGGCTCTGCTACAGGGACCCAAGCAGTAAATTGGCCCTGAAGCTCTTGCCAGAGTACTCACAGGCTCCCTCTTGGCTTTGTAGTGTTGGTACTCAAATGCTCAGCACTAACAAGGTCCCTGGTGAGCTCCAGCCATTTCTTCCCATCAGGAGTGAGTAGCTCTGCTCCTTAATGATCTGCCACTACCTAATCATAAGCCTGGAGTTTTGGAAGAGGAGAGGCCTTGGTTGGATCAGAAAGGGTCCTGCAGGACACTCGCCACTATCAGGATGTCTTGAGCTTGGATGGCTGCATCTTTCCCTATTCTGAGAAAAAAAATGGATTCAAAGGGTCCAGCATCCCACACCAAGTGTCTGTGAGCTGCACAATACCCAGTCCAGGAGAGGTGAAGAACAAGCTATCAGCACTCCCTCCTCAGCAGGGGCTTCCCTCTGTCCCAGTGCCTCCCTCCAGCCACCCTCTGCCTGGCTCTGGGAAGGTGTTATGGCATTCCCCAGCTCCCAGCATGCTTGCAGTGAAAATGCAATTGTCAGACAGAGGAAAGGGGAGACAGATGGATAACAACCTGTCTAACAATAAGAGAAAAGAAAAAAATCACAAAAAGGACCAACACCATAAAAAAAAATACAAACTGCCACCAAAAATCAAGGAAAAGGCAAAGCTGACATCCTGCCCAGGCTTTCAGGAGCATCTGCAGGGGCAGAAGGATGGGGCTGAGCCTCAGTCTGGGCATCATCACTGCTGGCAGCCTTGTCTTTCAGAGGAAGGATTTAGTGTAAAGGGGAGGTGCTGCTGCCTCAATTTTGCCATCATAGGAAAAGCTGTCGTGAAGCCACTTACAAAGCAAAAGCCCTGACCTGCATCACCTGGAGCCGTCCATCCATCCTCCCTGAGAACTTCAGCATGGATTTGAAAGAGGTATGGAAGGCAGACAGGCAGGCAGGAAGGAAGGAAGGAAGGAAGGAAGGCAGGAAGGAGATGGTTTTAGGCTTCTTATTTCATACACCTTAAAAAGGTGTCTCAGAGTTCTTGTAGCTCGTCCTCAGCTGCCACCCTCCAAAAATCACACCCCTTTGAAGCAGCTCTCAGTGGGCAGGCAGCAACATTCACCTTTCACCATGGGCTTAACAAACGTTTTTAGGCTTTCTCCAAGTGCCCCCAGCACTGACAGGGTTTTCCATGAAGGGGGTGTGTCTGCAGCCCCCTCTCCCCTGCAGTGCCCAGGGCAGGGAGCGTGGCAGTGGCTGATGCCAGGACACGTGGAATTACTTACGCGCCGTCGCCGTACACTTTGAGGGCATTGATGCAGGTCTTGTCCCAGCCTTGTCCCTGCAGAAAGGAGCAATCTTCTGTCAGCTCCAGGCTGGGACCCCTAAAATGGCTCCCCTCGAATATTTCGATCCTGTAATGCTCGCCGTGCTAGGGACAAAGGGATTCAAGTCAACAGCAACACCAAAAAAGCACAACAGACTATTTCTCCAACTTTTATAAGACAAAGAGGGAGACAGAAGGGTGCTTTGGAGGGGGAATGTGAAGAGCAATCCAAGACCACTGGTGCCAGCATGAACAGAGCATGCACAAACTTGTGCCTCCTCCCAGCACACCAACCATGAAAGCAGCCAAAATCCCTCATCCCTGTGCCCGTCTGCACCTTCCTGCGCTGCCGTCCACATGCAAACACATCATGGGGTGCCAGTGCTCAGGCACACGCAGCCCCTTGTCCATCTGCAGATCCCCCCACCAGCCCACAAACTCTCCATCTCAAATGCAGCATCAGCTGCAGCCCTGACTCCCTGTGCACTCAAACAGCAAAGAAAAAAACATACCCCGAGTGCACAAATATGTTGGACTAACTCAACAAACTAATTTGTATTGCCTCCAGTTTCATGAATAGCTGCTGTTCCTGGTGGGAGATGTTGTGCCTTTCTTTCAGGAAAATAAAAACAGGGAGAAAAATAAACTTTCCCAGCATCATCGTTGCTGCGTGAGCCCTTGACAGTCACACGACATAAATTACTCTGGGGAGATCTCTGCGGCCTGCGGCAGAGCAATGTGGGACAGAGCGAGCTCAAAGGATATTTATAAGCCAAATTCAAAGAATACCTAAACGCATTTTTCAAATAAACAACGTCAGCACACAAGAAGGCCGGGCTGCGACGCCAAACCCCACAGCAGGCAGCCGCCGGCAGCAGCCAAGCGGATACCGTGCCTGAGCAAACATTCCTCCGGGAATCTGCGCTGCACAAATGCCTCAAAGCCCTCGCTGGCATCTCACAGGGAAAATCTTGGGCCAGGAAAGGAGGAGCACATCCTTGTGCTGGCCGGGGTCCAGGGCCTGGGGCAGAGCATCCCTCCACACGCGGACCGTGGAGGTGCTTTGGGAATGACGTTACAGACCTGAAACAGACCCGAAACAGACCCGAAACAGACCCGCTGCTGGGCCAAAAGCAGTTTCAGGGCCAGTGAGAAATCCCACCAGCTCCAACTGGGCTCGTCATTGCCCCAGAGGTCCTCAGTGATAGGAGAATCAATGGAAAGACTCAACTCATATTAATTTTTCTTTGTTACTTTTTAATCTTCCCATTTAAACCTTCTTCTGGACCGTTCTTTTAAAAGCTTGATAAGGGGAAAGGAAAATAATGGGTTTAGTTTAGGGTTACCGGGGTCATAATGTGGTTTGCAACAGCAGAGAATTCAGCTAACGTTTGCCATGAGCAGCCCCGCGATCTGGTTGGAAAGCCCTTGGGCTGCTCTCTCCCCCTTTGGGTGCATGGGGAGATGGAGCTGCCACAGCTCCAACTTGCCTTGGGCAACAAATCTCCTTCTGAATTCCCCGGTGAACATCTCATAGCAGCTTACATTAAAAGGAAAAGCACATGGTACCAGCAGGATCTTGCCATCTCATCTGGAAAACCACGGGAATATCTCATCCTGTTAAGGGCACTGTGTTTCACTGAGGGAGGAAGAAGATGTGTTTTCCTCCTGTCTGGGGACACAGGAAGCTGTCTTGGCTCTGTGGCCAGCACAGACCACTCCAAATGGGGACCCACTCCAAAACCACCCAGGAAAATCTTTCCTACTCAGTGGGACACCCTATTTCTAAAGAACACAAATTTTTATGGCACTTATTCACGGGGCTCCTGTGACCAGGATAAACAAAACCCAACGGTGCTCCAGCTGGGAGAGCCAACGCCAGCAGCATCCCACTCACCATCCCGACGGGCCGGCAGGAGCCCAGGTGGTCGCTGCGTCCATTCCAGCGGTAGAAATCGGGATACTCGCCGTGCTCCAGGATGTACTGCTGCCCTCGGAAGTCGGGGTGGTCGAAGCAGACCCAAGCCCCACTCTGGACACAGATGGAGTTGACCCGGTTGAGGAAACCTTGGTCCTGGAAGCTGTTGCAGCTGCCACAGATGTCCAGCTTCCTGCCTGTGAAGCATTTGCCTTCGTAGAAAGTGATCTGGGGGGAGGGAGGTGAACGGGCCCGCAATGAGGAGCAGGGACACGGCTGGACTCCCATTCCAAGCAGATGGGAATCTCTTGCAGATGCATCATTTCAGGGTGGTTTGGGTTATTTTAGCTGCTTTCCAGCAAAAGGAGCACGGCATCACTGGCATTTTTTCCTAAGAAGCGTATTTGTTTTTCTGGGAACGCAGTGCATCCCGCATTTATGACACTTCTCGCCGCCTCGTGCTCACTCGCACATATTTCCAGCAGGAATGTTTAAACAGGAAATTCAGCTCCCGAAACGCAGCTCCTTCTGCCGCACCCTCCCCATCCCTGCTACCAGATTTGCTCCCGGGATCACCACTCACGCCACGTCTGCTGGCTCTATTATCCTCATCAACTCCTTCCACCCTGAGGATGCTCGGGCTCTCTGGCCCCAGGCTGAAAGGGAAGCGGTTGGGTCGTTACTTACTTTTCCTGAGTATTGAGACATTTTCTGCTGGCTGTTATCCAAGACCAAGAGCGGGAGCCAGACCAGAACCGCGATGGACAGATCGTTGGACACCTCACTATATAGGGGCCGGCGGGGGGGGGCCGGGCCGGGGCCGGTGTCGCGAGGGCTTTTTAACAAAGCCGCGGGAACCGGGGGCCTTGCGCTTTCCTGCTTCGTAGGCAGAACCGCTGGTAACGGGGCCTGCTGAGTCTGGGCTTTTGATTTTGGGCAGATGATCTGACAAAAGATTTGCTTGGCAGGGCTTTGGTCAATTAGCGGTGCACATTTACTGCTCCTTTTTGGAGGACTTTTTTTTTTTTTTTACTTTTTTGACCTTTTTTCTCTTTATTTCTATTTCTTGTTTCCTTTCCTGCTCTGTTTTCCCCTATTTTTCTTTTTTTTCATCCTTTTTCTTTTTTCCTTAGAACTGAGAACAAGTAGATGAGGAAAAAGCAGCATCTCTAAGCATGGCACATAATTTCTCTGTGTTAAGTTTGCTTTTTCCCAGCTTCTTCCCACCTATTGCAGTGTGGCAGCCAAGAGAGGATGTCCTTGAAGACTCCTCATCAACAAACTCCTCATCTGTCAAACCAATGGTTTCTCATTCAACCTTTGAACTTCTCCAAATGGCACCTCCAAAAGCCAAGGACTTGATCCCCTCCAAAGCACAAAGGTTGGGCTCACGAGCCCACTGATATTACTCACGAGTATCGTTCTCAGAAATGTTTTGATCTTCCAGCATTGAGGCCCTGACTCACAGCTGCAAGTCAGGATTAGAGGGACTTTTGGACCATAAAGTTACCACATTAAAGTAATGTACATTGCAGCTATATGGGACCATAAAGTCCTTGTCTGTGTTGTAAGAATATCTAGAGATTTTAACTGTCTTATTCCCAGGACAAATAGCAAAGGAAGCTCCCAGCCCGTAAACCCCATCAGTTTATATTAAGGAGCCAGGCTAGGAAGAGGTAAAGGCAAATGTATGGAGGTGGCCCATGGACCAGCAGGCAGAGATGTTCCAGGGGGCCACGTTAAAAGGAGATTTGTCTTTTATGACTTTTAATAGCTCTGGAAGAGACTTCACATGCAGCTCCCGCTCATTGAATCCTCCTCCTCACTCACTGGGCCCCCATCACCTCCTCTTGCTGCCGCCTCTCTCCCTGGACCATCAGGCACACGCTTCAAATCCCAGCCCTGAAACCTCCTTTCCTGGCAGGTCGCTCCCATCCTCATGCGTGCCAGCAGCCTGGCTCGGCAGCCCCACTCTGCTGCCTCGGCTTCCCACTTCATCTCGAGATTAAAGACAGCTTTGGGAGAAAGGATGTCATTATTCGGGCTCGAATGTGTGCCGCCCTTTCAATTCAGATGTAAAAGTTAATAAGCGCGTGTGCAGACACACGTAGGCTGAGCCGGAGGATGTCGCTGACTGGGATGCGCTGGAGGAGGAAGGAGGGAGGTGGCACTTTGTGCTGGGAGAGCAAAAACATCCTCCAGCTGATGCAGGCAAACCTGCCCTGGCATTGCAGGAACACGGTTCACACGTACATGTTCTGATGTGAGGCAGGAAACAATGAAAAAACCCTCATCTGATAAAAAAAAAGCAACCCTGCCCAAAACCTCTTTGAAATGCCGGCACTAATTTTAAGGTGTTAAATTAATCACTGGATGGTGGAGGGAAAAGTAACAGTGCATGCAAAGTCCCACTTGGAAAAGCAGCAGCCAAGATGGAGGGGCACTAGTGGTGTTCCCAAAAAACAGCCATTCCCTGTGGCCTTGCACTCAGTGCCCTGGGAAGGAAGGAGAAGTGTCCCTCTTCTGAGTCATGGCTGGGAGCACAAGGACAAGGGGGTGGCACCGCCGCTGGCATTGGGACACAACTCCCCATCCGTTGGGGTCGTAGCAGCCCATGTGCTCTTGGCATTGGCCATGAGCTGTTGGGTGCCTGGAGGAGAAGACCCATGGCATCCATGGCAAACTGCCCTAAAGCACCCAGGAAAGCAAATATTTCCTCAGGAGGAGGTTTTTATGGAATCACAAAAGCCTGGTTTCCTCCGGCTCTGTCTCATGAGGGGATTCTCCTGTTTCTCTTAAGGTGTGACATTTAATTCAATGTGCAAGACCTTGATGAATCTGAGACTTGTGCCCAGCTGTCAGATTTCTTAGAAATTGTCCAACAGGTTCACATTTCAGAGAGATGGAAAGAGGGTGTGGCAACTTTATCCTAATTTCTTTGAGAAACCACATTAAAGATATGAAATAAGAAAGGACCCATCTCTAGAAAAAAAGGAAAATGATGGGAAAAAAAGAATATGGAAGAATGGCAAACCATAATTCCTGGACAAACCCCCTTAACTCCTTGCCAAAGATGGAAAGGCTGCCAATAGCAGAGAGAAAAGAGCAGCCTGAGGAGCCTGTGGCCACTAGCAGCATTTCAGGCAGGTGATGCTGGGGCTGACCTTGCCTTCTGCTCCTGCCCAGGTGCATCTGACCACGAGCTCCACAGCAAAAGGGTTGTGGGCAGCCTTCCTCCACTGTGGCTGCTTAAAGGATGAAACATTGAAAATAAACTTGTAAGTTTGAGTATTTGGCTTTAACAGTCAAAATGCAAAAATCTGAGATTCTTTCCTGGGTTTCGTTTAGAGGGAGGAATTGGGTTTGATGTCCACAGGGGCAGCTCCAGGCTGTGCTATCCCTGCCAGCCTTTGCTGCCACGAGGCTGAGGAGTGAAGCGGTGAGAGACAATTTGCTCTCCAAATTGTCCAGGCCAGAGCCAGGGGAGCTGAGCAGGGTGTGTCACCTGGAGGTGAATCTTTGGCAGTGACGTCGCTATTGTGAACAGGAATATTCCATGCCAGAGGCTTGGCAGGATTAGCATTCTGCTCAGAGGTGCCTCCTACAGCCAGCGCAGCCCCACACAAATAACCATTAATGGAGCAGCAGCCAAGGAGTTGCTCCACATCCTCTGACAGGGCCACACTTCAGCTTCTGGAGGAGCCTGTAGTATTTGCGAAGCAGTGTAAGACCTGGCACAGAAAATCCCTAGCTCAGGGCTTTCAAAACACCACCTTGCTTTGAAAAGCTCATAGATTTTTCACATACCTCAGTAAGAGATACTCTGAGCTCATTAAATATGAAACCACCATGGGTCTTGCTCCTTCCCACGGAAAGATTTTTGGCTTGCTGCTAGGAATGATGAGCACATCCTGTGGGCCTCCTCAGAGCAGCAACAGCCCTGAGTGAGAAACCATCTTCATGACTCAAGGGAGAGTTTCTGTGTGAAATACACGTTGCTTGTTGAAGACCTGGCCCACTCCCTGTACCTGAGTGCACCATGTGCTGCCTCCCAGAGCTGCCAGGGGGCTGGGTACACTGACTGCAGAACATCTCTGCAGAAACTTTCAACCCACACTCACTGGCAGAACACATCACCTGCTGCTGGAAATGGGAATCAGCTGCCAGGCCATGGTTCTGGGTTCAATGTGTTGCCTTCAGCATGGATGCACTACGACATAAAAATCTCTGGAATATCTCTACCAAGGGTGGCCATCCCACACCCTGACCCACCACCCATCTCAAGCCAGCAACACCTCGTGTCCCCCATGCAGAGTATGGACTCCAAAAATCCTCCTCAGACTCAGCAAACTCCGCCACAAAATGATGGATCTGGCCAGGTTCCTGCTAGGAAAAACAGCTCCTTACCTTGGAGATGGGACCTGCTGGTCAGGTTTAGCCAATTACAGTCTTGTTTTCAGTAATATTCTGTCCAGGGATCATCACACACCTCAGCATCTGACTTAGGTAGGACCTGGACTTCATTTTGCAAAGCATCAGAAAGCCTGGGGAGTGAAATCTTTTCGGTTTTCATTGTATTTAAAAAAAGTAAAAGTTCCAGTAGTGAAACAGGATATCCAAGGAAAAGCTGGATGCTGAGGACCACTCAGACCAGGTTAGCCACACTTCTGCATGCTCACAATAGTTGAAAGCATCTGTGCAAAGGTTTTCACTCTCCCTCCCCAGTTGTCAGAGGGGAGCAATTTTGACCTTATTAGATGAAGTTGTGAAGATGAGTCAGTATTAGCAAAACGCTCTGAAGATGAGCAGTCCTGATTACATAAGGGCTAATTAGCAGCTGTTGATTTCTCCTTCTGGAGCTCAGCAGTGTTAATTAGCAGGGTAAGCCCAGCAAGCCTGGGCACATCATCACCACCTGCTCCACACTCGCACAGCACCTGGGACATCTGCACCTCGTCCAGACACTACAGCACAGCTCCTGCAGACACACAGGAACAGTGAAAACACTTTTCCAGCTTTCTTCTTCTCCAGCATGGACTTACCAACCCTTTACAGAGGCTGGGAAGAAGCATTACAAAGAAGGCCCCACAGACCCACAGCTGACTCCTCAAACTTTCCCTGCACTGGAGTTAATCAGGCAGGGACTAACTCCACTCTGCATGGAAACAACAGGAAAAGAAGGCTCATGTATCCACTTAGCACCTGCAGTCCATCCTCCTCCCCCTGCTGAGCTCACCTGCCCCACTGCCTTCCTCATCCTCAGCATTTCCAGGCACGGCAGGCTGGGAGTTGGGCAGCTCCAGCCCTGAGACTCAGGATTATTCACCCAGCAAAGCAAGGAACTGGACAGGGGCACAAGCACGGCAGGAGTCACTTCCAAACCAGGGCACTGTAAATCCACAGAAGTCAATGAGAACTTAACATGACTTAGAGTAGTAAATCTTTGCAAAATCACAGAATGGCTGGGGTCAGCAGGGACCTCTGGAGATCAGCTGGCCCAACCCCTGCTCAAGCAGGGTCACCCAGAGCTGGTTGTTTGGGACCATGTCCAAGTAGCTTTTGAGTGTGTCCAGGGTGGGAAGCTGGTGGACTCTGCTCAACCTCACAGTGAAAAAATTTCGCTCATTTCCTCAACAGGAAAAGGACCTTTGCAGTTTCACCTTTGCAAATGATCATCTCTTAAGAATAAGGTTATTAAGTCTACATATTTTTTTTCCTAGCCTGGACCAGAGAACTTACTTCCTCCGTGCCTTACCTTTCCATCCATGCACCATTTAGCACAATCCTCCAGAAGCCTCCAAAGGATCAGGGCAGCTGGCAGACAAAGCTGTATAAATTCATCAACTCCAGGCAAGCAGCAGTTTGCTAGAGAGCAGTATTTTGTTTCTGTAC
Source organism: Melanocharis versteri (assembly GCA_013397845.1). Classification (NCBI taxonomy): domain Eukaryota; kingdom Metazoa; phylum Chordata; class Aves; order Passeriformes; family Melanocharitidae; genus Melanocharis; species Melanocharis versteri. Next base: position 247,861 of record VZTG01000031.1, read on the forward strand.
ATAACAGGGCTTCCACACCTGCCCACCAACCCCATTCAGGGCTCTCAGGGTGAAGAACTCAACCTGTGCCAGCTCAGTACAAGGAAGCACGAGGCTGCTCCAGCCTCTGTTAAACTCCAGCTGCTGAAGGTGCCATCCTGAAAAGCCAACTGAAATCTCCGTACAGCCAAGGACAAGGAGTTCACTGATCACGCTTGACTACACGTTTCAGCAAGAACTGCAAGACTATTGCACATGGCTGGTCTTTAGATCTTATTAGCAGAGAAAGGTTTGGATGAGTGGAATAATTTCCACTTTTTACTGGATGAAGCAGAAACAGGAAGAAAGAAACAACATATGTGGATGAGTTCAATTCTTCTGCTATTATGGAAAATGCAAGAGCAGAGTACATATCTCTCAGTGCTGAGTACATGAGTTGTTCGGGCTGGAAGGGACCCAAAAGCCCATGCAGTTCTAACCCCCCTGCCATGGGCAGGGACACCTTCCACTAGAACAGGTTGCTCAGAGCCCCATCCAGCCTGGCTTTGTGGAGCATCCATAAACTCTGGGCAGCCTGTTCCAGTGTATCACTGCCCCTAAGAATTTCTTCCTATTAATTATTCTAAACCTACTCTCTTGCAGTTAGAAGCTGTTTCCCCTTGTCCTATCACTACATAGCCTCATGAAACGTCCTTTTCAATTCTCAGGAACTGCCACCACAAATCATCCAGAGAATCTGCACTTACCTTTAAGCCCTTCTGGAAAGCCTCACCGCTGGAAGGCAGGATTTCAGTCATCCCAGACTATTAAATTGCACATGTCCTCATCCACCTCCTTTAAAACCCTTAGCAGCTGGCACACCTCAAGAAGCAATGCAGCAGCTATTTTGGGGGTTAGATTGATGCCAGTACAGCTGCAGCCACAGTTTGACAATAAAATGGAGCAGATGTGGCCAGTGAGGTTTGTGTTACTCCAGAATTTCCACCCTGTGACGCAGAACACGACGTTGTGTCCGTGACACAACGCCACAGCTTCGGGTCATGCAACAGCTCATCCATGGTGGGGATCGGGCACTGAAGGATCACACTGAACTGGCACACCCTGTGCTGTGCTCCTCAGGCCATGCTCTGCATCCTCAGCCATCCCACTGCCAGCCAAGCGACCCTCGCTCCAGTGCCGCAGGTTCTTGGGCAGCAAACAGCCCCAGCTCAGCCTGGTGCCAAAATCAAAGTGTGGACTCACTTCCCTGAATGAGCTCTCTGACTCTGCTGAACTCCAGCAATCCATCATGCATGAACATCACCCAGCTACTCAACCTGTGCTTGGCACAAGGCGTGAGAATTCATGGAACAGGGGTTTTCAGAAACATTGGGAAATATCCTAAGTGGAGAAAAAGGGCAACTTTTTTTTTTCACCAGTAACTCTCAGGATGTACCAAGAAAATACCAAGTTTTCCTATGTATGCTGTTGAGAGGTTTAGACCATTTTTTATATCATATGAGGGAAAAACTGCACAAAGAAAATAAAGGAACAAAATGCTTCATTTGTATCTTTTAAGACAGACTGGAAGGTAAAAGCTAATTCTGGTTGCAAAAACACTCCAACTTTCCCTTCCCTATTTACTCCCACCAGAAATTATGAACACAAAAATGCAGGAGAAACCCTTCATTTAATTAACTGTTCCCCAAGTCAGCCTTGGCTTTTTTTACTGTTTTGGGTTTTGTTCTGCTTTTCAATACAAAGTAGGTCAACTGCAAATTTTTTAAATATATAATTGGAAGAAGTTTATTTCCAGACTTGAGAGATTATGGCTTGCAAAGCCCCCAGTCCAAAAGGCAAGGAAAAGCTTGGAGCTGGTCAGGGAAAGCCATGCAGGGACCCTGAACTGTGCACGGCCAGGCGTCAGGAGGCCGCTCACCTCTACCAGCGCTACCCAAGAGCACAGGAATTCACGACAAACAGCCCACACCGGTTTGTTCAGGACGTGCAATTTATTTTAAATGACATTTTTGTTCTCTTAACAAGTCTATGCTTGTGACCTGGATAAATCCACTCCATCCTGACAGCACTCCCAGCCACAAGTCCGCGTGAACAGTCCGTAGCGCAGGAACTCGGGGCGGCTCTGCGCACCCTTTACTCAACGGTTACAGAGGAAAAACACAGAGCAGGTTCTGACTGAAACCCAGGCCTTCCCTTCCAAATAAAGCTGGCACTTGTCTCTCCTTCCCGTGACCGGGCACAAAGCAAAGCAGAGCTGCTTGGCCAGCCTGGAGTTCCAGTAGCAAAAACGTTTGGGATCACTCGCAAACAACTTCCCGAGCAATAGTCAAACAATCCATTGGCTCCAAGGATCTCACGCCTCCTCTTAAGGTCAGCAGGTGAACATTTTTCACAAAAAAAAAAAACAAAACAGTTGATATGGAGTAATCAACGAAAAATTATAAACAGAACATTTAAGGTTTGCAGCTATTTTATTTACAAGTATACATTTAACACAAAGAAACACTGATATCCAAGCCTAGTTAATAGTAGTGTAACAATATGCATCATTTTGATGATTATTCTAACCAACAAACTACACTGAAAAATTAATGCCAGTAAAATTCTTGGTCATAATATTAAGAAATACAATATATAAATTGAAAATATGATTGCTTAAAATTTGAAAATGGAAGTGAAGCCATTTGCACAGGAGTCAGAGTTTAACATAATCTGAAGGGAAAGGCTCCAAACCAACTGTTTATCTTTCAGGTTAACAGAAGAAAAAAAAATTAAAAAAAGGAAAAAAAAAAAAAAAGAAGCATAGTTTATCCTTAAAGATAATGGGCAGTTTTGCTTCTTCAGGTAGAATGTATTCCCAGTGTTTTCAGGTTCTGCAGTGGAATTACATTACTGAGCATGAAGACTTCCCTTGTGAAGCTGCCCCATCGATTTTTTCTGCCTCCAAAATTATCCTCTTAAAAACATCAACGGCAGTCTGCAAAGAGAGAGCACATCATTAGGAGGGAAGGAGGGACTGCCCACTTGCTGAAAGAATAACTAAAAAAATGTTAGCAGTTTTACCAGCTACATCAGCAGATAAACGCACATCCAATGCTTATTCCAAAAGCGAGGAGGGCAAACATAATAATTTTAGTTCCAAAGGGAAGTGCAAACCCCCATCCAGAGCAATCCTCGGCAGGGAGGGCAGGCACAAACTGAGCCAGATTCACAACAGAGCTAATAACTGTAATCACCTCACTCTGCATGGTGAGCCTGCCCTGAGTGACTGACAGCACAGAAGGTTTGGATGCTGTGCTGCTCCAGAGAATAAACCACTCCATTTGCTCTCAGTAATCTTTAAGATAATAAATAATTACAGAAGGCAGCAGATTTTTCAGCTCTCAACACTGACTTTGCACAGCTCAGTAGGAGGGGTGACTTTACTACTCTTGATTTTCTCATTGTCCCTATCAGTAAGATCAGTATTAGACACAGTGCAAGGACATGAGGGGAAAGCACAAGCTGAACTGTCACTGATATTAAGCAATATCCTTTGATAAAGCCCTTCTGAGAGAAAAGGGGTTACATTTTAAATAGCCTCAACTGCATGACTAGAGCTTCAGTGTGTGAACCTTCAGCTTGGAAATGGTCTCCTGACCATCTCAGACTGCCATTTGATCCAACCTCTGGCCATCCACTTCAGGAATTCCAAGCACAGGAAAGTATATTCATTACATAAAAGCAGTCATGCTAGAAAGAGGACAAAAGGGGGTTTTGTTGGTTTTTAACCAGCAGGCTGAAGAGCACCCTGTGATTTATGGCTGCATATTCTGATCTAACAGATGTTTTTCCACCTCCGCAAGATATAATTCTTAACTGGATCACTTCCAAATTAATCTCATTGACTGAAGCCCCACAGCAATCTTAACAAGATTAGACTTAATGTTAAAGTTTCCCACATTTATACTGTTTGTGCACAGTACGATCTCTGGAACTATTTACAGTACTCCACCAGCTGGAAATAGGGTATTCCTCCATATAATGGAGTTTCCTGCAATCCCAACAGAACCTGACAGAACTGGCTCGTTAGTTCAGTAATGACACAACACATTTCCTGGGCAATTAAGACTTTAGGAGAACCATGTCCAGGGCTGCAGTTGGTATCAAACTGCTTCCACTAATGAAGAGCTTCCCTTAATCAAAACCCGGTGATGCACTGATTTACAAATACACTGCACCACCGTTTCCTTGGAGTTTAAATTTTCAATGGTTTCATTTTAATACACAAGTTCTTTTTGCCCACGTTTCACAGCATCCATTAAAAAACCTCCACAACTTACTCCGTCAACCAAAAACCTGCACATTCCCTGTCAAAGACATGCTGTTTGAAGCACTAAGATGTAGGAGTTCACAGGGTTTGTTAATTCATTTCACAGAAAATATGTATTCACTGGGAAGGCTTAATCACTGTCCTACAGTGAATGCCTTGGAATTTGTAATTCAGCTCAGATGCGCTGAAGAGTTTTTAGACTGAGCCTTTAAACAATGCAGGAAGATGTTTTGTGACAAGGCATAAAGGACGCAGCCAGACTTTATATGCATCTGCCTCCATATGGTCCAATTATGGAATGTGGGTCACACTTAGCCCACAGGAAGCCATCTGGCTTTTCCCTCTACCTTTCTCCCCGAGCAAACGTAAGAGATGCCAGCCTGGGCAACACCTGCTGCCTGGAGAGCCCAGCAGTGAGCAGGGGACACCAGAGGCTCAGCTGCTGCTGCAGATGTGCCCTCGGTGTGAGCAGGACAGGCAGCTCGGGAGGCAGATTCCCTGCACGAGCAGGGAGTCGGGAATGTGCTGCCAGGAGCCAGCAGGAAGGTGCAACCACCCAAATCCAGCCCACAGCGCTGGAGTCATCCTTGGCAACTGTTCTATTATTTCAAAGAGGAAACTCTCAGCTGCTCACACTACTGGTTTATCCTAGCACAGAACTGGGCACAGGAATTTGAACATTAGCCAGGTAAACAAGGGTTTTTCCCCCCATTCTTTGTCAGTCCAAACACATCAGACTCCTGGTCACACTACTCTGAAGCATTCACTAAGCAGTGCATCTTCTGAGCTCCAAGATGAAGCTGCCCTTGAAAAAAGAAGCACAACCAAGCAGTTGCTTTTTAAGAGAGCTCCATTTTGATAAGAAGCAAATTTTTTTTGCTACTTCCTTGCTCCTTTTGCAATTTATCTAATGCATTTTGCATAACTGGATGAACATAATTTAGTTGCGTGTTACTTCCTAAGTTCTTCCAGTAGAAGTTGGCTCCCAGCTTCACCTGGGTTTAAGACCAATTTGGATTCTGGCTGTATTTCCAAGGGTGACTTTATTGCACAGGGACTAAGACGAAGCACTCTACTACCGCCTAGGTGACACTGCGTAGGGAATTCCACAAAAAAGGCCTGAAGTTCCTGATGCTAGCCAAAGCAGTTCAACATGTCTGGTAATCATTAAGCAGCTTCAGAAGACATGACAGTAACAGCCCAGGAGTTGTCTCAGAGAGGTCTTTTCCATTAAGTGTCAGGATTGCCTTCCCAAAGCCCAGGGATTTCCCTTGATGACTGATGTGCTGGTGATATGCACGCTCCTCCCAAAGTCCTACCAGGTCACCCATGTCTGGAGGAGCTGGCACATACTCAAGTCTATCTGACCTTGAGAACTCCTGCCAGCCACTATCATTTATCATCACCACAGCTTTAATCTTTGCCTCTCTCACTTTCCACCTACTCCTAGTCATGCCATTTCTGGGACGTGTTATCTTTTGATAACTCTTGGGAGAATAGGCATAGTTTGTTTAAGTTGATCTATAGAACTATTTTAATTGCCCAGTATAATTGGGTTATGCTCCTTGGACTCTCACAAATGCTCCAAAACAGGATTTTTTTGGGGGGTGGGGAGGCAAAGCAGGAAGGTAGAAGAGGGGGAAAAGAGCCTTTGCTTTCAGGGAGACCCCCTCTCCTCACCACTGTGAAGAACATCATGTAAACAACCAATCTCAGACCAGCACATCAGAAACTGTCACATTTCTGTTCCAAATCCACCAAATACAGATGGGCTTGGTTTCAGAGAGAATTAACAGATATACCCCCAGTCAAGAGGCTTTGAACTCTCTGCTCAAGTTTCAAATCCCTGATCCAGTCCAGCTTATGCCTTAAGCATAAACCAGCTTTCTGTTAAGCAAACAGAAGCTGAAGCACTTTTGGAAGGAGCTTGGAATTAATCTGGATAGTCAAGTTACATTTGCTGTACCAAGCCAGCACAGGTGATTATTTGGATGAACCTCCATGCAAAAAGTTCCAACAGACTTCTTTTTCCAGTAATGTTGGCTTACCTAAGGTGAACACTCAGTACCAGGAAAATGACAACACAGCTTGTTACCAAGTTCAAAACAAACCCTTTCCCCAAACCAGATACAGTTTCAGAGTAAGAGAAGATGCCCTGTCCTGACAGAAGTCTATGTATCAGCTCTTTTCATCCTGTTAGATTAGGATTTGGAGGAGAAAACCCAAATGAGTTCAGAAGTGCTCCTGGTCCAACTGACAGGGAGGGATGTTACAATGCCTGGTGTCTCCTCTTCCCCCACCATCTCACAGCTCCAGACTCCATACTTGGCTCTCAAAATTCAATCTTCCACCTCTTCAGAGCTGGAGAGGTGTGAGAAGACTGAGGCAGCTGTGCCAGTGTTGGGCTCCATCACACTTTATTCCACACACCCCAAGCCTCGGAAGGAAACACGCCAGAGAGCCTGAAGGATGGTCACACGCTGCGGGCACTCGCCTCAGAAGTGACATCTGATCTGCCTGACTTCTGAGGCTGGACAAATTCACCAAGTGTACTGTGTAGCAGGCATGAAGCAGGAATTGTGTTCAGGCACCTGCCTTTAACAAACTGCTGCTAAATCCAGAGGGACGGAATTTACAGCAACCTGCGATCACTATTCTGAAGGATCCTGCAGAAAAGAAGACCTTTGACAGCCAGAATGCACAGGACTTCTGAATTTTTTTGGTGGGATTTGTATAGGACTGTTCAGGATTTTGAAAATCTGACACGCAACTGCCATTTTAATTTCCCTGAAGGGTACCAAATTTGATATATAAACTCCAGCTGGCAGCTTAACTTAATACAGGAGCACGAATACATGGCAGTCCAGGGGACTTTGTCAGTGCAGCAAGTTAACACACAGGACATACCAAGCATCCTACAAAGCTTGTAGCTTCTTTACTTAAATAAATGTGACTTTTTTCTCCTTGGTTCAAGAACAATAAAAACTCCACACAAGTTATCAGTAAGATATTCTTCTGCTGGATATGAATTGCTGTGCTGTTACACATCGTGAACATATGCCAAAAGAAAAAGAGCACAGGCAACAGCTTTGCCTAATCCAGAAGTATTAAGTCATTTAAAATAAAGGGGTGGGAAAAAAAGATCAGACATTTTTAACAGGTTTATTCTTTACACCGTCAATTTAATTTCCTTTGGTATGCATTTGAAGCTCTCCAGCATACAGAGAAGACATTGAGAAATTTCATGCTTCCATCATGCCCAGTTTTGACAAGGTTAATGCAAGTCTTAGCCAGAAACAGAAATACTGATAAACTAACTCAAAGTGTTCCATATCTGGTGGCAAAAAATAATCTAAGTTTTTCTTTCAGGGAAAATCCAACTTTACTCAAGTAACTTGTAGAATTGTTGACCATAAACATCAGACAAAATGATTACTCCCCCATTAGAGAGCCTGAGCCTGCCCAGCACCTTAAAACATAAGGTTCATCCTCTTACACCAACTCACTGCTCTACCAGCAGTGACTCCTGTTTAAGGTAACAGACCCTGTTCCACCCACCCCGTGGATGTGAGTTTTAATTTGGAACTAAGTGTTCTGATATGTTCAGTGGAGCTGAACTTTCAGTTCTTCACTCCCTCCTCCCATTGACAGCTGCAGGGAAAATCTTGTGTACATAAACCTGAGTGCAGACAGTCATTCTGCTTCCATCTACACAGAATAGCTGTACAGTACATGCAAATATTTCAGCTTCCTTCATTTAGTGAAACTCTGAGTCATCCATTACACTGCTATTTGAATAAAGTGACTCTTAAAACCATTACCTGATTTTCTTTAGCAGAAGATTCCAAGAAAGCTGCATTCCAGGACTCTGCTAAAGCTTTCCCTTCTTCATAGCTGATCACCCTGATCAAAGAAAGAAAAATATGTTTCCTATAACTTGCAGAAGAATTGGAATCTGATATGTCAAGAAATACCTCAGAGTACCAAAGCACTTAAGTGCATTGTAATAGGAATGTCTTGTGAAGTCTGATCCAAAGCATTTGCTTTTGGCTGCTGTCAAATGCACTTCTGGGCCAGGTAAAACTGCTCTGTGACCCAGAAGAGCAGTTGTCCCAAAGTATTGCTTTGTTTTCGTAATCTGTAATATCATCTGGTATTGCTGTTGTGACAAATACACTTCTGTTATTTACTTTGAAAAAAACCTGGAGTGTTAAATGACTGTCTCTGGAACCTCACAGCAAAAATCAACATTACAACAGAAGTTCATGGCTCGCAGTTCACATTCTGGACACAATTTCTTTGCCAGTAACTTATTTTAACCTACAATTTGATTTTAGCTCTGGAAAGCCAAGAACAAACCCAGCGTGTTGCAGCCACAAGAATGTGGGCTGCTGCCTTGCATTTCCCACATTCTGGAGTTCACATACCGTTCCATATGCAGGTCTTTTTTATTTCCAACCAGCATAATGGGTATTCTGTGAAAGAAAGTTCAGAACTTCAGAACAGTTACAGTATACTGAACAAAGCACTAGCAACATGCCTGCAATGAAATGAGATGAAAGTGTCACTACTTACTGGACTTTTCCCACCATATCCAATAACTTGCCATGGATAACTTTTATCACTTCAAAACTGCAAAATAAAGGGATGAAGTCACACATGCACTCTGATGTTTATCCTCAATACCCAATACACAAGCAATTAAATGCATATGTAGGTTGTGTTTAAAACTTACTCTATGTATGCATAACTACAAAGATGCTGGAAGTCTTACCCATTTGTGTAACAACAGCAAACTGGTCCCAACAGCAGCAGAGACCAGCCTGAGCCTACCCTTACAGCCTCCCCAGTTATGGTATTTGCAGAAATAAATAACATTACCCAGGACTGATGCATCTAACACAGAATCACCCCAAGTCCCTCCCACCTCTCATCTGGTTTGTATCTGCAGCGAGAAATTTAACTGCTGCAGTCCAACAATCCTGGATGAGTATGTCAAATTAAAGCAAATTGGAAGAAAAAGTAATTAGTTAGGCAAGCTCCATCTTAGAAGAACACATTGTTTTTAACGAACATTTAGTTCATATATAATTATTAAGTTTTATTTATGTAAAAGCCAAAAGTAGCCAAAATTCTAATTTTCTATGGGAAGTGAGTAAACTGATCTGCAAGATGGCACTGAAACAGTGATTATTCAAATACTCTTTGTCTGCTCCCCTACCACGTAGGTGAACTTCAGATGACAGGAGGTAAGAAGCAGTACTGTAAAATATCGAGTCAAAAACCTCACTAACAAAATCCACTGCATTTGACATTCAGTACTTTTGAGAACAAGCTATAAACGGGGTTGAAGGGCAGATGTTGTGCTCCTCTGGTTACACTATGGAAAAAATGCTGGTACATGAAGTGCACAACCTGGATTTAAGAGAGGCACAGGCTCAGGGATGAGACACACAACTAGACAACAGAACAGGGACCTAAACTTTTCCAGTTTCCAAGGTTGTTAGCTACAGGCAGTGTCTTGACTTGCACTGCATTTCAATTAGAATTGAAACTCTTAAAAATAGAGCAGCACTCAAACACACTTCCAGCTCAGAGCAATCAAAGACCTGGTGCCTAAAAAACACCACTCAAAGCATTAAAACCTCTCACTTCTAGAACAACAAACTCTACCACATTTAAGATGGATTTTCTGTCAAGTAGGTCAATTTGTCTGACTCTAGCAATAATAATATTTGAGACTGTGTGGGACACAATGCTTCTCCATGCTCAGCTAATAGTTTCAGCGTATCCTATCAAGAAAATGAGTTCTTTGTAAACAGAAGTGTGACTTAGTCTGGCACAAATTGCTACAGGTAACTCAAGTAGGATACTACAGATTACACAAAAATGTGGAATTAATGAAAGGACTTTAGGGACACAAGGAGCTTATGCTGAAAAGGTATTAGTGAAATTCTAGTCTTGAGAACTTGTCTCGGACACTCATAATTATTTAGAAAATAAGAGCTGAATGGAGCTTGGTTGTGACAGAGTCGAGAGACATCGCTACATACAGAACAAGGTGACCCTGCAAACTGAAAGAGTAAAAATGCTACAAAAAAACCCATCTGCTACAGACCACAAAACTGTTTCTCAGTCTGAAGCAAGAGAAAAGATCTTAGCACCCTATCCACAGGCTAACTGAATCCCTAGGACAGAACAATCACTGCTTCCCTTCCCCTATCAGGTGTGTTGTTTCCAGCTAAGCCACAAAAACGCCACAGCACCCTGGTGAGTCCTCGCCTGAGGCTCCCGTGCACAATGCTGCCCAGTGCTCTTGCCCAGCCTGGGCTCTCCATTGCTCCACTTTGGCTACCTATCTGCTTGTCTAATATTGTTCAGAAGTTTCCTTTTTTAGTGAAAATACTACAAATAAAAAGCTGATCCTTTTTAAGAGATCAAGGTGGAAACCACAGGAGGAGTGCTATTTAAACTCCAACACAATTCTGACACAGAAACAAATTGCTAAGAACTGCCAGGAATGAAACTGGCTTGACCAATTAATGTTCTAGAAAGCTTTCCAAATTAATGATGTTGAAAGGAGCAGGGACAAAAAGGAGCAAGGACTGACCAATCCAAAAATAGCACCACCACATCAAGCTGTGAAACTGTGAGAGTTGGGAGACCATAAGAGGTCCCTTCCAGTTCTGTCAAGCAAATGGGTTACAGCAAACAGCTCAATGTGTGAAATACAAAAAAAACCCAAACATTACTAGCTGTCAGATAAATGTGTTACACAAAATCATGGAACCTAGCAAGATACAAAATTGGAATTTAATTAAGCTGAACTAGAGCAAAAGCCTTCCAGTAACCTTGCGGCTGAGAGCCTGTGAATATGAAAAATGTAGGGCATTAGCTTTTATTCAAGTCCTATTTAAACTTCCCACTGGAGGTTAGCAGGGAAGCTGATAACTTTAAAAAGAGCATTTCTATTAAGTCTGCTGTCAGAGCTCTTGCCCAGCTGGATCAATATTTGGATCAATATACACACTTTGACAGAAGTCAGGACAGATGATGACTGTGATCTCATTGTCTGGGCAAGTCATCGAAGCTACCAGAGAACCGTGGAAGATCCTTCCTATCACCTAAACACTGTCTGGATACAGAACATAAGGAATTGAACAAGACAGGATCATTGACACTTCGAAATTTTAAGGAAGAAACAACAACAAAATAAAAACTTGGAATAAACTGATCAAGATTAAATACTGATGAAAACACTTTTGACCTACATCCTTAAACTAGTCTGTCCTGTTCGTATTTTTATCATAATTTGGTTTAACTGATTGAATGCTACCACAAAAAACAGATGTTAATTTCTTCACCTGCTGAGCTCAAGACATCATGAGGCAACAACTGGAGTGGCTGAGAAAGAACATGTCCTTCAGCTACCAAACAGGGAACAGCACAGGCTGCAGAATCCTCTGAGTGATGCACACTGGTTTCAGTCAAAGGCACTTCTGTCTTCAGTACCATTCATCAGTGAACATTTCTGTATTTGCTTTAGGAGTGAAGCATTGTCTACTTAAGGCAGAGAATACTGATTCCTACTTCATACAAGTTACTCAGCACCAACACTGAACCTCTCACTAAAAAACCCTGACCCAACAGAGGCTGGTAGTTTAATACCTCTAGATGCACAGGAAAGCCTAATACGTGCTTACCCTTCTCTGCTTCAGAACTGAAGATGAAAACCAAGAATGAAGAACTGTGAAATCTGTTTGATATTAAAGACCTTGCAAGCAGTAGAAGTTTATAACCAGACTGTATCTTTCCTTTGAGAAGTAAAAAGAGCCAACAGGCAAGTTGCTTTACCTGTATTTTATTATAGTCTATAAAAGAGCTTGAAATGACTGGTTTTGTTTGATTCAGAGGAAAAGATATGAAACACTTTAGCACTTGTAAAAAGCTGATCAGCTGCCTTGCAAGTAGAAGGGAAGCATCAACTTCTCTTGTACTTGATGAGACTGAAAGGTCTAAGGTCTTAATCATTTTATTCAAACAAAAAATTTCAGAAAATATTCAGCTGTCCTAATAAAGATGCTGTACAATATTAGAAAATCAACACCTATTCAAAGATAACCAGTATTTAAACAAAGCAAGATGACCGAAGGAAGGGAAGAAATAAGACAAGATGACAAAGCTGCACAAAGGCTGATGTGCCTCACGTGACTCCAGGTAGGATGGACTCTGTCCTTGTGTCAGAATGGACACGGAACAGCAAGGACAAGAGAGATGCTCTGGGACAGCCTTCAAGGTTATTTGCTGCAGCATGCCAAGAGTGAGTTTACAGTCTCAAAGTCATATATTGCTTTTTATGAGTATTTCTATGGTTAATCAGGACAATTCAAGACAAGAAGTCAAAGGAATCTCAGTACTGTAAAAAGCTACAAGGCTGAAGGAATGACCTAGCAACTAATTGGGTACTTCACATAAATGTACAGTGCTCTCTAGCTTCATATTTAAGTCTGCCTTTGTATCTGATGCAAGAGCAATGAACTCTACTTATTTCTGAAATAATTCTTTGTACTTTTACTTATACCTGAAAACAATGTAGTTTAACACTGTCTCATTTCTTACATGGTACCTTGCACATCAGTGTGCAAAGTGTCTGTGACATTTGGGTCTGAGGGGACATTTCTGAAAAAACATTAATATTCATTCCTATTACATTTCTAAGGGAAAGAGAGATTAATTGAATTAATCACACATGAAATATACCAGAGGCAGGAGCTAAACCCAGAAAATATTTAAAGAGAAGAACACAAACAGATTTTATTACCTTTTTATTGACGTGACTGAATAAACAAGAATGTAGCCATTGATGTCTATGGAGTACGTTTGAGGAAATATGGAGTATTCATCCTGTGGAAGGAATATTGCATTTAAAATTCAGGGTGCCGCAGTTCAGAACTTGATGCCATCAGATCACCATCAGGTAAGCTGGTCATACCTCTCAGACATTTTGTATAGGTAGTACTTCCAAAATTTTTTCATCATAATGTCACATGTGGCATCTTTACCAAACCAAGAGAAAGCTAAAAGTCAGTCTGTATTCTCTACAATTCAATCTACAGCTTTTATGGTTTATTCCCTCTAAGACTATGGATGAGCTGAAGCTCTTCCCAATCCTCTTATCCAGCTTACTTATCTGTTTGTATTAGTACATAACATCCACTCTGTCCCACCACTAATTAGCAATTACGCCTCTTAGCTTGCTGGTGATACATTTCAAAATCTTAATTTCAACAGCTGACGACAGGATCTAGCAGTTTGTAATTTCAAGTGACACTGATCACATCTAAATTACTTAAGGAATCTGGTAGGAAGTGAATAATGGTGGCTTACGAACTAATGCTTATCAACTACAGATGCAAAAATACAGTTATTAGTTGCTTTATGACAACTGTAAGATTACATTATATGACAACTGTTTACGTAAATAACAAAACAGACAAAAACACCAGAAACCTGATCAGTGAATTTATTACCACTCTAGAAAAGGGAGTGACCAAACTGGCAAACAAAACAGACTGACATATTGCAGGTAATGCAACACAAATACTATTAATCCAATATTAAAGACCTGTTCCAACAAATATTCCCAGGAAACATTTCCATTTTGACGAGAGCCATACTTCCTAATGTACGAGTTCTCAAATTGTTAAACCTATGCTTTTGAAGATGTTAATTTTAGCTGAAGATCAAATAACCTCTCTGTTATTGTCATGGCTGAACAGATGGAGCAGTGCAATCACGCAGCTTAAATCCAGACAGCCAAAAGGAATCAAACTTCCCTCACTGGCAGAAGAGGAAAAACTCCTTATAAATCAACTTCACAGATCCAGCCAAAAAAAGTTTGAAAGAATAACACTTGGCAAAAGTTGCCCTCATTTGCTTTTATTGCTACACACTGAGGACAGCCCTCCCCCATCTTCTCTGAAATGCCAAAGTGCCACTCCAGTTGGATGTGAAATCCCAAAGTCAATACAGAAGGGATCTGAGCTAAGTCTGTGTAAAACAGGTGAAAGTGCAACTCTGTAGTGGCTTGACTTTACCTGGAATTTCCCAGGACTGCCCCAGCTGGAATTTGGTGTTAGGTAAGATTTCCTTTTACACTCCTCTTCTGAGACCCTGTATCAAGGCCCCTGTTGAACTGAACTGCACAAAGCTCAGCAAATAACCAGGAAAGTAAAGAGGCACAGGACAGAAGAGGAATATCAAGAAAAGTAAGTGCCATAATCTCAACTGTTCCTAACTCATGACTTTATTTTTAGCTTGTTAGGAGATGGAAGGAAAGCTGCTATGCTCTCTGGAACTTATAGGTCAAATTAAGAAATTTGTCAAGTGATAAAACAACGTTGCTACAACTTTTTAAGCCATAGCCAGGTTTTCAAAAAAATGTAACAAATCCACAATACTATTCTTGTTGTGCTGTATACACATGAGGACTCCCTATGGGCCATTAAGCAAGACAGACTTGAGAAAGAAATCTGTCCAAGCCACACCTTCCATAACCCAACATCATCTCTCCCCTCTAACCCTGTGAGCCAGAAATCAAAGTTCAAATCGTTCCATGAAGAATTAAATCTGAAAATAACCACAGGCTGGGAAAGAAGCTATTTAAGTTCCACAATACTGTATAACATTAAGTTAATCCTCAGCACAGAGGTATGTTAGTGGTGAGTCATGCTGCCTTCCCAGAAGGCAATTTCCTCCTCAAAGAGGAATTTTTCTTTTATCACTACGCTACACAATCAGAGTAATGCAAGTACACTTACAATGGCACAGAGTGACACCTATGGAGCTTGTTCTGCTGCTCACACTCCTCAGCCTGCCCCTCTCCTCTGCAGAGCATTCCCCAGCCAGCACTCCTGCCCCAGCACGTGTGGCCAGTGTTGCGCTCAGACATCTCTGAGTGATTACATGTGTTGCTGATGAGCACCACGGGCTGACACCATATAAATACAGCAGGCTATTCCCCAGTCACACAGCTCTCTTCCAAGAAAGCAATCAAACATACCTAGAAGGTTACAACCCCCCTGAACAGTGTCCCAGCTATGAGCAGGCATCCTGCAGCTTTAAAGTCTTAAGTACTGGCAGCGTATTTTACAACATTAACATTGTTTAACACTACTCATAGTTTGGAAAAACCCAAAGGCATAGTATGAGATCACGGAAGGCAAGAGTGTGTAGGCAAAAAAAAAAAAAACTAGGATAAAAATACAGGGGTTTAGTGGTCCCTGATGCGTTTTTTTTTCCTAATATAGAGTCTCTCAAAAGACGCAGCACTCTTGTGCATGGGTTCAGCCAAGCAGCAGCGTGTAATGAACACCTGTACCTGTAAATAATGAACACCTGCACTTCCCAAAGCTCCCCAGCACGCTGCAGGACACGTGCTCCCTGTCTCCTCCTCACTCCCTGTCATTACATGGAGCTCGGACACACACATGAACCATCACGTTAAAACGCAGACAAACTGCAGCAGTTTATTGGTAACTCAGTAAGTACCACCTACAGGAATCTGTCTGCTCCCCATGACTGCTCCACGGATACAAGTCATGGTGGTGTAGCTGGAGCACACAAATAGGCAAAAGCCATGAAAAAAATTTCCCATGGTTTACTGAAGTGCCATTTTTCATCTAAAGCAAGACTGCTCTTTTACTCTGTAAATATCACACAAGCTACTGATGAACTTTTGGGACATTAGAGTTAAGGTAGTTCCCTCTTCCCTTTTTTAGGCACTCATACAATAGATAAGGAAAAAAACCCCTCAAATCAGTAACAAAACACAAACCAAAACCTTTGAATAAACACTACAGACGAAATTCTTTAGTGACTAAACAACAAATCAGGACCATTTTTAAGTTAACTTTCAGCTCTGAATGCACAGTCACTACCAACTTAGCTCAACAGGAGTATGAATACCTGTTGTCTTAACTTGGAAGAAAGATTCAAAGAAAGATAATTTACCTGGCCAGCAGTGTCAACCAGCTGAAGATGATATTCTTGGCCATTTACTGTGATCAGTTTTGTAAAAGCTAGAACAAACAAGAAATACATAAACAGGTCAGAATCACACACAAGGAAGGAATTAAAAGTCACTCATCTGTGCTATCATCAGCCAAGGTATGAAGAAGAAGAACTCCAGTTACAGGTTTTAAAGTAGCAATAAAAGGCGAATCAGGTGCCGTACTTTTAATTAGTCTATTGCAGATAGCAAAACTGAGAAATTTAATTTAAGATTTCAAATTTCAGATGATTCTCACATCGGATGCAGCAGCTTCTTCTTTTCTCTCTTAAAAGGAAAGAGGAAATAAGAGAAATAAAAAGGGGGTTTACAGGCATTTCTGCAAGATCCAGACAACTGTAATTTGTGGTAACACAAGACACTTAAATTCAATTGGCATCAAAGCGAAGTTTGAACTTATTATAGGATATTTTCCTTGGTTTCCAAGCAGTTTAGCAAGATCAATTTCCTAGATGTAAATACCATGAAGTAAGTGATCTGGAT
This sequence comes from Melanocharis versteri, assembly GCA_013397845.1. Lineage (NCBI taxonomy): Eukaryota > Metazoa > Chordata > Aves > Passeriformes > Melanocharitidae > Melanocharis > Melanocharis versteri. Next base: position 264,705 of record VZTG01000031.1, read on the forward strand.
TGGAAAAAGGAAAAATCTTTTGGGGCTAAAACACACTGAACTTATGATTATATTAAACCTAAATAATGACAATTAGCTAAAAGTTCACCATGTTGCTTTCACATTCGCTGTAGCTACCAGCCTATGCAGTCCCCAGTCACACAGTACATTCAGTCCCTAAAAGTGATGAGAATTGCTGCTCTTCCTTGGATTCATGAAATGCCAACATGCTGTGAGCCGAGGAATCTTACTCAGTGTTTGTGTTATGCAACTGCAAAAGCGAACGGTGTCACTGCTCTTGCAGGAATAATGTCCCAACCAGAGCACACAACCCTGGCTCTGGAGGTCTGATCTGGCCTTCGAGACACACTCCAGACACCACTGCTGGACAGAACTGATACACTGAGTAAGGTCTGTGTTGTCCTCTGGTTGAGGTGGTTTTCCCAAACACTAACAGTCCTCAGAAGCCTCATCTGTCACTCCAGTGATGAGCAGGGAAACAGAATAAGATGAACAGGTCACTTAGATGAGCTGAGTTGTCCAACAGCTTCCCAAAGCTGCACAGCTGAACGTTCCTGACCCCGCTGTGCAGTCCCTGCCCGCGCCTGAAGTAGCTGGAGTTGGCCAACTTTCCTCCTCCCAGCCAAAGCTCGTTGCTCCGTCGTGTCCCCACAATGTGAGCATTATCTCGAGTAAGTGGGCTGAAATAGCTGAAACTGGAGGTTTCAACCCACCTCATAAATCAAATTCTCAAAAAAAAGGAGCAATTCAAACAGCAAAGCCAAGCTAACAGTGTCTAACTCAACAGTGTAAAGTGTACCTATAGTTTCCATTACAAAATCAGCAAATGACATTTGAAATGGAGCCTCAAAGAGGGCTCCTGCCTTACCCTGGCTATCCCCTAAGAAAGCTGCTTTAGCACATGTGCTGCCCTCAAACCTGTCTGGATGCTGCTGCTATTGCTGCATGAAAGTTTTAGGTTATGAAACACAGATCCACAACGGCTCTTTGCCTTGGATGAATGCTGGGATGGCGACAAACGGTTTGTTTGAACAGATGTTAGCAGGCAGCGTTGCTATATACAATATCATTGCTTGGAGTCGGAGGGAAAACAGACTCCTCTGGAGACACACTGCATTTACAGGTGCATGCAAGTAACAGCCTCTCCAGTCTCTTGATACTTCACATACACATCAAAGCACTCTGCAGTCAAAGTAGCTTCAAGAGCATCATGAAGTTAATATTTAAAAAGGGACAGATGGCAGTTTTTTCAGACTATTCTAGAAACCTAGAAGAGACACAGCAATGATGTCATCATCATCATCGTTATCGTTACTGTAAGGAAAGTGTGACAGAGACAGAAGGGAAACAGTGGAGGAGTCACCACAGCCTGGTGAGGAGAGCTGTTAGTGCAGTGCAGAGCCTTGCAGCACTAAGTACAGCCCACTGCGTGAAGACAAATCTGCTTCAATGAAGTCACAACTAATGACTCCCATTTCTTTGCTGAAGCTTTTTAAAAACAGTCCTGGTTAAGAATTTAATTTTGTGAAAAACCTGATCCCCTTCATCCAGCTGAAGTGTTCACTTCTAATTCCATCACGTATCATCCTGAGACTTCTCCTGTGCTTGTGCACAAGACAAACAACAATATGATCCCTGCACAACTTGGCTCTTCTGGGCAGGCCAAGGACACATTTCAGCAGACCTGACCAATCTCTGCACCCCTAAACCATAATGTGAGCATCTGCAAAACACTGCTCATCAACTGGAAAACAGATTTTGGAACAGGACATTCTTACACCTTGCAACACATAACTCCAGTGATCATCGCTACCTGAAGATCAAGTACATTGCAATTAGACCAGAATGAATGAAATGATTCGCATACGCAACTCAAATGACAGCTGCTGTGGAAACAAGCCATTATGATAAAAAAAACCCCAAAGAGTAACAGGCAAAGGAATGAAGGCCTTTAGATCAACAGTGATACTGAGTAAAGGTACAAGAGTGCTGTAACATCATTGCCATAATATGGCTGGTAGCTAAATACAACCACCTCGCAAGGGTTCCTTGGTTACCACCTCCTGCATCCTTTTCTACTCTGCATTCCAAAGTCAATGCCTGCCACTAATCTACCAGGACATCTTTCACAACACTAAGATGTGTGATGTAACCAAACTATTTTTAGTTTTCCTCAGAAGCCTCCCTTGCACCCCTTAGAAGGCTGCTCACCAGCAGCTCCTGAGGAAAAGCACAGTTCACCCTTCCAGTGCAGCAGTCAAGGCATGTGTAGAAGTTTAGCCTTGAAGATTCTCTGTCAGTCTTATCTAAACCTACAGGTGCCCCCTCCACAACTAGTAGGGGTTCTCCAGCCCTCTGCCCCTTTCTAATATGCTTCTACTCACATTTATATTAAAAACAACGGGACGGAGGTAGGAAGTCCATGGGGTAAGGTGTTCCTTTACTCAGGGAGCTAAGTGAGGCCGTTTAGGGGAGAAAGGAAGACCACAGAGCTGTGAAACAGTGCTAGAAGCCCCTCTAAAACAGCAACAAAAAGCAGCAAGGCAGGCCTTGGAGGACACATTTGAGACCTGGGCAGTCAAGTCATCCTACCTGTAACACAAGACATCCCTGCAAAGACGAGGTGGGTGGAGTTATGTGCACATATTGCTTACCTGTTCCTTCTGACCTATCTGAGTTTTAAATTCAGATTCTAGTTTTCATTCCTGTAAAATTGTTAAGTTTTAATTTGCACTGGTCTTAGCTCACGTGAGCTGATCTGCCTGCAGAGCCCCATCCAGCCCAGTGTCCACACAGACTCCCTGCACACACTCCCACTCTCCAAGGATCTTTCTTCTCTTTCCAACATTCCTGCAAGTAGCAGTTCCACTCATTTCTCAACCCGACTGTCTCGAGAATAGCCACCCATTGAGATGTCACTCCTGTGGGGACATTCAGACAGGAAAAGTCTGTCTTCCGAAGCAATTATCTCTTACCTCCACTGCTGCCACAAAAGGATACAAGTTACTCTTCCTGATACACCAGTTCAGTAAAAGCAACTGAATTCAACATGCTCTGTAACTGAAATAAATTAACTTTTCTGGTGCTAATGTAGTATAAGCAAAGGAAAACGTAGAAGTGAAGCTGTCCTAACCTTCACAAACACTAAGCAAAATCTGATGCATCTTATTTTCCTTTTACCACTTCCAAAGGTAGGGATTTTCACACTTAAAACCTGAAATTTCTACAATATTAGGTCTTACTCCTATTACTCAAGGCTTATAAACTACACAACTTGTTCCTATAAGAGCCTCACAACAGCTTGCCTTACAAACAATTTAGTTTTGCAGTCAACATTTTGTGCAAGTTTTATTATTTGAAGACAAAAATTATAAAGATTGTATTACCAGCAGTCATTTCTACCCTACCTGCAGCTTTCTACCCTTTCTTCACTGCTGGTAGAACACTGTAACAAATTATCAACAACAATTTTCTGGAGACAAAACAGCAATCACATAGGCCAGACTATCCTTTCCCACGTATTCTCTTCACTTCCAATTTTTGTTACATGTGTAGACCCAACGACCAGATGAAACTGAAAAGGTTTTACAACTTATTATAATGCCCTGGAAAAATGCAACATTCTCCAACACTGTTCCTAGTATAAGAACTTGGACTTTTCAACCCTTTTTGCCAACACTGTCCACCAAATGTGAAATCATGAGCTAAGAAAAGTCTAAGAGTTGATCACGTACTTTGCATCTTATGACCCTACAAAGAATCAGAAACACAGCTGGGAGTGTCCAAAGATTTCACTGAACAAAGATTTATATTTAGAAAAAAAAAATTAAAGTATTACATTCTTAAGTCAGAAGAATTATTTTATACTTAACCCATCAAAACTAGTTTCACATCTGTCTTAAAAAAAATTTTAATAAATTTTAGTGTTAAATTAGAATGTGTTCTCTAGTCTGTTCTTCACAGAAGTATTTTTAAAAACATTATCTCTATCAGACCTTCGGGGGCTTAAAGATGGGACAGATTTCCCACTGTTTTGAACCTCAGGGCATAACTTTTATCTTTTTAACCTTTACTTCCCACCAACATTTTCTGATGTCAGAAGGACCTTTCAATTCTCTACCTTTCAGAAAGCAAACTCCCCCAGCCATGCCACAGATCACAAGACTTACACCAAATGAATAATGCTGTTTGTTTTCCAAACAAGTAAGAAATCAAGTGAAAAGTTAAGGCTTTCCAAGATGCCCCCTCCCAACAAATCTTCATGGCCAGGACATGCTCAATGCTTAGAACTCAGATCAAGCAAACACTGCAGACTATGAGAGTCAAAGAAGAGCAAAATTAATCTATAGTATATTTTTGTATCATTCAGAAATGCTACCAGTATGAGACACACAACTACAGAGTTACAAACAGCAGCTACAGACAATAGGTAAAGGATGAAACAAGACAATCTTGTACCGTGTCAAAATCCTAAAACAAGACACAGACTCAGTATTTTGTAGAGACGTTGACTCCATGTCTCTCAATCTTTATTCATTCATATGTAGCTGCATAAAACTAAAAGATTACTTTAAATAATTTGCTTTTATATGGCACAGACAGAGAAAAATAACCTGTCCCAAGTGACATTAAGATTTAAAATACAGAAACTTAATCCCCAGAATTTTGCTAGCAGCTTTTATTCAGGACATACCTGACTTATAATTCAAACAAAGTAAAAAGGGATGATGGAAAGTGCTACAATTAATGACATCTGTATAAGAGCTAACATTCAGACCAAGGGCCAAATTATCCACTCTGACTCAAAAAGTAGCATTTGAATTTTAGTTTAAGCAATAAAATAATCCCAAGTAAAATATGCTGATAGCTACTGATTTGCAATTATATACCACATATCTATATATCCAAAAGAAACCTTGTTCTGCTGATTGCTTCATTCAAATTTCCAGAGTATCACATAGGCTTAACATCCTACTGCAGAAGTTCAAAACATGAAAAATGTGTGGAAAACCACGGCATTTCAGAAGTCATTAAAATACAAGAACCCCAGGGCTACGATCATGAAACCAGTTTTATTTGCCACATGACTAAAGTAAGCCAATATGATCAAGTTACTCAGGCCAGCACTGCAGTTGTTCAAGTACTTTACGGCCACTGCCAGCTCAGAAAGAGGTGGCTGGATTGTAATGAATACCAGGTAACCTCTGAAGTGACTTTTTGCTCTTGGCAGCATTTTTAGCATTAGTGTCTTTACTCACTTGCTAAGCCAGCTACTCACACAGGTGCTAAAATTATTTTTAAAAAACCGCTAAGAGGAAAAAAAAACCACTTGAGAAGTCAAATACCTAATATCTGCAGCAAACTGATTGTGTACCAGCCTTGTTATCAAGCTGCTGGAAAGGAGTAATTGAAAAGATTTCCATGTTATCATAGCCACAGCATGTCTACCTTCTAAGGCAGTCGTTTAATCCTGACGAGTATTGCTGGCTTCCTGTTCATCTGGATATACTGATCCTAGGTGAGACTCTGGAATACTTGTATTTAGTGGCACATTTTTATATAGGTATGATGTTAGGAATTTAAAGTGCCCCAAGTATATCAGGGGAAGCAGATGCTCAACAACACACATAAAATACAAGGAGATGCATTTTAGCCAGATTCATTACGTGTTCCTTCATTTAGTGTTAAAAGTTCAGCTGTTTGGAGACATATCCACACAGTGATTTCCATGCTGCAACAATATAAGCATTGGTTTAAAAGAATAATAAAACTTCTGTGGTAATTAATGGACTTTAATGTTAATATGTGAACACCCACATAAAAAAATATGTATAACTCCAATAGCTTCTGGTACAAGTTAGTTTGGTACAGGAGAGCAGCTTGATAGTTATTTACTTACTGTTCTCTATGGTTGGATCATATGAATCAACAAACTGTCCTTCCACAAACTGGATCGTCAGTGAAGATTTTCCTGTAAAGCAAAGGAAAGAAAAATCTGGAATGAAACGAAGTCTTCAGGTTGTTATCACTCCACTGCTTACCAGTAGATACACCAATTTTCTATCTATCCAATATGAGCTCCGTGTGGTTCATTTAAACTATCTATACATGACAACTGACCTATTTTTAATTTAAGTGCCTATTTCTAGTAACTGGGTCTCCTGAACATATAAAAAGCAGTGCAAAAGCTACTCAGCATGTGTTCTGCTTTTGTTTTAACAGGGCATAATTTAAATGACTCCTCCAGTTTAAAACAAATCTAAAAGCAGCAGTGCACAATCCTCATAGAACTAAATTTAACAAACTGCTATACTTGGAACGTTTTTCTGTCAAGAAGCAAGTAAAATTCAAAATAATTTTCAGTAACCACAGAGAAAATTTGGATAGAATTAGCTGAATTTGGTTTTACTTGGAGACTGGACAGATTTCCCACGACAAAAGGATGATCTCAAAATTCTTGAGACCAATATACTCTCCTATTAATCCTCCTACCGCCACACCACAACAGGCCAGTGGATGCTGTATTTTAAGCAGTGACTGAGGGGGCATAATTGGATTTTTCTTTAAAGCAATTTAACTGCTACTTTAGCAGACAACATTGCCCATTTCAGTTAAAGTGTAATGCAAAGCACTGAACTTAGTAGCAGATTGAAAAAATGAGAACTCATTTAGTCATGAAAGATTTTACAAGATGGTGATCACATATATTGACCATCAAAAGCAACTTTAAAGCTTTGCAACTGAAGACTTCTCAAAGCATTACTGAAGCCTTAACACAATTTCCATTACAGCACATCATCTACATTTGGGAATCTCCTAGATCCTATTACATTATGTTTACTGGACAAATACCCTCTTACAAACATTGCCAAGTGCATTAGCTGCTTTTGGACACAAGCACATTCTTCATGTTCCTTTATACTCTTTTCATTTTCAAGAAGCACAAACAAAATACAACCTCAAGTTAAAATTTTGACTAAAACCCATCCCACTCAGTGGAAACCTCTCAGTGACCTCTTTAAGTAACCAAAGTTGTGGTGGAAATACACAGTACCATTGTTTTCATGAATAAATTGCATTGGGTAAAACCTGCCCACTTCCAGTACTCAGAAAAAGTTATTTCCTAAGCATTCCTTCAGGAGATATTAAAAAAACAGTGTTCCGTTTCATTCTCTGCCATGCTTGCTCCTTTACTGTCTCCTATCAATCATGACAGTTTATTCAAGAAACAACGCTAAAAAAAATTCCAGACAAACCCCACAAAGACCAATCACCACCAAGATTTTATCAAGTTGCTTTTTCTAAAATCAAATTCTTAAGATACCATTTTCTGGTCTTACCTAACACCACAACTGAAGGTGTCATGCTCACAGTGCATGAGTTGACAGAGGACATTTCACTTCGAACTGTTGCTCCAGCAAGGCACACACACCCCACCCCCAAATCATCCTAATAAAGTCAGATGAAGGGCTGAAACTGTGCATCTCAGCAACTTTCTGAAACTGTGTATTTTGGACACCATTTAGAAAGTGAGCAAACTTTCAAGCTATTTCTCCTTTAGCTATAAACTTATGAAGTTGCTACCCAGAGTTCATGCTCCCAGATTCTTTGCCAATACCAGCACATTAAGCACACCATTTAAAAAAAAAGGTTAAATACCCCTATATTAGGCTGCTAGATCTTCAAGGTAAGAAAGCTAAGTTCAGTAAAGATCACCACTGAACTTCTTTCCTCCTAAGAACGATCCTGAAGTGAAAGACTTGACTGCTGCCGTCTGTCTGTGCTAAGCCTGGAAACTGAATAGCAGAAAGAAGTCACAGCCAACAGAAAATGCTGCATTTCACACCCAGCTGTATTAATTACTGCTTTCCTCTTAACAGTGAAAGAGGAGGAAACAGACAAAACCAGTGTTCCAACACAAGCCTTCCAGTAATGATGTGTTCGTGATCGTGAGAGGAAGCCTGCTTTCTTCCATGAGCCAAGGGGAAGCTCTCCTGTCTGGGATTCAGCACCTACCCCCTCGGGGTAAGTCCAGGCAACTGTATCCCACTAAACCAAGGCTTCCATGGACATGAGAAATCTGAACCCAGAGTCATTAACACCCCGCTGCAGCGTCTCAGCCCATGCGCAAGCAGCAGGCAGAACCTCGTGAACAACAGCTCAGCTTGAACTTTGTCCCACAGGTTTTATTCCAGGCCTTTGACCTATGCTCGTGGACAGAGCAGAAAATCAAGCTGACAATTTAGCTCCTATCTGCTCTTGCCCCAGAAAGATCGGGCAAGGCTTTCAGCAAGGATTGCAACACAAACACAACGTCCGTGAGGCCAAGGGACCGCATGCGACCGCGCCTGCCGATGCGCCAACTCCATCTCAGAGCACGGCAGGGAGGACACGGCTGTCTGGATGTGCAGGCAACACCAGCACATTTCAGCCTCAACAGCAGGAGAGAGTCTGACACCAGCAGCAAAGGCTTGATTAGCTGATTACTCAAAGGTGCACACCTCAAAGAGACTCAGCTTTAATGTGCCCTCATTTGGAACGCAGCCACAAGCTTTCGCAGTTTGCTAAGCTTCTCCTTGAAGCATCCTCCATGCTGGTATGTTCAACATATCCACGGTATCCAAGTTTTAGGAAAATAAACATCCACCAAGACCAAAAGGAGAAGTGACACGAGCAGAAGGCAAGGCTGGAAGCTGGGTGCAGAGCCTTGCTACAGTAACTCAAAGCACCAGATACTCCATGGCAGAGTTGTAAGCAAAATCCTCCAAGTTTACTGACTCTCCCTCTCCCTGAAGGAACAGGGCAGAAGGGAAGGGCTGTGAGAAATGGGTCTCATGAGTGTTTAGAATACAAGTCCAGGTGGCTCAAAACCCAACTCAAGTTGTCTAGAAGTACCCAAAGTGCATTTGCATACACAATTCATTATTTATGGTATTATGTGAGAGTGGTAAAGAAAAGAGTTTTCCACTGTCAAAACAGAGAAGGAGCAGATTTTCAGACAGAAAGCCAGTTCAAAAACTAAAGCTGTCGTGTTTCTGTTCATACACTAGACCACTCGCACCATAAAGTGGAACATCCCATAAACACTCTGACTAGTGCAATCATAGCACATCAGTTTCAAATGCCATTGCAATTGTCAAGGCAAAACAATTGCCAAATTGTGTTTTACTCATCCTTTTACCACTTGGACAAGAGCTCTGGCATTTATAATCTAGCCTTAAAATTGAAGCTTTACAACACTAGGCAGTTTACCAAGCAGATGAGTAACGGAGCCTGGGTGGGCTTGGGGACAGCTGGCCTCCCCAAAGAGGTCATGCCCCTCTCCTGTGCATCGCCACCTGCTTGCTGTCCCCACCCCACACCCTGTTCTTGCAACAGGCAGGGGGAAAGCCCAGATTAAACTCTCAGCAGCAGCCAACTTCCCCCCAAACCCAAGAGACAAAAATGATGCAACCAGGCAGCGAGCAAGTCAAACAACAGCTCCACAAGCAGGGCATTGTGCAAGCGGGGCTGCACAGCTGCCCTCGGACGTGGCACGGCCACGCTGACGGCCACGGGCAGCACAGCGCAGCTTATCTCAACAGGAAGGGTTTCTCAATCCTTGAAACTGCCCACACAAGCCATCAGTAAACAGTTTGTCCTGCTCACGAACAACAACTACTGAAGAGCTGCAGTTCTGTTGGCAGTGTAGATGCAGAGTTTCTTTAACCCATCTTTTGCTATTGAAATGCCTGATTATGTAGTTTGCAAAATCAAACATTTAACAGCTGGCAGCATCTCATCTACTCCTACCACAAGCCTAGCATCTTACCTAGGCTAGTCTCTAGACTAACCTAGTAACTAGACTTACATAGTTAGTCTCCTTAGACTCTCCTTAGGTCTACCCAGTCTTGCCTACTGAACAAACTACTTCTGGTTTTGTCACAAAAAGCACTCAACAAATTTCATAATGAAATGTTGTCAGTCACGTCGAAGGTAAGTCTGGCTGCACACTCAACTTACTACACTGCACAGAGATGAAGTTTTCATACCAAAAGATACACTTGATTTAACTTGAATGTTGGGATCTTTATCTTCTTTAATTCACAATACCAAGACGCACAAAATGGAGACACTGGCATTACCATAGTGCAGATTATCTATTCATCCTCCGAGCGCAGAGCGGGACTGAACGACTTCCTGGAGCCGACGGAGGTTAACTGGGTAGCAAAGAGGATTACAGCATCCCTCTTCAACAAAGATCTTCTCACAAGATCACAGACTATCTCAGAACCAATCGCTAGCTCATCACTCATCTCAGGCCACATCGTTAGCAACTTTCTATGGTTAATTAAGATTCCCCCCCAGGTACTAATTATGGCTGCGTAGCTGCTGTTCTGCTGATCATTGCTTTGTATTTGGTGAATTAGTCTAATGACTATAAAAATGATACATCTGGGTCAATAAAGAATTCTGTTTCTAAACCTCTGGAGGCAGCAATACAATGAGTAGTTTGTGTTTTACTCAGATGCAATTTAATTCTTCTATTAGACTTTTAATTGTGAGGAATTATATAAACATCTAGTTTGAGCTGTAGTTTTATACATTTTTGTAGTTATTTCCTCATGATGTCAGCATTACGGTAACAGGATTAAAATATTATTTTCTGATGCTTAGAGATAAAACTCTTCCTCAATTCCTGCAAAGAGCTCAATTCCTGCACTTGCTTGTGATATTCGTGCTTGATTTGCAACACAGAGTGGTGGCACTCCTCTCAACATGCTCTCTGAGCTTTCTGGAAGACAGACTAAAGGTTATAATCCAGTAAGAGTGAAAGTTGGAGGACCTCGATGACACATCTTTTGGTAATGTGATAAGAAGCCTCAAACACTGCAGAACTCTTTATGACAAATCAAAGAGCAGGTCAGCTTTTCAGGACAACAAAAGCTCTTTTTTAACTTCTTTGGCACTCTGTATCATTGCTACAACTGTTCTCTGCCTTCTCCTGTTCTCTTTTTTTTATTAGCATAAAAGGGAATATGTTTGATAGTCTAAGGCAAGGTTTTGTAGCACGAAACTATTTCTGCTGTAAAAGAGGAGTTTCACGTGATGGTCTGTAACACCAAGAGCACGAGCCTGCTGGGAGATGCTTGTTTCCCTTCCTTCTGCCTTGCACAATCTTCTTGAGGTTTATCAAAGGTATTCCTCTGAAAGCCAGAAGAAATCTGTGAGCAGTCATTCAGAAACAAAGGCACATGGCTTCCTTTATTTCCTTCAGATTTCAAAGCAATCCATCAAATTCACATGAGTACTTGCAGGCGTTTGCTAAGTCGGCAGCAATGAGCCTTCTGAACACAAGCCAAGAGTCCTAATGCTATCTAGATCATATTTTCTGTAAGGAAAGCAAGAAGAGAGCGTGTGCTTTCTTCCCTGATATTTAGCAGCAGGCTTGTTCCATCCTACAACAGTGCTCATCCCTCAATGCTCACTTACACTGTGTTGCAATGTATTACATGTCCAAGCAAGTATGTAGAGAAAAATTCCATTGCTTTCCTGCGACAGCTTATACTTCCAGGCACTCCATTTGTCTCTAAAAAAGTCAGTAACCACAGCAAAGGATTGTCAAAAGAAATCTTTTAGGTATTTTAGCACACGGTCCAGTTACCTCTGCTTGTTACCCTTGCTCGCAGAAAAGCAGAGCGCTGCAGCTCTCCTGCTATTTCCCTTTTAATAAGTTAAATTAATTTTAATTCCATGTGTTTACTGTCAGTTGTCAAAGATGGGAAAAGCTGTTATAAAGCTTAAAAAAACCAAAACAAAAACCTCACCTGGCCATGGAATGCATGCATACCTGGCTGCATCCAAGATACTTTAAATAGGTCAGGGAAACTCCATCCTGGTGTTCCCTAACTGCAAAGGAAATTCAGACATTCATACCCCAGACAGCCAACTTGTATTTTCTCAGATAAATACCATCCTCTGTATTCCTTCAGACTTTCTGCAGAGACTGTGTGTCTCTGCAGCACCTTCCCACAGCACAAGGCCTAAAATATTTCAGGTGGCAGCAGAAATTCAATGGCATCGGTAAGTGGGCAGTGAGCAACTGAGTTGTGCATCACTTGTATACTCTTTTACCATTACTATCATTTACATTTCCTTTTCTGTCCTATTAAACTGTCTTTGTCACAATTCCATTCTACCTTTTTTCTTCAACTCTGTCCCCCATCTCACTCTGGGGAGTGAATGAATGGCTGTGTGGTGTTCAGCTGCCCACTGGGTTAAACCTTAACAATCTAAAGGGAAGCTTATTAAGCTTAAAGATCAGACCCTAACATTCCAGTTTATGACACATTTAAAGGTAAAGAGCCTGAAATTTGTACTGACTTCCTCTCTAAAGGGGCAAAATTCAACTTCTGCTGCTGGGTAGAATCCAAGTCCTTTCTCCCTACACACACACCTCAAGCAGCTGATTAGGTGTTTGAATAAACTTGACCTTTCTTTGGATCATCAGGTATGTACAACATGAAATGAAATGTCTTTGAAAGATCCTTTCAGGAGCTGCCACTGTTTCATCATTAAATCAGTTTTACATGCTATGACATTAGAAATAATGCATCTCTCTTGCTTTAATGCATTCCATGCATTCCCCTTTTCCATCTTCAAGGTTTTAGTTTCCACACAAGGGATCAAACTCCCAACTTCTGGTCAGTTTTTTCTTGCAGCTAAAGATTGCTGGAATATACAACTTAAATTGCCTTTCTTTCTTTAAGTGGATTGTTCCAGCTGCAGCCACCAGCACCAGCTCTCCACCCTCTGCACAGACACTGCATGTTAACCCTTCCAGTTCCATTAGGAAACAGGATAAACGCTTCCTTCTGCAAATGTCACTTGCATTTTCAGACCAGCAAAACAGAAAGAGAAGCATTACCAAGATGAAAGACCTCAGTTCCACTGATATGCAGGTCTTCCACGTAAAGGACCTTTAGAAGGACTGGAGCCACAGGATTCACAATTGCCAACACTGTGGCCACCATACATCAATCACTGCTTACAGCTACCACCAAGCAGAGGGCCAAGTCTCTGAAAATGTCAGTAAACCCTTCCTGGCATCATTCAAAAACACAAGTCTAGGAACGTGACCCCGAACATACTGTAACACCAAGTAATACCAAAAGCAGCTGAAATGGGTGAGGAATAGACCATCTTGGCAGTACTGCTGAAATGCATATGACCAGAGGGCCTCAGGATTTTCTTGGAATTGCAGGAACGACAGTAAGGGATGTATTTCTCTTTTCCTTGTTGTAGGATGGCAGAAGGCAAGTACCTGACAAAATCCTGACAAGAGAGTAATGGTAATATTCCCTCTCTTGGTAACATCATCCAATCAAATAACGTGATGCACATTCTGTAACTACTGCTAAGAAGTTTCAGCCTGACTCTGAAGGGAGGTCCACAGAGCTCTCCACCAACTGCAGCAAAAGTTGGAAGACACAACTGATTTGTGCGAACAAGGGCAGGCTACTTTTACAACATAATATAAAAATACATAAATTAAACTGCATAATAACCACTAGAAGATCTTGGCAACAACAGACAGCTCCACTCTGCAGCAGTGTTTAACTGTGAGGTGGTCAGTCAATGTTTCAGGCTCTTTGTGTCACCACTGATGGTCCAAGGCCTGACGAACCCAATGCCAGCAATGCACTTTGCCAGCAAACCCTGACACTCATGGACAGCTGCTACCAGCACCCAACATCAGCACACAGCACCACTCACCTGCTACTCCTACACTGGGGGATGTCCCCAAGGCTGCATGAAGCATCAGGCACTGCAGTACCAACGCTGACAACACCAAAATCTCTTAGCACAGAACAGGGAAGGTGGACTTTGGGGATACTGACAAAGATTTGCGTTGACTCCTTCTTCCTCCAGCAGAGCAGGACATGGTCAACTCCATCACATCTCTGTCCACAAATGCACTGGTAGACACTGGTAGAGAGTTTTGATGCATGTTCATATTGTTGAGCCTTGATCACTTCTCCTGTGCTAGCCCAGTGGATCTACACATAACCACACCAACATAAAAACCAGCGTGTGCCTGAACTGTTTGTTCCTTCCTCTACACAACTCTCTCCCCACCACCAGGTTCTGATCACTTTTTGTTGTGACTGTTGTCTCTTCTCCATTTCAGCTCTAGATCTCCTCTGAATTAACTGCAGAGGCATCTTCCATGTTACTTCTGCTTAGCATGTGAAGCTCCTCCCCTCTATTTATCAGGGTTGAAGAAAGCCACAATCTGTTAAATGCCATCTTCTCTGCCTTGCACTTTACCCAACTGGAGTTAGTCATCAACCCCTCCCCACCAACGCTGGCTGCAAGCCTCCTGCATTTACACACTTACCCATCTACCCAGGAGTAGCTGCTGGATACAGAGGACAATCTGTCAACAGTAAGGAAGGTTTAAAGTAATAATATACCAAAATCTCTGCCTGACGCACATGGGTAAGGCAGTAGGGCAAAAATAAGACTCCGGGGTAAGAATAACACCATGCAGAGTACCAGGAGAATCATTAGAGCCCCCAACCTTGGGAAATGTTAAGGAAATTTAAGCCAAAGATCTGTCAGATATGACATGACATAGTTGATTTTGCCACAGGGCAGAGAAGATAGAATAGGTAACCTTTGTTTGCTTATATCTTACTATCAAGTTCTTGCCTGCCACGACAGCCAGCTGGCTTTCTTACCTTCCTAACCAGCACGTATCCATCTGTTGGCTCAAAAGGTACTTCAAATTAAGACGTTTTGGATAAGAATCATACTTTCCTGTTCTCAGTTTTCATATTATGTAGTACCAAAAGGTCACAGAACAAAAACTCGGACCTTTGTAGGGAAGAGGGAAAACAGAACAAATCAAAAAAACTCCACCCCTGCATCTCATCCCACCCTTCCCCAACCACCTGAAAGTATGCCAGCGGGATAAATGAGGATGACACCTGCAACTTGACAATAAATTATTTTTCCATTTTTTCACAAGTCAAGCATCTTCCAGCCAGTCCAGCTCCAGCACCTGACGAAGCCCTTACAAATAGAAGCTGGATTCTTAGCTTCTCAGTGCTCCACTAGCACAACCACACAGACTGGACAAGCAGCTGAGTATTGAACTACAGTTTAAGACAACCTAAAGTCAGGTCAGGCTTCAGGAGATGCAGCAGAACATTGTATTCGTCTGATGCACAGGTGTCTGCACAACAACCCGTCACTTCTGCAAGTTTCACGTTAGCTCCTCCTCAGTCTTACCACCACACTTGGGGATAAAATTGTGATAAAAATGTGCAGTTGAGGAAGGACAAGCAGAAAAAAGGTTTAGGTGCCCTAAGACTCCTATACACTCTGTATAAGGAACAAGATTTTTAAACATTCAGACAACTTATTCTTCCTACCTTTGCTGTTCAGAAAAACCTGAATTACCTTCCAACTGAACCATTTTCACATTTAAGTTTGGCAACTTCAAAAGGTTAATGAAGAGTTTTGATGTTTTTTCTCAAAATATGAAGGTCGAAACAGCACAACCAACATTTTTCTTCAGAATTTATTCACCAGGGTCAAACCATACAAAAGAAGCAAACACCATTTCCAAGAAAGCAATGAAGAACAAGGTGCTTCAGCACATTAAGAAACATGGTGCTTGCTTATATGCACATTTCAAAGCAGAAACTTCCAGTTCTAATTAAAAAATGCTAATTTTGAAACAGATTTCAGAAGACCAAAAATTTGTTATTGATGGAATAACAAGCCTTGAAGCAAAATACACTTTACTGCATTAATGTCAAGTCTTGATTGTTTTGACAGTTTGTGGGACAGATTTAATGGAGTTTTCCTACATATTATGCATCCCAGCTCTTTTGCATACAGCAACAGTACCTTTAAAGGAGGTCATACATATTGAATGAAGTTTTGGCAATACAATCTGACAAGCTGTTGAAGCTAGACAGATGTATCCCACTAACTCTGGAGACAATGTTGTCAAGAGACACTTTCATATCCTAATTTTGTATTACACTTGCACATGTTTACATCCACACACTGAGGACCACTTATATATTCCCTCTTTTTCCAAATTAAAATTAATTTAACTCCACAGAACACAAACAACTAGGTTTGGCACGCATGATGTTCTGGTTCCTGTAATCTAAAATACTCAAGAACACTGACAACCATCCCAGAAATACTGACTCCTCAATCTTTAAGATTTTAGTGTCATATTAAAAAAGAGTGTTAAAAGAAAAATTCACTGTTTAAAGCATAATCTATCAGGGAATTGTCATTTCAGCAGCTGATATCTCTTTAACATAGAAAGACCAACCACAACTTTTCTGAACTAAAGCTCCAAGTGTCACACAGGGTCTTTCATTCCTTAAAAGCCCTCCAGAAATCATGCACTTAGTCTTGTGCCTCATAACCTTTGGCCATTACCCACAAACTCCTGATCATTCCACCCAAATCAAACTGCTGTACATTTCCTCCTTGTGTTCTAGCCTCAAGTTCTCTAATTCACGTAAGAAGTCCTGTAAGAAATTCTAGTAGACTTCCCTTTTACAGGAGCCCCCAGGGCTCAAGCTGGTCTTTTGCTTGTCCTAACTTCATCTTGTGGAGTATTGTGCTTGACAATCCAAACTCCGCATTTTCAGAACCTGTGTCAACTGTTTGCACCACTGCCTCATTCACCACTGTCTCATCCAGCATCCTTCATACAGCTATTCTTAAAATGTACATGCCCAGCAATCAAAGTGTGTATGGCAAGCTGAGGAAGAATCAGAGCATTTCAACAATTAAGTAGCTGTGAGTCATCCCTATGCTCCAAGTGCCGATAAACGCAACCAAAGGAAGAGTCAACCAGGTACAGGAGTCAACCGGTATTTCCAAGAAACAGATACTCTGTAGGGTATCCTACCAAACACAGAAGACCAGGCTGAAAACCAACACTGTTTAGATTTGTTTCCACTGGCTTTCCAAGTAGGAAGGCAATCAGTGACCCAATGCCTTTCACTTCGTTGGACAGGTTGTAGCGAAGTGGGGGTCAGTCACTTCACCCAAATAACAAGCAACAGGACAAGAGGAAACAGTTGTGCCAGGGGAGGTTTAGATTAGATTGTAGGAAAAATTTCTTCACAGAAGCTGTTGTCAAGCATTGGAACAGGCTGTCCAGGGAACCCCCTGAGTCACCAGCTTTGGAGGTATTTAAAAGATGTGCGGATGCGGCACTTGGGGACATTGTTTAGTCGAGGACCTGGCAGCGCTGGGTTAAGGGTTGGATTCGGTGTTCTTAGAGGTCTTTCCCTGAAGCTTTGGCTTTGATCCATTGCAATGTCTTTACTAGCACGTGCTTCCAGAAAATTCCAGATTGTATCACTTGAGGCATCATCTGAATTTGAAGACTTTCAGAGCAAGGTTTAGGTTTACTCCAGGTCAAACATTTAACTTTTCCTCAATTCCACATGAATTGATTAGATTGGACTACAGAAGGTTATGTAAACAAAAGCCCTGAAAAACTTGATTTTTCCATGGTTCCCTAGCACACATCTCACCACCTGCACAAGGCCGTCTTTTTCCATCAAAAGAACGAGTCCAGTTCAGAAGTTCCACTGCTGAAAGTTGACCAAAAGGCATCCATGCCTATCTCAGGTGGTGGAGGAAAACACCTACAGATGTGGTTCCATAACAAATCTGAGGAAAAGCCTCACAAAGAGCCTACACCACCCTCCCCCAAAAGCCCATGCTCCTGACCCCATTCCTCCCGTCAGGGCTGCACCCACAGAGCCGACCATCTGAAGGGTACAAAAATGTTCCCTTCTGGTTGCTTTCCTTTTCAAAGAAATAAATTCCCTGAGCTGGTGGACAGCCTTCCATCACACCAGTGCCAGCACCTGCGTGGGGGTAGCAAGGTCCAAATTCCAGCCACAGTGCAAGGACTAGCTCAACCTGGGCCAAGAGGTGCCCCACCCTACAGAGTTCATTTGCATCTGCCTTCATTACGTGGCAATTAAAAAAGAAAGTGGCTAGGATGTTTCTTGAAAAAAGCTGCACCTGAAAGCCTGTTTCAGCACTTCGTTCAAAAACTGCCTCAGTTTACTTCCTTGTGACAAGTTCAATATAAACAACTTTATTCCACAAAAAACCCAATTCAGCATTCACTGTACTTTGTATTTCTCTAAACAGAAATGCAACCTGTAACGGTCCATCTGAAATCTTGTTAAAAGGTCTGCTAGACAACATTTAACATGGATTTTGTCCACATTCTCACCTTTTCCCCCATCCCATATACCCTCATTTACAGGAGAGCTGCCATCAATGGGCAGGAACCACACTGGAACGCAAAAGTCCTGATCAGGACTGGAAGAGAGAAATTTTAAGGAACAACCATCCCCAAACTCAGGAAGCACATTTTCCTTTCTCACATTATCAAATTCACAACAAATCTGTCATTCACTTCAAATTCAGACCTTGGAAAACAAAAGGGAACCTCTCAAATCCTTAAGGATACAAATTCATGACTGATAAGGGCCGCTTCGTGTTTTTATGCACCATGCTTCATGTCTGCAGCTTCTGGTTTAGGATAATTTGAGATGACACCAGCCAATTGACTCATGCAGGATTCGCAGAGCCTGAGTGCATTATGAACATCCCACAGAGAAGCTGTTTCGATTTTGGATGGAATACACAATTAAGTTGAGCAGTTTTTAAAGCACGCCCTTGGACATCACCTTCAGGAGAGCTACAGGAAGTTAATCATAATCGGCATTTATCACTTTTTAGCCTGCTCTTCTAATCCCGGGTGCGTGGTCACGCCGAGTTTCCGCAACAGCCTGTACCGCAGAGGTGGCTGCCTGAGCCAGAACCTACACCTAAGGCAGTGTAGTATATCTAAATGAAGAGCTCCAGCTTTATATAGCTTATAAATTACAGGATCTACATTTCATTTGGCTTTTCCTGTCGACGTTAACTCCAAGTTGTGTAATCAAACACCAAAACGCCCCCATATACACAAGCAAAACGTGCAAGTGTTACCATTGACAGATCAGAGCAGGCAATTTAAGAGTTAATCCTGGAGCGGTGTCCTCAAATAACCCTACGGTGGCTTGATATTACAGCTGAACATGCTGCCTCTAGTGCTTCCAGCTACTGCTATCAAATGCTCTGTAGCAACTTTCCCTGCTGCAGCCACTATCGCAGCCACTAACACCGAAATGCAATTAAAGCTGGCATTTCCAGCCTCATCCCAGTCCCCTGGGAGACGCAACCTTTCCTCCTCTCAGCATTGCCGCACCCTGGCAGAGCCAACTGCAGCCCTGGCCAGGGAAGGGCTGTGGAAGTCAGCTTGGCACTTACAAGGGACTGGGGAAAATGTTAACCCTACATATCAGCTGGCTCCCGAACCGCTCAATTTTCCTGTTAAATCTCAGGCTTTCCCATGTTGCGGACACAGCTGATTGTGTAAACCAAATTACAGCACACGACAGCGGTAATTTCTCCATTCCTCCTCTGTTGACATTTACACGGGCAATTTATCGCCTGCTAAAATTACCACTTCCCCCGTCCAATCCCAGAGGGATCCCTGCTCGGGGCGGAACGCCGCTGTGCGAGCAGATGCCATCTTTCAGACGCGTACAGCAAAGCCTCAGCTCCATTTTACAGTGCAAACCTCCTTATATTCAAACTACTCGCGTTTTCAAACCCCATAACTACGTTTTGCCACAACAATTATTTTTACTATTTACAGATCCATATTAAAGGTACTGCTTTTTCTGCCCTTCATGCTTTTCAGGCAAGGTAGAGGGGGGAGAGGCATTTTTTCTTAGCTTAATACAACCACCTGGATGCCTTTCCCCACAAATCTAACCCTGACAGATAATTTTGTTCCAACGCAGGCTTTTTTTGATACCTGAATGGTGCAGTCAGACCATGACTACTTCTGCCTGCAGCATGGTCTGCTCTACACCTACACACACAAAAGAAGTTGATTTATTTGTCTGGGTAAGAAAATAGTGAAGTTCCCTATTATTAACTGGATTTTCCCCTCAGAACCATAAACTAGCCAGGACAGCACTTTCAGATGAATAGTCCAAACGTGTAAAATTCAGAAAGAGAATTCCAGTTTCCGCAAGTACATCTGTAAAAACAGCAGCACAACTTATACAAACAGCAGAAAATAAATCAGGCTGAGATAAAGACCTATGACTGAAGCAGCTGATCCAAACAACACCTTCCTGCTTATCTCAAATTCAAACATTCAATATAATACAGAGAATCCCACTAATAAGGTACTTTACAAGATGATCTAAGAAACCTCTTCTTTCATACAGGCATTTGTGGTCTGAATTTGCATATCTGTTCTATAAACAGCAAGAGAATGAAACTGAGAACAAAGCATTTTTGGCGACTCTACGCTGCTTTTTAGAGTGGCTGTTACTCTGAAAAGATCCAGAAAATCTTAGTCCTGCTTGATTTATTTCCAAGCAAATCCATTATTTCCAATTATATTTGGGATATATTAAATTATGACTGCAATACAAGTATGAAGATTCTTTTTAGTGAAGGCAGTAAGTTTAAAAAATTTTATGCTTCATCATGCATAAGACAGACTTCTTCCAGAATCAAATCTCAAGTAGCTGGTCCACTCTGGTCACTTCCAAACTAACAGTAATGGAAGTCAAGTTCCTCTGCTGTGAAACTATTCAGATCTTGGGATGAAATCCATCTGATTTCTACTCAGAACCTTGCAGAGACAAGCACACTTACATAATGGAATTTAACTTTCTTAGACCAATTTAAGCCTGAGCAAAACCCAACAGAGACATTCTTGCGCGATTTTGTCTCGCGTCATGCCACGACCTGCCTGCTATATCCACAGATAATCGGTCTTCCTCACCAAAAAACAACTCCTGAAGCTCCTGGCAAATATTCTGCCTGCATCCCAGAAAGTATGACTGCCTGGGAATTCACGAGGCTTCCACTGTGATCTCTCCCATCAGCAAAGAATAAGAGTTTCACATATGAAAGGCTTGATGGTGGTGTTGAAAGATAGAGGGAGTGTATTCAAACACGCAGACTCCTGAATTTTCTATTCTGAGAACTATTATACCAGAATACCACTCCCAACCTCTAGTTTACCTGACAACAGCACTGGGATAAGATTAAAATTTAATGTAAGTAAAATAAACAAGGCCTTAGCACGAAGCCAGTACAATTTTCAGACCTTGTTTCACAAATCCCCGTGGAGGGCGTGCCCACCCTCCACTGTACACACTCGTAACCTGAGAGACCCACAGCATTGTTGAATCATCAGCTCCAGTGAAGAGCTCACCGCCTGAAATATATCATCAAAACCTGGTTATTTCAGCACCTAACTCAGAGAGACGTGGGAAAAGGAGCTCCCCATTTTCTGACAGCTTCGTCTCAAAGACTGTAGTTACAGGGGGAGCATCCAACTTCTCTGAGAAGGTCAACTAAGCATTTAGGCCAACCTATAAAACTGAAAGCATTTTACAACTCACCAGAGTTAGCCTCCCACATTCCAGGGCCAAGATTAATGTTAATGGCAAAACAATGCCATTCCCTAATTACAAAAGGAAATGTAGAAAGCATTTCCTTCCACTCCTTCAGATTCTGGAATTATTCCCCACTTTAATGAACATTAACTCTATACAATGCAGCATTTCCTCCAAAAGAAATGTACTTCCTTTTCTTACTACTCAAACACTTGTCCTAAAACAAGATTATATCCTTTCTTACCCAGGGTTCAAGTGATATTCTTGCCATCATAATACAAAGCCAGACCTAATCAGAAGTTTCCCCGAAGCCAAACTAAGTCCCCATCCTCCTACACTTTAGGAGGTATATTTGGGGAAGTAGAGGACTCAGACTAAATCTCACAGTTTAACCTTCGTGCTTTTCTAACAGCTTTACAAGATGGAATAAGACCTCAATGGCCTATTTCTACCGCTTGAACTTTTACCTAAGTATTCGCCTAGAAATTTAATGACAATGAAAGGAAAATTCCAGTAAACCAGATTTTTTTCCCCTCTTAATTCTATGTTCATACAACTTGTAGCTCTCCTAATAAAACTGGTCTTCTCCCACCAAGGCCAATTCCACACCAGTCTCAGAAAACTTTAGTCAAACAAGTTCAGCAGTAGGTCTTAACAGTTAGGTAATTTTTTGCCCATCCTTTCCATGAGTACTGTCGCTCACATCACCAACCAAACTAACATTATACTATTTCTCTAATTTTCTTTAACTGGTCCTACACCCTACTAACATCTGATTTTTTGACTGCTGCTTGTCAGTGCCAACAGATGAAGGGCCAAAGCTCAACAGTACACCCAGTCCCCATCACAGGCTTCCAAAGGACAGAATTTCAAGCATTCTCCCTTCCCACTTACACTGCCCATTGCTTACTCCCACCAGTGCTCAAAGAAGAAAGAAAACATAACACACAGGACAATGAACAGACTGCAACAAGTGATGTCACACAGACTGTGAAAACTGATCAGTCTACTACTCACTGTTCTGTTTAAGGACTGGACAAATTCATCATGCTTTTTACACCAACCTCGCAGCAGTTATGCACAAAATTCAATAAACAGCTCCCCTTATTTAGCCTTTATATTTTTTTTATATTTTAAAAAGCTTTTTCTAAGGGTTCTTTATGCTGTGCGCCATGTAGGACAAATTCCTGATATAGTCACTACTTTATTGTAAAAACCCCTTTTATGTCAGAGTAGTATCTCTCTGTAGCATCTTTTTTTTTTCTCCCCAACCACACATTATCTTCCACATTGATCTATGCTTTTAAGTTAGATCGATCAGCACCGGCTGTACTACAGCTTGTTCCCCTCTGCTTCAAGAACCCGAATGCTGAAACATCTGAAACCGTTCTCCATCAAAGACAGCGAGTGCAGGAGAAAGGATCGCACCTTTTGTATGGAACAAAACCCTCTATCAGCTGCCACAGACCCGTGCTGGACGCTTCCAGGAAGTTCGTCCCAGCGGATGAGCCCGTGCTGGATTGTCCCAGCAGCGCCGTGCTGGGGACAGCCCGGAGCCGGCGCGGCCCCTCGGGAGCAGCGGCTGCGCTGCTGCCGCCGCACGAACACCTCCACGGGGGCAAAACCAGGCCGGACACGGGCAACAGACCCACCTGGCTTCCCCAGCATCCCAAACTGGCTCTAAATCACAGAATCACCGAGCCTGGAAAAGAGCTCTGAGGTCGAACCAGGACCCAACATCACCGTGTCAACCACGGCACTGAGTGCCACGTCCAGTCTCTGCTTAAACAGCTCCAGGGACGGTGACTCCACCACCTCCCTGGGCTGCCCGTTCCAGCGTCTGACCACCCTTCCCTGGAAGAATTTCCTCCTGATGTCCAACCTAAACCTCCCCTGGCGCAGCTTAAGACCATGTCCTCTTGTCCTATCGCTGGTTGCCTGGGAGCAGAGCCCGACCCGCACCTGGCTGCACCATTCCGTCAGGGGCTTGCGGAGAGCGATGCGGCCGCCCCGGAGCCTCCCTTTCCCGGGGCTGAGCCCCCTCAGCCGCTCCTCACAGGACACGCGCTCCAGAGCCGTCCCCAGCTCCGCTCCCTTCTCCGGGCTCGCTCCATAGGGAGCGCTGCATGGAGCTGGACCCCAGCATCCCTGGGCCGGCGGGGCAGGAACGCTCTTCCCAACACCCCCCATCCCGCTTTTCCAGGCTGCGTTCGGGGCGTGTGTGGGGGGGTGAAACTTCCTATTAAGGGCACGGCGGCCGCGGGCCCGCAGCTCCGCGGCGCCGCCATGGCGGGGCCCTCCCTCGCTCCCTCCCTCGGGCCGCGGCTGCGCGCTCGGGGCGGCGG
>VZTG01000031.1:288925-341204 GCA_013397845.1 Melanocharis versteri
GGAGGCCCGCGGGCTCCCGGGTCGCGGCCCGTCCCGGCCGGGCCGTGGCGCTTGTTCGGATTTATCTCGGTGCCTCTGCGGAGCGTTGCCCGTGCGCGCAGATGGTTGATGGAGAAACGTCGGGTCCCAGCCTCGACAAAGTGCTGGGAATTGCGTGGAAGGGAAGGCGGAGAGGCGTTCGGCCCCTTGGGAATGGTTAACTATGAGATCCAAGCGGTGGGGAGTTTTCGGCTGTGAAAAGAGGGCTGCGTGTACTGGCGGTGGCTGCAACACCTAATGGATGCAGAATTTAAGGGAAAAAGACACGAAGAACAGGAAAGTCATATTTGCACCCTCTACTACTCTTTTTGAATACTTTGGTTTAATATCTTACCCTTTCCACATTTTCTTGAAAAATGAATGCTAGTTAGAAGTAATTTTTTTTAATGTGCATCTTGTCCTTTTGGGGAACACTGATACCTAACATGCAATTATGCCGGGGTACAACTAAACCAACGTAACAGCTGGATGATGTTAAGGGAGATGGATTGGCTTCTCCCTGATCTCATCCATCCATTCCCACATATTCATCTGACCTGGTGAGAGGGCGGGGAACTAAAGCAAAAGAAAGCCATTTGTACACAAAAGTGAGTCGCTTCTGGAGGAGCAGACAGGCTTTTAGGAGATACCTGCATTTTTTGGGATAGCCTAATTATACCCTTCGTCTTCTGGATTATGGGGTTTTACAGGACAAGTGCTGGTAACCTGTGAAACAGCAGGAATAACAACCTTCAGTGAATAGGTACATGA
The DNA here is from genome assembly GCA_013397845.1 of Melanocharis versteri. Lineage (NCBI taxonomy): Eukaryota > Metazoa > Chordata > Aves > Passeriformes > Melanocharitidae > Melanocharis > Melanocharis versteri. Next base: position 289,715 of record VZTG01000031.1, read on the forward strand.
TGGAAGGATAGTTATTTCATGAGGAAACACGGGGGTTTTGTACTTTTTCAGTGATGGCTGGGGTGATATAACTCTGCATGCTGATTTTCTGTGTCCAGCCTATCTTTTCCACTCACTACAACACAGATTCCCACCTCATCACAGCCCTTGAGCATCACCCCGTAGGGATTGGTGGGGTTAGGGGAGCCTGCAGAAAAGCAGCAGCCTGTGGAAATCCAGCCTTTGTGAACAGGGATCCTGTTCAAAGCTCTCCAGGAGATGCAGAGGGACAGCCCTTCCTGATGTACAGCACCACATTCCTCTTTGTCTTGCATCTTGTAAAAGACATAATTGTTTATGAAGGACACGAGGATTGCAGTAGCCATGATCCTGCAGGACCAACCCTTGGAGCTGTGCCATCATCTTTACATTCGCTCCCTCTGGAACCATGCCATGGTCCAAAATTTGGGCTTTTTACTGTGCCAGAAGACTGAGAGCACTGAGATAGGAATTACCTTCCAGTGACATACATGGATTTGGAAAAATAGCTGAAGCTTGTGGTAGTTATGCTTTCAACTTCCATCTCCTTACAGCTCTTATTACTTGTCTGTTGCATTTTGGCACTAGGCTTTTTACTCTGGTGAAACCTAATTTGTATTTTCCGGATATATATCCATAACCCTCCACATGCTCAGAGTGGTGATATTTACCATTTTATTGATTTGTAGGAGTTTCTGGTTTTGTTCCCTCCACTTCTTTTGATTAGGCCTTTTCCCTTACTCTCTTTTTCTTATCCCACTCACCTTTTGGACCTGTGTCTATTTATTGATCTGGTTTCTGGTCACTTGCCCCGGCTCACTCTGTGCTTGTTCAGGGGGGTTCACTACAGCAGGGTTTCCGTTCCCCCCCTTGTATTGCCTCAAATTGCAATGGAGTTGTTTCACCTTAGGATACCCTCATGCTTGTCAGCAGGAGCACAGAACTCATCCTTTCTGGGCATGGGTTTGTTTTGAAGAAAAACTTTTAACTTCCTTTTCTTCCGCTCTTTCTTTGGAAGGAATTGGCTAATAATCCTTACTCCCGCAGGATCACATAAGTGCTTCATTTTGTCTTGGCTGGGACACTCTGAATACAGGCAAATCCAGAGCTTTCAGGGAGGGTTGTTGTGTTTCCACCCTAGGGCTGGGTGACACTGCTGATGGCCTTTGGCAGCACTCTGGGACACTGCTACTCAAGTGGCAGTAGCTGAAGCAGAGACGAGAGGATCTGGACTGCGGTAAGGCTGCATTTCTCCTGCCAGGTGAAATCTCAACACTTCTGGAGTGCTTTGAGCAGAGGGACAGCACACCTATGGCTGTGAATGTCTAATCCAGGCATTGTGCATTATCTGAACTCTTACTGTTTCTATGTTTAGGGCTGAACAGCCTCACACACTAAGGACCCCTTCAATGTGGGTGAAATTCTCTCCCCCTGTAACAATCCAGGTGTGATGCTCAGGTTGTGTTTTCCCAGCGCAGCATTCCATGGTATCGGCAGCATTAGGAATTAGGGCTCTGCCTGTACATTCCCTGGTCCTGCTGCAGCCTCCTCACATCTACAGTGTTTGCAAATTGTGAGCTCCAAAGGAGTTCAGAGAACTGCAGGACAAGTGACGTACCCTGTGTGCCTCTGCCCTGGCTGTGCTCCAGCCCTTTTCCCTGTCTCCCTCTGCCAGGTACTCCCTCAAATCAAACACAGCCTTGGGATCAGTTCAGATGATAAATGACGTTAATGTTATTGTAAATGAGATAACATGCTCAAAGAACGCAACACATCAGATGTGGTTCTGAAAGACAAGATACCAAAGGGGAAAACTGCAAGCAGGGGTGGAGTGAATGTCTGTGGGGAGATCAGGATGTTGAGGGAGGCTGGACAAATGGAGCTTGACTTTCTTTTGTTGCCTGCATCTACTTTTCCCTGATGGAGAAAAAACCACGATAGATTTCATGTAGAGAAGGTAGCTCAACAGCCAGGTATTTTTATGCCAATCCAGTATCTGCAAACCCACAGCCACCCAGCTACTCGGCTCCCAAACGTAGAACAGCTCTGACTTGTACCTTCAATTCCTGCAGCAGCAATTAGCAGCACAAGTACCTGCTCTGTCCTTCAGCAAAGCGGGACCTTCCCCAGGAGTGTTTTGAAGTGTGTCCAGTGTTTGCACTGGGCGTGCTTCCACAGGCACAGCACAGCCCTTGCTGCCTGCAGAGGTTACAAAGTACATTCAGTTCAGCCTTGCACTTATTTCTGCTCCCTCCTGCCTTTTCACAGGGATTGTATTTTGCAATATTCAGATAGAAACGCTGGCAAAATGTTAGTAGAAGCAAATTAGGGGACTAATTCAGTTCAGAGGGGCTGCTGACACCATAGGTTGATGCCCTACAGGTTCTGGTGTGCAGCTGGCAGGGACACACGTTCCATAGGGTTTTTTCTGAAGGAACGAGTTTGATGTGTGAGTACAGGTCACCTCCTGCCCATTCACTTCAGCGGGAACAGGTCTGACTGCAACCACCAGGAAACAAATGAGTACCAAGAAAGTGACTTTCAAAACCACATTTAATGAAGTGAAGAGTAAAGAGCAGTGTCTGCAGAACATTCTTTCTGCATAAATGCATTATGTGGGTACAAGGGTAGCATTAAATTATTCGGAATGGCATTTTCCTCTGGAAATTACCCTTAATAAGTGTTCAATGTGGGTGAAAGTTCACAGAAACTTTAGAAGTAAACTGGTTACTTCTAAAGCTGCCTGGAGAGCTCAGTGGGAGCAGTTACAGAGACAGGATTAAGCACGTGTGGTTTCACTTCTAGTTGGACCAAGACTGAGAAACTCCAACTTACCCTATGCTCCCTCTAAAAATGGCAGGGAGTGTTCTCCATGTGGAGTCTTGGAACTGCTTCAGTCAGATTCCTCCTGTCTGCCATGAGGACAAGAGCTCAGGCCTTGGAAATCAAGGCTTGTTCTTTCCATGTTACTCCAACATTCTCAGCACAACAGTATGCCTTAATAAAAGATGAACAGGCCTCAGATACACAACAACTGGAATTCACTTCCTAGCAAACAGCAAATACTGTCTGACCTCAGAGCTTTTACCTAAAGGATTCCAGAAGTAAAACAGGAAAATATTTTTCATCAATGTCAGCAAAGGGTGATTTTTCCTCAGTTCAGAGCATCTCTAGGTACTGAAAAATACTGAGGGCTGAAGTCTACTAAGAAACATTTTCTTACACATAAGCAGCTAAAAATATCCAGAGTAGGTAAAAGCCCTTCCAAGACAAAGAAGTCCTTCAGAATAATTATCTTTCACAGACATCTCTTGCTGGGCAAGGAAATGCACAGGAAAGCAAAGGCATCAATCACATATTATTACAGTCCTGCTGGTTAAAATAGAACCCATTTCTTCACCTGCACTACTGAACAGGCTTTCAGGAGTCACAGGGGACATTTACTGACACCTCCATCTGCAGCGTGGTCCTGTCTGTGGCAAGAAAAGGAGCTTCTGGAGCTGTTGCTGTGGTCTCAGATCTATAGGTACTGCTTGCTGCCTGTCCAGAGGGGAGAATGCACAAGAACTGGAGTCTAATGACATTTTATTAATACTTTTTCATGGTTGAGGCCTCTAATGAGCTACACGAAGAGCCCTAGACTGAAGCTTTAGTTACACTGTCCCTTTAATCTGGAACATGCGGCAGCACTGCTGAGTCACCCCTCCTCTCTCTACCCTCATTTACTTACTCCTGTCCCTCCCTTATGCTGGAACAAGCATTTTTCTAGCTCTGTAGAAAACTGATCTGTATTAAAAACGACACGATTTCTTTAGCTTTGTTTACTGCATCAGCACTGGCACTTGTGCCAGCACAAGCAGAGTGCATTTTGATGGCACTGCTGTTTATTCGTGCTGGTGGGGTCACACCGTGGTTCTGCCGCTCTCAAATGCACAGTTCAGAGCTGAATCCCAGAAAGGGTGGAAATTCTCTAAACACAGTTTTGCACCACTGAGGAGGCTGTTCTCCTTAATTTTACTAGTCCTGCGTCCACAACATGTCAACAGCAGTCGTAATACTGTGAAAATGGGAAGTCTGTACGTGGTTCTCTGAAAACTGCAAATTCATTCTGGCTTTCTGCACACTGCTGCATGCAGGCAGGCCCACAGCATCTGCATGGAACAGGGACAGAAGAATTTGTGCCATAAAATATATATAAAAAATTACCAGTGGTTCAACTGTTATCTTTAAAAATACCTTGACCAGAGGGCTGGAAATGTGCTCGTGCAGACGAGTGATAGAGAGATCTCACGATGCTTTTGGGCACCTCCCTGCCACCCCAGCTCCCAGGGGAGGCTGCAGTGCCTGTGCTGTGCTGGAACAGAACCCTGGCTTTCACAAAGCTGCATCTACGTGGTTTGCGTGGCATTTGCAGGTAGCACTGCTGCCCACTTACCCTTAATCAGTCACCTTCCCCAAATTCTCCTCTCCACACACCCCATGAAGAACGAGAGCCACTAATTTTAGTTGGAATCACTCCACCTCCCACACGAGGATAATCAGAGCTGGGCTGGTGTCAGCTCTGATGGCAGCAACCAGCACCAGGCTGTTGCTCTTAGGACAAAGCAGCTGCTCCAATTCAATACCACCAGGAACTGCAGGAAACAGAGTCAATATTTACCCAGTCAGAAAAGGTGTTGGAGAAGACTTGACAATGTTTTTCACAAGGTAAGAAAGTGGAAGAAAATATAAGTGAACAGTTTCCATCGTATACTACAGGAATATTTTCAGTCATAAAAGATACCTGTAAGAAGAAAGTTTTCACACATTTAGTTCAAAATGTTAATTCTTGTAAAATAGGGGAAAAGTTCTGAAAAAAGTTTTTCATTACTATTATTACTATTATATTTACATTTTATAAGCAAACTGAAAACTGTTCACCTTTTACCTCCATGTTTATAAAAGAAAAAAATAACGTATCCATTTTCTGCATTATTCCAGTGCAGTATTCAGGCTGGAAACATCGTACAGAAGTCTTACCTGCAGTATTCCATTAGCATAAGCCACCTTTAAATTCAAAGAAAAATAAGAATGCTCCTATTCCTCGTTTGTACTAATCCCAATGCATGTACATTCATACATGCGAAAGAACTTGGCACGAACTGCTAAAACCAAACTGATGTTGTAGGGTTTAATTTCTTCCATCTACAAGAATCTACAATTATAAAAGTCTCATCTTCCAACTTTACAGTACATTTACATTAGCAAATACCCCATGGCTTTCCTCACTCCTCCGCTTCTGTACAAATCATATACAATAAAAAGTTTCGGGTTTTCGTTGTACAAACATCATTTTACACTTTAATACAGGTGAAAATATTGTCCTCTGGCACCTCATTTCCTCTGTGGTGCCTGTGTATGACAGTACAGAGCACTTTCCATCCATGCTTCCAAAATCTTCAGCTCAAGTAAAACAGACTGGTGAACAGGCCACAGCTTCTGCAACTCCAAAGTTTTAAATAATGAGAAAAATCTCCCACTTGTTTGTATAACAATCAACAGTTTATTAATGGATATGGTGAAATTTTAGCTATCCACCAAAGATGTGTAAAAAATTGTCATGAAAGTAAAAATAAATAAAGCTGTTTTTAAATCAGTCTTGTTTTACATTTCAGTTCAGAATGCGACATTGAACACAAAACTGTCATTGGAGTTTTAAAGAAGTCTACCGATACCCAAATTACAGCTTTTATGACAAATCTAATGAGAACTGAAACTGATTTGGTTTTAGGTTTAAAGACTTTCACATTCAAATACAGTGTCTCGTTTAGCACAACACTTCCTTTGACAGTGATGGGCAACAGTGATGACATATTGCTGTATTTTGACATAAGGCACTATGATATGAATATGCCATACACTTGCCTTATGTCACATATATCCATTGCTGACCAGTGACTTCTGTCAAATACAAAATGAAAAAGTTTCAGAATACAGTGCATTTTAATGAAGGACATCATGTGAAGTCTTCCAGCAAATGTTTTGAAGACATTTTGAAATACGAGCCTACATTTTAACATAAGCTTTTGTCATGCTGCTTTTTTTTGCGACATCACTGGGGGGAAGAGACTCATCATCCATCACTAAGTCCCAAAACACATTCTCAACCATCCTGCTCTGTTCGATTGCAGTCACTGCTCTTGAGACAAACGACCCAGAAACTCTGTTCAAGTTCTCCTACAAACGTGTACATTCACAGCAGTCATTCGCTCTCGTTCTCCTTTTGTTTGGCACCTGGGAACAAAGAGGAAAGCAGCTGTGATTTCCTTGGGCACATAGAACTGGAAAACCTCATTCCAACTGCTGCAACTTTCCCTGACCACATTACCAGAATCAGAGTACTGAACACAACATTTATAAAGAATAAACTGCAGGATTACTAAATGCAAACATGAGACAGAGCGAGGGAGGCTCGAGACCAATCATTGTTTTAACTTCATTGCTAAGCCTAAGTAACCCTTCTGGGAAGTTACTCCAAGTGCCTTTGAAGATTCTCCTCAGCACAAAAAAAAAATTAGTTTAAAAACCTACAGCCCAAACCTGTCCCTCAGCTTAGAGCCAAGCTTAATCATCATAATAGCCCCCAAAAAAATGAGTCCTGCTTGAGCACAAGCTATGTAAGAATTTAGTTTAACTACACTGTGTTGATGGGCCCATTTTTCCTGGCTCAGAGGCAGATTTTGCTTACAGCAGAGATCTGAGAGACCTGTCCAGCAGGACTGTGCAGCATCTCACCTCTTCTCCAGGTACTCAAACATGCTGGGCAGTGACTGAACCCTATGGCAAGCTTGGATTCAGCATCCAACTCTACAGAACAAGCATCTCTTGCCAGAAACCTGCAGTTGCTACTTGTAATGTATAATCCAACACTGAAAGATTCATGAAATACATCCAGTTTTCACACCACAACTTCTAATTGTTTTCCCAAACACAGGCTGGTCTTAATTCCTGCCAGCCAATAAATTTTCCTTTCCAGTCTGTGAAGAGAACTGGACACATGATTTATCTGGTGTTCTTAGGAGCTAAGTCACACTTTGTGCTCTACAAATCAGATTTACATCGCAGACATCCTCCCTGCATGAGACAAATTCTAGTCAAAATTTGGGCAGCTGCCTGTGGAAATGCAACATAATGCTTAACTAGTCCCCAAAAACAGCATCCCTCACCTCTTCCAGTGGCACAATCCTGCCCTCTCTGTTGCTCTAACCTCTGTCCTCAGTACCAGACTGTTCTGTGGGCAGGGTCCGTGTGCCAGGCTGACAAAACAGCAGCTTTTTTGCTGGCTCGGTTTCCTGTTAGCTCAGTGAGTTACAGCAGCTCAGGGACCTCAGAGTGTGGTGCTGCCCTGGAGTGGGAGCAGGAACTGCCCTTTGCAATAATTCCAGAGCACTTTTAGATCAGCTCAGAGTTCCAACTAGGTGTCCAAGTTATTCCAGTACAACAAAGCTCTTGGTTTGTCAGCATCCAAATGCATCTTTTCTGTCTGAACTTTGCCCCATTAGCACTAAATTCTGCTCTCCTGGGATCCTTCTGCCCTCCAGTCATGGATGAAACTCCCTCCTCTGCCTGGAGCAGCACCGGCTGCCTGTCTTTACATCTCCCTCTCCTTTCTCCAGGCAAGGATTCCATTTGACCTGGACCTCTGGGCTGACTTCTCATCCCTGCTTCCACAGAGAGCTGGGTTCCTTGCTCTGCTCTTGCTCTTCCAGGTCATTAAAAGGAACTAGATGTACTGACACACCTCCAGTAGAGTCGCTGATTACTTCTCTTCAGAACAGAAATACTACTACTTAAACAAGGTACATTACCCTTTTTTTTTTTTTAAGTCTACAGAGGAAAAACACTTCTACATAATTATGTTATCTATCAGGGCAGGTAAGAGATTTCAGTTAAGCTCACATATAGACTTTTTTTTTTTTTGAAGGATGTACCTGGCCCTAATTGTCTGATTTTTTTTTTTGAGGCGAAATAGTAATAATCCTCCAGACATTTTGCCTTCCTCACAGAACCAAAATAGGGGTTTGCTTTAATTCTTGTGACACTGAAGTAATTTATGTGGTCAAAGTGAAGTTACAATTAAGAACATAAAGCAGGTTAAGAACTTGGGCAAAACTTAAAACCAAAACCAAACAAAACCCAACCAAACCAACCCCCTACAACCAAACTAAAAGTAGCAGAAATAAATCACCTATTTCTGGATACTCTTGTTAAAAGGAACCTGATCATGTTTAGACTGATCACTAGACATTCAACCTGATCACAAGAGAGTTTTTTACTGGAAGAGTTCTGGTAGGCTGAGGTGCCATCTCTGACTTAAGTTGTGCCAACCAAGCATAGCTGGACAACAGCAAGGCTCCAAGAAGAGATTTTTTAGTGGAAAACACAGCAGTGACCACACCTGGCCAGAGCACAGAAACTCAGAAGGTGGGGAAGGTGCCCTGTTGTAGATGTCTGTACATTCAGTTTCATCCGCTTAAAACATTCATCAAGACTTTTTTTTTCCCCTCTAGAAAAAAGATATATGAACAGCAGGGACATTCATGAAGCTTCTGCACACCCTCCTCAGTGAACTAGAGACTGGTAATTAATATTCTGTCAGCTTTTTCCTGAAATGACTTGTGTATTTAAGTATTATAATCAGTTACAAAAGCCGAAAATCAGACATTTATCACTGTGACATGAACGAAAGCCAGCAGGGTGTGCACACCACCAGTGCCTTGTGGCAAGGCCCCAAGGGCAGATCCATACCTGCAGGTGTGAGTACCAGAGCTTGTAGGATGTCAGAAAGGGAGATGATACCCACAATGCTATCAGCTTCATTCACTACCACCAAACGATGAACCTGCCAGCAGGGAGAAGAGTCTGAGATATATTTACCCGATTTAAAGTAGACAAAGCAAAGAAAAACGAACAAAGAAACAAACAAAACCCCTGAAGTAAAGCAGTACGAAGACAAGTAGGAAAAAAACAACCCAAAATGGTTCAAAGTGTCAGTAATAGCAATTCTCTCATGGCAACACAAACATGCTTGCCCTACACAAGTGAAAATAGTGCATGTTTAAAAAGCACACAGCTATCTGACATGGCAACAGAATCTGATATGAAGTGACAGGTAAGTCGAGATCTAGGTCTTGAAAATACTTCTGCTCTCAAAATGTGGCACTCACATGAAACACTTTTCCCCAAGTTACAGCCTCTGCCAGACTCAGCCTGTGATCTCCAAAAAATTAAATACAGTAATAAAATGAGGATTCCTTCTGAAAAAATACCTTTTAACTTCCTCATCAGAGAGGCACACCACGAAAACTTGCTGTATTTTCTCTGAGTTGGTTTTAACTTAATTTTTCTCACAGGGCTACACAATGGAAAGTGAGTGCCAGATTGGTTTTAAAACAATTTGTTTTCAAAAGACTGCTTAAGACAGAAAAAGGATTCAATGTATCCATGCAAATAAACACAAGGACACAACTCGGAAGAAAGATTTATCAACAGCAAGACTGTATTTTCAAATAATGATCTTATCCTTACAAACTTCTTCTACGGAACATTTTACACTACAAAACTTTTGTCCTAACTGTAGGGAAATTAGGTGGATGCTCCTGTATCCTGAGGCTTATTGGCCAAAGCAAGCTGTGAAAAGCCACTGCAGAACCAGGAAAGTGTCTGTCCAAAGTTCAGCGCCTACTACATGTTTACTTCTACCCAAGTGAATTATCTTTCTTTACTATGAAGTTGAGAGAAGTTATTTTATTTTTGATGAAACTATGCTGGTGATATTTTAGACAGGTTTATTAGTTTCTGCATATGCACATGTTTAATGATTTTATTCCTCTCTCAGTGTAATGAATTCAAGAAAAATGGACAATGCTTCATTTGTTTAATTGCTTGTAAGATCAAGCAGTTGTCTGGCAGCTAAAAATAGCTTTGTAGTAGTTTTGACTGACTCATTTTTACATGTAATCTCACTGTGTTTAGACTGAACGAGAGGGTAGGAGTTGTTCTTAAAACCCAAATGTCTCAAGCTTCCTAAGATAGTAATAAAATAATCCAAGTTTGAAATGTGTCTATCAGCAATGCTAAAATTATTCAATTTTAGGAGGAAGCTCAAGCAAATGCAGAAAGTTACAAGTAGAAATTGCCTAATGGGGTTCTAAGGGCTTGTTAACAAAGGGAAGTTTTCCTCATACCAAGTATATGCCTGGTTACAACCCTAAAAATAAATAAATCTTGTAACTGATAAAGTTAAAGCATCTAAACGGAGCTGATCACACCTCAGAGACGACTGAAACTGGGAATATTGATTTTCTTCTGCAGAGAAGCCTTACAGGGGAGGAAGACCTACAAACTCATTCACCTCTGCATGTAAGGAAGTTCCCAGTACTAACAAACAAGATAAACAGCGCCAAAAGAATGGATAGCACACAGATAAAAAAAGTTGCAAGAGCAGTTAATGAAGGCTTCCTCAAGAATTTACTTTATGGCCCTGTTTCCCAGCATTTCTATGGGAGCAGTGCAGGATTCCATCTTGCATCAACGAGTTGCAACAAAAAATTTCCTGAGCCAAGCTATAAACTGGAGTTTAACAAATTATTTGTTTGCAGAACTTATGACAGGCTTGGAAGAAACTTGGGAAAGCTTTGCACTCAGTTTAGTTAATGCCATAAAACAGAAATGCAAATAACTGAGTATTACTACAGATACACTGTAAAATATTTTGCACATCCCTATAAACATCTGAGTCTATAGAGCAGACAGACCTAACACACATAATGATTAAAAAAATACTTTCACCAAGTAATCAAAACAACTTAGAGAGGATAAATTCGTACTGTTTATCAGTTTCATAACACAAACTGTAACTTTTTGTGCAGGGACTCACCTCAGCCTTCACTATTCTATCCACAATGGTCTCCAGTGTTTCCAGCATACTACACTTCACAACACCTTCAAAATACTGAGAGCGGTGCTGTAGGGCTTGTGTCACCGTGATATCTAAGTTATTATACGTTTTTTCAGCAGCAAGATTCTGCAAAAAAACAAAGCCAGGCTACATCAGACAGCTCAGTACTTAGTAACAAAGTACTCAATAAAGTAAATATTTTGGCATCAAGCAGATAGGCATTTCTGGTCTAAGCTGAGTCCATTCCAAGTAACATATTAAACAAAGCAGATGCTCTTCAGCTTCAGATTCTGGGAACTGTCAAGCACAATGATGCCAAACACCATCTGACACACTGGGTTAATTGATAAAACTGGTGATATGCATTAGGCCAGTGAAAATCTTACTTTGTATCTGATCTTTGGCTTGAGGTCACTCATCCTGCTTTTGCCACGAGCAGCAAATGTAAAGGTGAAGCTCTTTAGAAGCTCTCAGATTTCACACCACACAGAATATACAGCTTTTTGCTGTTTGTTTTTCACAGGGCAGGGGAAGACACCAACTGTTCTGAACACCACCCACGGAGTAATGCTAGTGGCTGAGATCTAAGTGGAGAGCAAATTCATTCTTCACCTTTCTAATCTGTGGACTCAAACTCCCTCTCCTGTACTCAGCTGGTGCTGTCATTCGATGACAATTTGTGTGTCTGGGTGTATTTTAATAAGTACTATAAGAATAATATACATGAAATCCCATCCCCACTACTAAAAGTAAGAGATTGAAAGAATTTGAAAGCTGACATTTTTAACTTTCATTGTAAGAACAGAACCATGCCTGCAGCGAGGGGACTCTGTCCAGACCTGCAAAAGCTTTCTGTAGGTGAGACCACAGTGGTATTTCAGTAGTGTTGGCACACCCTGACCTACTGATTTGGCTGCTGAGGCACTGAAGGAAGAACAAAGACAGAGCTTTTAAATGAAAGCACTGGACCAAGCAATAAAATTAAGTTAATTTTTGGCTAGAATATACTCGGGTCAAGTTTTTTGATTGAAACACACTGAGCGTGACAAGACAGGTTCGAGATGATAACGAAGATAAAAGCAATTTTAGTTAATTCATTTAACTAGGTCCTAATGAAGGACATTGAGAGGACATAAAAAGCCCCTGAAAACTGAAGTTACTCTACACACAGTAACTAATGCAATATAAAGCTATTTCTATACATCACTCCACTCCCAGGCTTCCCCAGTCAGGAACCCAAAAATGAATTCAGAACTCTTAAAATGAAAGAGATCTATTAGCTTAGCCAGGTGTATGCACAGGCATAGCTTCAACCACCAAGTAAGCACACTGGCCACACGGTTAAAAGTTAAAAATCACCATCTTGGAAATTCTATGTTTATTGGAAGATCAGATCACACACTTTAGATCATACTTTGTTTTTTTCTTTTCAAGCTGAAGATCAGGTTGAAGCAGCCTGATGAAAACCTGGAAGCTCAGAGGTGATTATCTTTCAAGAATAGACTCTTTTCCCCCTAATTTACTAAGCAAACTAGGACACATGAGGAAAATCCCAAGTAACCAATAGATGCCCTAACTCTTTCCCATGTTACTAGCTGGGAGAAAACAATTTTATCTTAAAAATTGTATCTTTGTGGTGTGGCGTTTTTTTCCAGTTCCCAATACGTATTTTTTCCACATAAATGATCCAACATCTCTAAAAATCCTATTTGTTGGCTCATCATTTAAAATGAGAGAAGAAGTGAAAAACGTAAGGAACCGTCTTCCGTTTGGTGTCTTTCTGAAGAAGAATGGGAAATAAAGGAAACATGTCCTGCCTCAAAATCTAACACAGTTACAAAATAAACTGAAACACTGAATCCACGAACTGTGAAATTTCATTCTTTGATACATCAGGTCATTCTCTCTACAGCTACTGTCTATTCCCTGACAAGCTTTTATGGCAGAACAGGATCTTGCACAGCAGAGAATCCCAAATAACAAAGACAAATGCCTAGGAATGACAGGCAAGAGCAGTGACATCACAGAATTTTCAGTATTAAGAGCAATGTTTGCAGCCAGAGATATTTATAAGCCCAAAGTATTTCCACTTGGCACTATTCTCCATTTTACTGAAGGCCTTCTAGGCAGTGTTTCAGACATCTGGATTCTTCATTAGTGCAGCTGGTTGGTGGCAACCTGGGCAGTGAAATCTCTAGGAAATAATGTAGTTGTCAGATGCTGCAATTAGAAAGCAGGTGCATAGAGCTGGGAGGGGACAGGGATAAAAATATATATATATATATATATATATTTCAAGTTTCTGAAAGCCATGAGAATAGAAGAGCCCTGGCTCTCAGAGGCTGGTAAATCATGGCATGAATCTGAGTACGCAACTGGAATCCTGAGGGAAATCCAGAAACAGTGTCCTGGATTAGATCTAAAGCAGAAGGAACACAGATGCAAGACTCTGCAGTCAGAGACACAAAAGAATGGGCCAAGTAGTTTTTAGATCACTGAGAAGGTCAAGCTGTACAAGTACTCAGACTGCACGGAGAAATCTGCATTCTCATGGAAAACAGACTGTGGAGAGGCAGCAGCTGGAAAAAGGAAGTCCTCGCTCAAAAATAGAAACAAACAAGAACAGAACAGTTCAGCTGTAAGGGACCTACAATGATCACCTGGTCCAGGTGCCTGACACTCCAGGGAGGAGCAAAAGCTGAGGGATTTTATTAAGGGCACTGTCCAAGTGCCTCTTGAGCACTGACGGGCTTGGGTGTTCAACCACCTCTTGGCAAAGAAATGCTTCCTAAAGCCCCATCCAAAGCCCTGCAGTGTGGCTTTGGACCATTCCCACACGTCCTGTCCCTGGATCCCAGGGAGAAGAGCTCAGCACTTCATTCTCCACCTTCCCTCCTCAGGAAGCCTCAAGAGCAAGGAGCCCATCACCCCTCGGCCTCCTTTTCTCCACACCAGACAAACCCCAAGTCCTCAGATATTCCTCATAGGATATTCCTTCCAGCCTTTCCACCAGCTTTGATCCCCTCCTCTGGATTATGCCCAGCCAGATCTAATTTTGGGTAACATCCAGAGCAGTAGAAGCCTGTGTGCAAACAGCACTACTAAGGATAACTTAAATAAAAATAGTAATAAAAAAATGATGCGCAGGGTGAACAGGATCTCTTTCATTCAGTTTGTTAACTACAGGCCTAAGGAATAAAATAAAACTGTCATATTAACAAATTAATTTGCAAATGCTTACTACATATAAAATATTTATTAGAATCTAAGAGATGTACTTACTATTACATCAAATTTGGAATAAATATCTACAACTTTTCCTAAAAAGAAAAGAAAAACAAAAGTTACCAAAGTGCTTAAAATACAGTATCAGCTTTCTTGCTTCCTGCTTTCATCTGTTACAATCACACAGAAAGAAATGACAGGTCAAGAAGGAAAGACTGAAAAAAACCCCCAAACAACCTATCAAATAATGAAATTCTTCCAAGCCCATCAACCTACATTTTGCATAAGCATTTCTTTATATTCCCTTCCTTCCCCCATGCATTTTTAATGATTTTTTTCACTCTTTCTTGTGTTTTTCCCCCACCCCAGCATCAATCCAGGGCTCAGCACCATTTCTCTTCCCACACTTCTGTACCCAGCTGACTCATCCACAACAGGTAACGCCGATATCCTTCGCTCTACAAATATATTCAAGGCTTTAATGATAGGAGTGTCTGGATGTATGAAGGCAATGTTGTGATAAGTTCCTATTCCAAGTTCATCCAGATTCTTCTTCATAAAGGCAGGCTTTGGCATCTCTGACATCTAGGGGAGTCAGAAGGAATGGATTTACATTTACATTCATGCATTCATCTGCAGACTCCAAGTGATGGTTACAGGTCACTGCAGTTTCCTGCTACCACTAATCTGAATATTTATTCTGAACTCTTGTTGCTTTCTTTGGCCTCCTGTTTATTGCTGTGACTAACACTATAGATGACAATCTCATCTCTGGGAGACAATTTATTTTTCTTTTTATGTAAACAAACTGCTGAAGCTGAGGAGATGTTCCAGAAAGGACAGCAAATTACTCCAATAGACAAGTCCTCGGTGTTTAGGTTTCTTTAAAGGGCTAAAACAAAGTAAAGGTGAAATATAGGCCCTACATCAAGCTTTAATTTCTCTGTTACCTATAAAAGACACACACAGACACAATGAATATGGGAGTTCATAATGAAATTTCTGCACTAAGACATTAATTACTTAATTATATCAGATGTCTACTGTGGGGAAAAAATCAGTTAAGCACAGCATAGCTTTAAATACTTACAAAAAGCTGGAGGAACTTGAGGATTCTTTTATGGGTAAGTATATAAAGTGCATTTCCACTGACTGGATCTATAACTGGCAATCTGTGGATTTTGTTTTTGATCAACGAATATACAGCATCAAAAAGGCTGCGGAGAAAAACATTTGATTTTTTTAATGAATTCTAGCTAACAACAAGTAATGCCAAGTGATATATATGCACACATTTACAAACCCACATGAAGTAGATGTGGTAATTATTTGCATTACCTTTAATGCTATAAAAAACAGAAGTTGAGAGATTTCAGATTAACTTTCGCAGCTTTTTGTTTTGCAACACATCAACAACTATATGCTCATGGAAACCTAAATCCATTAAAAAAATGTGATGGAAGTTCATTTAATGGTATAAAGTATAGAAAAAATACTTCTTCACAAGCATAAATTTTTTTCCAGCAAGTGCTGTGCTTGCAGTATCCCTGCACTCAGAATGGATCTTTCTGTTCAGAGACAAACAGTGAAAAACAGAGTTCTTGCACTTGATGAATCTCAACCCCAAACTTCCGTAACATTTTCTACAAAGAGCATTTTTACAGCTACGTGCATATATGCAAATAACCCCAAACAATTATCTAATAATTTCACCGAATTATCACTGAGGATTGGCAAAAAATTATCCTTAGGAGATCTAAAACATTCCCATGCACTGCAGACTAGGATTTAGCAAAGCTCCAACCTGTGCAAGTCTGCTCTTCTGGCAAGTGACACTTTGTTTTTTCCCTTGGTGTAGAAAGACCACGATAAAGCAGCTGACCAGCAACTGCAATAAATTATTAAGTAATAAATTTGGTAAAACTCTGATAAACACCTACTTGCTGAAGCAGGCTTCTTCCCATACACAAGCTGTGTGTTCTGAGTCCATCACAGGGATGAAATAGCCCCCTTTAATGTACACAGAGCCAGGATTCCCTCACTGCTGCAGATTCCACTCCTGGAGTAAGCGTTTAACAATCCCTAAGTGCTGCACTCTGACTGTCACAGAACCCAAGCCCATCTCTGGATCAGGTCTGAAGCTGACTTGCTGCAACCTTTTATAAAAGTTTTACTGCATCTTCTTTATGGCAGGGCTTCTCGTGCTGCACCTCTGACTGAAAACAATTAAGGCTCTTTTGTTGTCTTAAGGATGTTCTTTGCAACCTGTCACCATTCAAAATACATCCCTCGTGACTGAATCAAATGACTTATACAAGACTAAATGGCAATGCCACTGAGGATACAGCATATCATTACTTCAGTGTAATCACTGGAGCTCCCTTCACCAGCTTCCTGTGCCAGGGCACAAACAATCCCAGTCCACAAACTGAAAGCAAGAACCAGAACTCCACCTTCCAGTTCAGCAATTAAGTAGCACCCACGATTTAAGTGATCAACTAAATCTCTCTCTCTCAAGTTATTTACTAAGTAAGGCATAATGACAGTTTAAAAACTATTTCTTTCAACTTCCATCAAGAAGAAAAGGACAGTCATTTATATTTTAAGAAACACAGCCTTGTGCTAGAGCAGAACAAACCACAGAGATATTGTCTTTCCTTTAGTTAAGGAAAGTTACTTGCCTTGAGAAGTACTGTAAGTTTCCAATTACTGTGACTGCTGAGAGCAAGACAGCTGAAGGGCTCTAAAGTTTTTGATTTTCACGAAATAAAGATGACCTGCAGGCTAGCTTGAAGGGTCATCCTGTTGCCTGTTTTGCATTTTAATTTTGATCCATGTCTAGTTCATTTACCAGAACAGTTATGCTGACAAAAGGCAAAAGTTCAATTAAAAATTCCCTTCTTTGGATAATCAAAAAACTCCTCACTCACAATAAAAACAAGCTCTTACCCCTTCTTGATTACATTAAAAGACAGTCCTTCATTATTGTACTGTTGTTTACAATATAAATTGTTTCTTCTTACATAAAGAAGCCTTAAATTCAGTGTAGTTAGTGTATTTCAAGTTAAGCAGAGTGAACAGTGAAATCCTACCTTGCATCTGGGGAGATGTTCACTAAAGGTTTAAAAGTCTCTTGTAAATAAAGCTCTGTGGATAGAAAATTAATAGACTGTTACCACTTCACGTGAGAACATCAGCTTTTTAATGAAAGCATTTCATGGATTCATTCATACAGAATTAAGTGGCAGATAGCAATTTACGGTTAGTTATTCTACCATTTATGCACAGTGCTCTACATTGACATTAAAAAGACATAAAATTTAAAAGCAGGACTACGCTTGATACCAGCAGAGGTCACTGCAATTACAGCAAATAATCCCTCACTTGTTCTGGTTCTGTGAGTGTCTGCTGCACAGATACCTCCATGTGTCATTCCATGGAATACAGCCTATTTTTCACATGGAGCTGCCTCCCTGCATGCAGCACCTCTGTTCACACCCAGAATGTTGCATGAATTTCTGGCTGCATCCTGCAGCTCACTCGGGCACAGCTCTGTTCATTCCCACTCCACATCTGCCCCACTCCAATTGCTCGTTTTCCTTTCTTAAAGAGCCAGCTGGTACTAACCACGAACAAGGGGCAAAGTATTATACAGGCCAAATCACCAGTCCATAGCTGTTTCAGATAGAAAAATAAGAAATAGGAGCCAAAAGAGAAGTTTTCACTATTTCTGCTTTCATTGAAAAATATGTGGAACAAAGTCTACGATGAATTAAAAATCCACTATACTGAAACATATCAACACCTAGTAAATTATCAACCAAGTAGTAAATATTCTTACCCCTCCAGGTTTCTATCTTGTGCTCCTCCAATTCATAAATCTGAACCTACAAGGGGTAGATGGAAGTTCAACTTGAAGTAATTTAATTTTAAATCCATCATTAACATCGTAAACATCTGAATAATTTTATTTCATTGCCGAAAATCTAACAGAGTAACAACAGTCCAACACAACATTTCTTGTAACAAGAAGAATGGGTGCAATCCTGCCCCTAATGCAGAGTACAATCCTGGATTTATCACTTCAGGGGACAGGAAAGCCTTTTACTGGCCCAGGTTTGCAGTCCAGGTCTTTTCTGGACTCAAAGGCATCCTGTCAGTAATTTGTATCACCTTCCAACAAGCATCCAGGGTAAACCCTCGGGTGATTCCTCACACACCCACACCAGTAAAAAGCTTACCCTGATCACCTGACTTCTTAATACTAACAGAATAAAGTTACCTGATCACTAACAAGCAAGAGCACTTCTTCATGGAGAAACTACCTGGGTATTTCTCATTGTTCAATGGTGAATATTAGCTAGCGTATGAATAGCAATGTACTTCACAAAGTATGTCCTGATGCTTTCAGAAAGAATGACTGAAATACTTTAAGAACTGTATTTTCAGTGTAATTTCACCTATCAAGACTAGAACATTCCCTGATGAAACATTCATTTATTTATTTTTCTTATAGAAGACTGCATCAGTCACTTAAGTCAAGTATTGGCCCTCCTCAGTTTAAGCAGAACCTATGAATAGGACCTTAGACAATGTAAATGAGTGAAAACTCATTAGGTAAATTCTCATGGAAAAATCAGTAATATTGATGTAGAGGGTCATTACAACATGGAAACAATTTTAAAGAAGTTACCAGTTTGCAAGCACTTTTCATTTGTTCCTCCTCCCCACTCCTTGTCAATCCCCAGGGAAAAAAGAATTCTTTAATGTGAAGAAAGGACAGTGCACCACACTACTGGCATTTGATGAGATTTTCGCTATAAATTTTAAAAAGTAACATGAGCTTTGAGAAGGCAAATACATCAGATGTCTGCTCTATCAAACTGTTCTTTTTTAGCTAGTAAAACATAGTACATATGTTTTAATTGGTAGAGGGGGAATTGTGATTTGACAGGAACAAGAAAGGGATGTAAATCTTTGTATGAACATGCAAGCTAGAGAATTTCATCAACTGGCTGCCAATGGGAATTTCAAATTACAGTTAATTGAAGTCAACAGATCTCCAACTGATTGTGAAATTCAGCCACGCACCTAAAATATTTGCATATATTTAACTAGTTTAACTTGTTTATTCTACACCATCACTCCAAGAACAGTAATTTTTTACAGCATCCAAGCCTCTGTAAGTTACCATCCAAAGACTTAAATAATAGTGACAATCATCATAAACCTTTCAGTTTGGTGTTTCAGTCTCTGTACCGTATGGCAAATGGTCAAATTAACATACTCACCATTGGAGACTTATAGTATCTATGCAGTATGTTAATGAAATCTGTAATTGTTAACATTCCTGTAACAAGTGATACATTAAAAAAAAGTCTTTAGATATATACTTAACATATAGAACTTTCAGCTATTTTCTCAATTTATATTCACAATATAATACAATAAATATTAAATCCATGTAAAATACTACTGGTATTGGACTGCTTAACAGTAGGATTTCAAAACCATGTCTATTCACTTTCACATTGACACAGAGCTTCAGAATAAAAACACACCTGAAGTAATATCCAATATTATAACCCATGTTCTTCTCCTCACTTTCAATCTGACTCAAAAAACCCCTTGAATTCAGACCACATCCACCCCCAAAAACACAGAAAGAAAAGAGGGGGTTTAGAACATCTTTCGAGGTTGGAGAACTACTCTTGCCTTTCATTTTCTTTTTGAATAAGACACATTCTCATTATGTACGTGCCAAGTCAGGCAGACTCCTAGACTCAAATGAAGGAACAGTATAATACATTTTTCTGATTATTACTTATTACAGAACTTAATTCAGTCATCTCCATGGTAATCCTCAAGGTCTGTACTGAAATGTGACTTTTCAAAAGAAAAAAAGAGCACATCCGTGGTATATATATATATATAAAGCACCAACACCAAGCTATGTAATATAATATTGATGATTAGTTTAGTTACCTGAAAATATTAATCTTTTTTGAGCTTTCAAGTTCTAGATTTGAGAAGATGCAATTGCTCCACTGTTTACTACTCTTACATCTAAACTGAAGAAACTAAGAAATGGGGAAGGGAAAAATTAATCTGGAGGTCAGCTTTAAATCAGTAGAGCTTAGTTACAGACAGAACATGAAATGAAATGAAATGAAATGAAATGAAATGAAATGAAATGAAATGAGATGAAATGAGATGAAATGAGATGAAATGAGATGAAATGAGATGAAAATAAAAAACACAGCACTCCTATGGTGTATTGCAAGAAACTACTGCTCCTCCCCTCTTGGATTTAAAATGTTTTAACAAATGCTTTATTAAGTATCTACCATTCATTTCCAGGAATCCTCAAGTTATGTTCCAGGTCACAAGGAATACATATAATTCTATTTGTCACTGCCACTGTGACCCCATTTTCCAACTGCAACAGAGATCTAGTTTTGGAAGATTATTGATGTGGTAATTAATGACATGATTTTTAATAAAAGCAATGCATAGATCTAATGTATTTCACCCAACATGGGACATCTCTGCAGCTTTAGTTCTGGTTTTAGAGATCCTTACTGCACCTTATTGAGCGCAGGCAGAGACAGGCTCATACTACACTTATATTAGGACACTGGAATATGAAATTAATCTCTTTATAGTTCCTGTTTTCAAATTTCCTTTCTGTGACTATCGCCTTTATTTTTAAATACACAGTGAAGTGCAAATGTTGGAGACTGAATTTCAGAAGGCTGGGACCTAAAAGAAGCATCATGATTCGCAAGGCACAGCAATGCCATGAAAGCTAGCACCATTTCTCTCCTCACAAGGAGGGAAAAGAAACTCTCTTTGCCAGTATTTCTCTAGGATGTTACATGATGGCCAGGCTCAGACCACCTTCTGAAACAACGAAGCACCTTGGAAATTCAAGTAATCCTGAAAAATGTCAGAACTACTTACCTACAAAACTCTGTTTTTTACTCTCCCACAGTGGAGCTGCTCTCACACCATTTGCCACCAAGGCAAAAAAGGCTTTCTTTACCTGCAAAAAAAAGAAAAAAAAAAAAAGAAAAACTAATCAAATCTTTGCCTTGATTTAGCATACCAGACACCAACAGAAGAGTTTCCCCTTTCACCAGGAAAAAAACCAAAAGCAGTATAAACAGGTAGCTGGCATTCAAAACGGAACAGAAACCACAAAGGCCAAACAAAAACCCTAAGCCTTTTACTTTTAAAATGGTAAATAAGCCAGAAAAAGCTTAGCAAAACCAGATCTGTTTTTCTTTTATTTTGTGAATATTCTAAGTGAAAGCCTCTGATATATCCATAAACTAGTGGGGGCCTTTAGTTTAACACATGAAGACTGTGCTACGTTCTAGTCCACGTTTACTATAGCCAGTTGATAAAAAAATGAGATAGAAACAATAGCAGTTTCATGTCCCCTACAGCTTTTAGACACTCGATTTATACAAATTTTAAAAAACTGTTTGATTATTCTAAATATGAATGAAAGTTAAAATAATTACCTAGCCTGTTTTGCTGCTAAAGAAATTAACCAAGTACTTCAATTTTTTAATTAATTAATCCTCCCCAGAATCAGAGGTTAAAAGGTTGCGGTGTCATTCTGAAAAGAAACACTTCCCTGTGAGGTCTGGCTCTCTGAAGATGAAGGACTCGGGCACTAGTGCACCTTAAAATCCTGATCTCCTGGTGATGTGCTTGAGCATGACATCCTTCCTGTACTGCCCACACCCCTAAACAGTTTTCCTATGGAAAACACAACACAGAAGTGATGGCTCTTGCTCAGGACTTGACCCGGCACAAAACCAGGACACACCCAATCTATATGTCTATATCCATGAAATTGGTCCTCAGTCCAAATAACACAGAATTGCAACTGCTTGATGACTGCAATCTGAACAGATCATGATTCCACATCAGTATCTTAAAGGTCTACTTCAAATTATGTGCCAAGGAGATCCTCTCCACAACAGATTAATAGGAATAAAAGGGCTTCACTGTCAATGGAATCAGCATCCAATAAAGCACTGGCAAAGAAAAACGTAGGCAGTGATCCATATTTCTTGCTACGTCTACGCAGCCTGACTGCTTTCTCCCTGACCATGAGAAGCAAACCCATCCTCCAAACATCAGCAGATGACACATCCCAAAGCTGCCTCCTGACTTCAAGAGATTCCATATCACCAATGAATAGGAATAACCATCGGCCATCACTCCTAAACTGCGGTGAAACTGAAGAAGCCACGTGGGGAAAAACAACAACAAAACCCCAGGACCACAAGTAAGACTAAACACACAGGATTTACCTAGAAAATGGTTAAACAGAAAGGTGCCAGAGGTGTTCAGCCACCCCGCTGACACAAGGAGGAGTCAGGCTAAACAAACATTACCAAATCCACCACAGGAGCATCCTAACTCAGGAGGAAGGCTGGAACCACAAAGAAACCCTCCAGGCAACATACATGAAGTGCTCCCACATAACAGCATCACACTTTGACTTAATGCAGAAAAAGCAGTGAGCTATTTGGGGAGTAGATATGAGACAGACATGAGTTCACACAGACCAAGTCCACCTTGGGGCAAAATAACTGCTAACCATTCTTAATCAAAAAAAAGGAAAAGGACACTCACACTGCCCGAAACCCAGAGCCTTCAGCTTTGGTATCTGTCCCCAACAAGAGCCATCCCACGAGGTCACAGTCACGGTCAGCTCATGTCCCCAGTCTTTCACAAGAGAAAGATGTTCAGGCGGGATCAGAGCAAGAAGGGAACAGCTAATCTATTAAGGCCAGGGGGAAATAGCTTTCTCCCAGATAGCAATCATGCAACGCAACTCCTCTAGCAAGTTTACAAACCCTGTAGCTGATAACCTGGAAAAGAAGCGTGCCCATGGCAGAAAAGCCAACTGCAGCACTCCAGGCAGTCTCCAAATTCCTGCTACTGCTTCTTTCCCAGACACAGTAGCAGCAAAGAACACCAGCTAGCACCATGCTCAGATGGGTGAGACAGCAAGGCTGAGGTATTATTTCAGATTCAGAAAACACAGTTCAAGAGAGAAAGTTCCAAAGATATACTACTGAAGATGCTGAGCTTGTAGGCAATCCAGAAGGAAAAGAAAGGATTCTTCAAAGGATAAGTTCTTGCCCTGATCCTGTTTGATTTACTTGCAAGTTATTTGCCTCCAAGAATCACAAGAATCTTCAGTTAGGTGCCATCTTGTCTAGCTTGAAAAGACACGTTTTGGAAAAACTGAGGGCTGCTGAACAGATACAGCTACTAAGACAGCTCAGAATTAAATCCTTCATAAAAGACAAGGATTTTAGCTTAAGCACTAGGATATTAAACATTTGATGTAATAAATCACCAAAATTTAGTAAAGAAATACTTAAACTCAACTCCCTGTGTCCTCCCAGACCACAGCTCTAGTGACATTGCTATTGCTGTCTTCAGTTGTAGAAAGCGTTACACGGCCACCTTTATTTTAAAGTAACAATGCCATCCGTTCTTAATGTTAATACTTGTCTCTTATTTAAGCAAGGTAATTACAAAGCAAAAGCCCAACTTAATTCTCATTTGCTGAAACTGCTTGCAAGCACAAACATATACTCATCCACTCACGCTTTCCTGCAGTTTCTGTGGTTGACCAATTTCAGTTGCCCAAAGTACTGCTTGGTGGCCAGCCAAAGCACCGGGGTGTGGAGCTGGGCTTCTGCCCAGCACTTTTAGATGTCTCAGTGATGTTCATGCAGAAAATACCCACAAGGACCTTGCTTTCTGATGATCTGTGGTTAGTAGCCTTTGAAGATCTCCACCATGTCCCATCTTCAGACCTCCAACAGCGTCGTCAGTTCTCGACCCCACAGTGTTGGGCTGGCCTGACCTTCACAAACCCATTGTTCAGCAGCCAGAGCCCACAGACTGTTGCTGTTCAACACCATGTACAAACACTCCCTGAACAAAACACTTTTGTTCTTATTAACCATGTCCTAACACACGCAATGAACCACTAAGAATGGGATTTATCTGCCCAAATTTAGAGGTTGTTCTGACATTTACCCTGACCTTGCATATTCATCCCGACTTCACAGTCAGCTGGGGCACGACTCACCAGCCTTCCACAGGGATTAAGTTGTATCCCACAGATGCCATCTCCCCCCCCACTAAGATGTCTAGACATTTACAATTAGAAGAGGAATCCTACTTTGTGTGATTGCCTTCTCCAAGATTCTGCCCCTTTCAGTAGAAGAGTCACACTTCAGCAAAAGAACACAGCAATTAAATCCTACGTATATCATAGATCACCTCAACAATAGCTGCTATTCCACTACAGTGAGCACAACAGGAACAAGCTTTTCTTATTACAGGAACTCATTACACTGTGAATATGATGAATAAAACAACAGACTAATTTAGTTAGACATAACCTCTGGAGGTCACTGTTTCTGCACACCATTCAAACATTTCCATTGCAAGTCTGAAGGAGGACAAAACCTCTTCCAATACAACAGTCACTACCATGAAAGCAACAGACCCAGACATAAAAGTCCTGGTTTTCAGGTACAATATTTGGAAAACCTCGTCCCTTGTGGTTAGTGAGCTCCTAAAATAGCTGGATTACTGGGCAGTGGAACCAAAAGCAGCAGTAGAAGATTTCACCAGACTGCAGAATAAGTTTTTCCTCACTGCCAGGAAACACTGAAAGGGACACTCATTGTTACGAGATACCAGGGATTTCACAAGCCCTAGCAGAAATGCTCTCTCCAGTAAACATCTGTGAATGAGGGAACCACCTGAAAGGAAAACCAAGGATGAGCTCGTTTCCAAAAATTCAGAGTGTGTACAACACATAGAGGTTTGTTTTACCTAACACTGTGTTATGAAAACTGTAACTATGTCCACAAGTAACCAGTGGTTTCAGATTTGTCTTCCAGGACTGTCCCCTAAGGCAAGGAGGGTGACTGCTGCTGTTGAAATAATTGGCTTCATTTGCCTTGCAAAAAGATCCCTGTCCTTGACAAATAGTTGTGAGAAAAGAGCTGTCACAGTTCCTGGTGCTAAAAGGTCAGAGCTGAGTAAAGAATCCTACTGAGCTGAAAAACACAACTCAGCACCACTGCCCCATGACAAAACTCACTGAAAAGGCTCAAAGGTGGCAGAAGTAAGAAACAAAGCTATGGAACACCTTCAGACATGCCAGTACCAAGCAAGAGGATGATGCAAACCATTGTCCTCTAGCATGGACAGTGTTCAAAGATCTGCCAGAACTTCTGTGGTGTGGCTGTCACCCAAGGACAGGATGATAAATGTGTACCTCTCTTGCCTCATCTTTCACTGTATAAGCCAGCACCAGGCACTTGCCTGAAAAGCCCCTAATGTAACCCCAGGAAATGTCTATTTTATCAGATCAGAATAGAAAGGAAGAAGCTCCTTCTTATAATTTTTGGCACAGAGCTCCCATAAAAGCAGTATCAGACCCAGCTGATCCCTGACATTTTTGCCATCTCTGATTCATGATGGATAGATGCTCTAAGGTGACCTAGAACATTCACCATCATTTTCACTGGGTAAATTACAAATTCCCAGTTTATTTTTATTCCCAATTATTTTTAAGGACTACAAAACTAGAGAGAACAAACTCTGCCTCCAAAAATACACAAGTGGATCACAGTATCAAACCTGCATGCTTCAGGCAGTCCCTGAGAAACAACCACCCTTCCTAGCATAACAAAGTTTGACATGTAGCTGAAAGGAATTTACGAGAGGAAGGCACCCAGTCTTAGCAAACTGGGTAAGAATAGCTGAAGAACTAAAGGAAAAGGTTGAATTTCTACACCAATACATTTCACATGTTTTAAGTACCAACCACCAAGGCATGGAGGGGCTTCTCAATGGCTTCCCCTTGTAAAGGGGGAAAAGTTTTATACTTTCGAAGGAAAACAGCATTATCTCTGTCTTCACAACATGAGCAAATGTGGCAATGCCACTCCAGACACAGATTTTGTTCTCACTGTTAAGAGTATGAAGGTGCAAGAAAAAGTTACTCTGAGAATTCCTTCTTAAGAGGCCAAACACTCTCATTTCAGTAGTTCTTAGCAAGTAGGAAGACACACAGCAGTACAAGCAGACTTTGTTGTAACAGGAAAATCATCAGGGCTCTGCTGCAACCTTTGTACAGCGTAAAACCTGGGCAACCCACACTTTACTCTCTTGGTTCAAGTGTGTTTATGAGCCAACTGACTCTCAAATGTTTTTGATGTGAAAACATGAGGAATGAGGCAACAGTTTCTAGCCCAGCATAAACAGGACTGTGTTTCTTTAAGCAGCATGGCAAGTTCTCTGGCTGCCCAAATCTTGGCAGGTCTCGAAGAGAGGAAAAAGAAAAAACTACAGCAGGTAAAGCCGATGGTCTTGCTGTGTAAGACGGGTGTGTAACAGATCTCACCTGCTACTCCCTCACATCACCAGGATTTCAGGCAGTGCTTCCTCTGCATGAGGCTGCCACCTGAGCAGAGCCCATGCAACATTATCTGGGAACATGTTATAAACACATTAGTAAGTTGAAAATACAGCTTTGCAAAAAAAGCTCTTTGGACAGCACTCCTCTTCCTTGCTGTTGGTATCACCTTCAAAGGACTTTTTCCTATGAGCTAAGCTGGCATCAAGGATTCCTGCATTCATCCCCAGATCCCACAATTATCATCCTGATAATACAAAAGCAGTACAAGCTAAATATTCTCCAAGTCCATCATTCACTTTCACTTTGAAGCAATTCACACTGGGAAGCGTATTTAACTTGAATTTTTTTTTCCTTCAGATGAAGTTGTGATGCCCAACACAGACATCTTTTTAAGTTACAGAGAACTACAGTCCTGTAAAGGAGCTATTTTGAAAAGTTAAAAATCTCTCTTGTAGTGCATTTATGTAATTCAGTGCTCTTACAAACTGATACGTCCGGGGAGACAAAACCAATATGAAGAATACAACCAACCATCTCAGCATGATGACTGCTGCATTCAAATCCAATTTCCAATTATTTTCTTCTTTGGTCTATGAATTTGTTAGAAGCATTTCCTCCTCAAAGGACTACACTGTTAAACAAAGAGGCTACTTAAGAACAATGAAGACTTTTGCCTAGGGCGAGGGACAAGCCAGTCCTGGACCATATCAAGTAGAATTTCCTGCTTTACCTGACACAGAAGATTGGAGAAACATTGGACAGATCTCTTATTAACTGGGCAGCTACATTTGCTTCAACATCTGAAAAATCCCAACCAAAAACATTCAAAATTAGGTCCTCTACCTCCAGGAGAATTTCGGGAAGCTTATACGAAACCAGATCAAAATTAATTTCTCTTTTGCAGATGATGGAAAGGGAACTCCTGAGAAGATCGTGCACTTCTTATGGCTGCAGCTCAGTAAAATTTAAGATGTGATGGTTTAATACCCTTCAGGGCCAAGTCAGACCGCAGAAGTAACAACTAGAGTCTTATCCTCAAGTTAAAACTGTGTACACGTTCTAGATTTCTCCTCAGGGAGCAGGTGCCATGTCCACACACAGAATTCTTCCCCACACCACACGCCCATGAAAAGGTCCCAGTCCAGCCGAAGACACCAAACCAAGACGTGCACTGATATTCTGTGTCAATGTGTCCAAACTGCAGCTTTCTGCCATCAGATTTCACACCACAATGGGCTAAGAGGGAACATCAGGTAAATCTGATGGGCAGAGCCAGCGGGATCAGATGCATGGGGAAGAGCACAGAAATTCTTTTGCAGATTAAGATCTTATCCAAAAAGTGGTGATGGGGCCAGGAAGGCATGAAACATGGCTTTCACTCAGGCAAGCACAAACACCTCACCCACAGCCTGTGTAGAAACTTCTGCTTAAGTGGCACCTACCATTCCTCCAAGACCCACAAATGAACACTTCCTATTGATTTTGAGAGCTTCAGGAATTAAACTCCTATGCTTGTATACCAGCAACAGGAGAAGCTCTGAAAAAACAAAACAGTCTTCCCGTATTATGCTACTGATTCCAGCCTGATCTCAATGAAGGGAGCTTTTATGTGGCTGCTCCACTGCCTCAGCCCACATGCTGGTTAGAAGCTAAATTAGATGATTCTCTTACAGTTCTGTGGGCAGGGTAAGCAAGGAGGGGCATTCACACTCCTCAGAAATGCGGACAGCAGCAGCTTCATCAAGGAGAAACCTCAAAGCCAACTAAGGAACAGACAGTCAATCCTTTTGTAAAGCTGTGTGACAGCAGACCCAGAGTCTGCTCTGTGGTTCTGGGAGCAAACCATCCTGGAGCATTATTCCTGGAAGCCTGATTTATCCCATTACCGTGGAGAGAGGCAACACCCCAGTCAAGAATGACCTGGAGAGAACCAGAATAATAAATCCATTTACTGAATAGAGTCAGCACAAGGAAGAGAAATATAAATCCTCTTCCATTCTTCTAATGCCGAATCCATTGCAAGCTCTGCAGAAGTTACATGGTATATTTACTGCCAGCTTGTCAAATCACTAAAGAAGTTTCCAGAACATTGTTTAAAATATTTTTTTTTAGTTACTTGAAAATTATTTGAGCTCTTACTAGCGTGACAGGTCCTGACAAAAGCCTACATTGGTGATAACAACATCTGGTCCATTAACAACTTAGTTAATTTCATTAAACAGACAGGTTAAATAATTAAACCAAGTCACGCAAAGATTTCTTCAGCATATAGAAGGAAATTAAAGGGAAGAGTCTTTAGGATTCTGAAAGCTTATTCTGGTGACTGTTTCCACATAAACATGACTTTTACTAGTTTATGAAGAAGTGCCGGACAAATGCTTTAAAAACAGTTTCAAGGTCACAGTGAGCAAAAGCTACCTATGTTTTATTATTAAAATCCAAATTTACTAGTAACCTGTAAGAATACCATTTAGTCGAAGATTAAATAGAGCTTTTGACCCAAAGAGAGCTTATGCAAACTCCACAAGACACAGCCACTACATTTGCTAACAGATCATTCTTGGGACTGCAGATTGCTGCTCAATACACAGCAGGGAAGTCCCCATCTTACACTCACCTTCTACACTCCTCTTCAAGGGTTAATTGCTCTGTGCTAGAAAACAAGCTAATCCTTCTCATCTTTATGTAGTCTGGGCAAAGCCACAACAAATTAATACATTTCTTTCAGGTTCAGACAAAATCTGGCCTTAAGAAAGCTTTTGGAGTTAAGCTTCAGAGATTGCTATAAGCTAGGTAAGAGGCATTTCCTTAAAAAATGGTAATACAGTTCAGGATGGGGTGGGGGGGGGAATGCATTGGTCTCTAAAGAAAACAGATGCATGCAGCAACAAAGAAAAATTGAAATCACATTAGATGATGTTAGACAAAGTAACTTGACAGACATAATGTGAACAAAGTGTTATATTTCATTCTTCTTTGAATTTAATACAGGAATTGTTTTCCATCAAAGGAAAAGATCAGACTGCAGAGTCACTGTATGTACCTGATACAGGTTGAAACCAGCAAAAAGAAAGGAAAGGCAGACATGGGTGTCCTCTCCTGCCCCCAGATCATCTGCACACTAAATGCATGAACACTTGTACAGTGCTCAAGTGCTGTGCTGAAGACACAAGGGTGAGCAATAAACCTGCCTTCAGCTCAGTGATTTCCTGAAGCCTACCACAAAGACAATCCAGATCCATTTATATTTAGCATAATTAGAATGAAGAAGAACAATAAGTGAGTGCTCAGAGCAGCCCTTCAAGGGACAACCTCCCTAACCCCTCCTAGAGGCTGTGAAGGGTTTATTCTCCTGTTTGCATCCTGGGAGATGTGTAAAAGATGAGGAAGTTTATCCACTGTGAGCTGCACACTGTTGCAACTTGCCCAATTTCCCCACCATCCACAGAGTCAAATTTCCAGACTTCACAGGAAAGCTCATAACATCTAATTGTCTCCTGACTCCCTTCCTGGTCAGGTCAGACGTTATGAAGTTTCTTTAATGTGTGCCAAGCAAAGACAGTATCTTCCCTGGGAAAAGCCAAAGGCTGCAGCTTGTCACAAACAAGGAGCACTCATGGGTCACAGGCAGGGGAAAGCCACAGCCACGAAGTTCAATATGCTTCTATAAATATATATGAGGAGCAAACAAGTATTAATCAACAGAAAAGGTGAAAGAACAGTCCACTGTCAGTCTAAATCAAGAAAACTGTGCCAGCCAGCACTTTCCCAGGCAACATCTGCCACTTCCAGGGTTCAGCATGGGATAGGCACCGCTCCAGACAGGCAGACCAGATGCAGAGCCTGTTTTGGGGAAGCTCTAAGGGAAACCTCACTGAGGCAAACTGAGCTGTGCTAGCTGGCCTCAGGCAGGGAAACAGAGCAGGGCTCAGCACACCGCACTTGTTTAGCGTGGATGCTGGGTGCCAAGGGGCACATTGTCCTGCTGAGGCACAGTTCTCCTGCACCACAGCAGCTGATGCCCAGCAGAGGTGCAAGAGCCACAGCACAGCTGCCACAGCCACGTGCAGGTGCCAGATCAAACACACCCATGTGCTCTGGACACCCCAGCACAGAGTGCTGTGCCAGCACTGGGAGCTGCCACGTGCTTGGCAGCTGCTGGAATCAAGCACCCCACAGCTTCTGACCAACACATAAGCAGGGCTGAAGAGACTCTCAGCCCATCCTGCTCTTTATTAGCTGCTATTTCTGCTATTTAAAGCCTTCCTTCTATTTCCAGTGTATGGGCACCTCACCATCCCCTCCCTTAGGGCTAAAACGAGATTCCTTTTGAAACTTCACACTAATTCCCTCACAGACACTGAGACTAAACATTTACTTTCATAAATCAGTGTTGCTTCAGTGGTGCCACGTTACATAAGGATAACATCTCCAGTTTTCCCCCAGCTAACAACAGGTTTAGAATATTTTCCACAGCATCTCCCGAATAATTTTCCGGGGTAGAAACATGTGATGTGTGCTGTGATCGCTGACCAGCAGAGGGAGACGGGATACTGCAGCCAAACAAAAATCCAAAATCCAGAATCTTTCAAAGGATGCCACGAGAACACAACCCAGCTGTATTTTTCATTCTTCCTCTATTGATCATTACTAACTTATATTAAGGGAGGCAAAAAGCGAGCCCTTATATTGCGTGTTTTAGTCCTAACATCATTAAAAACCTGAATTCAAACCACTGGAGAACTTTTTCAAGGCACCAGGTCTTTTTTTTTTTTAGTGGTGTTTCCTGTTTGTTTGTTTTTATATTAGGTGAAACACTGATGTGGGTAGGAATGAAACAGACCCAGGAAAGACAAATATCCATTTGAGAAGATTCACGGACACTGCATGTTTCAGAGCTGTGTTTTCAAAATATGAACTGATAAAGTCCTGAAGTACTGGACAATAAGTAATTTATACATTAAAAACTAAAATGCGAAGAACAGTTCAGAAGTTTTATTTAACCACCCTTATTGGGTTAATTCTCCACCATGTACTTATTCTGCTGTTTTAGACAAAGAAGAAGAGCTATTCAATTTTTATATTCCATACATGTTCGTGCACCAGCCACACCAATCAAACTGAATGACCACCGTAATGTGTTTTGAAGACACTGATGGTGGCACATTAACACAAGGTGCCAGGTAAAGAACTAAAGGGAAACACTGAACGGAATTATTTAAAAGACCTCCCAGCAGTGTAGGCCAGGTAAGCACTCAGATCTACCTTTCTAATGCTTTCTTAAATAGTTTTGCAAAACTTGCTAAGTTGGAAGACAGTGCCCGTGCTGGAAGAGGACTACTGCTTTACAGCATTACGACTACAAATTAAAAGTAATGCAACTGGGATTAAATGCAATGGTGCAAAGTCAAAAAATGCTGTTTAGAGGGGAAAAAAAAGCTCCTCACCAGCAATACAAACTCAAGATTTGGTCCATATTTATTGTATACTAGAGTCTGAGAATATGACTCCACGATCATAGACCAAGGCATTCCTTGTTCTCCTCTAGTTGTAATCCACAACAATCATTAGGGATGCCAGATAAAACAGGGATTTTGGTGAAGTGCTGGTGGAAGTGTTTCCATCACCGTTAAGTTACCTGTTCTCCTTTATGGTGAAAACTCACAAGGCTCACTCACTCACACTGTTTCCCCAGGTGTTACCTCACACTGGCTCATCACCTGGAGAGGAAATTCTCACTTCTTGACATCAATAGCATTAACTCAACACAGCTCCAGCAATGAAAACTGGTACCTGGCATGATGTCATTCACCAAGAGATCTGGAGACTCCAAAAGGAATCAGTGGCCTGCCCCAGCAGCCTCAAGATTAACTGGTTAATGGAATAAAGAACAATCATCTCTCCAATTCCAACAGTGACCAGGCTCAAGCCTTTGACCCAGGTGAGCACTGACAATGCAGGTTTTGGGTCATGCCCACTGCAGGTACCAACTCCCAGCACATTACCTCCTAGTGTGAGGAAAAAATATCTCCTGGAGTGAAAAGGAGGCCAACAGTCTTTGAGAAGAGCTGAAAGAGTGACAGTGAACCCCACCATCCTAAATCTGATTTTTCAGGTCAAAGAGGTCTGAATTTTTTACTCAAGAGCTGACAGTCATCCACTCTTTCAGGCAGAAGAAAGGAAACACTGCAGAACTTTCACCCCTCTAAGATGGTGAAAAAGTCAATGTAGATTTTCCACCTTTCAGATCACAGCACTCAATCCAGCATTATATACAATTATCTGATACACAAGATGGTTCTGTGAATGTTTTGGGACTGAGTATCTGTTACATGGCTGCCTCTGACTGCGGAAAGCTGAGGTCTGGGTAGTACATTCCAGACCAAAATTACTTAATGGGCTTAGTTAAGTCAGAATTAGAGCATCTTTACAAGGAAAAACACACTGAAACAGCAAAAACCAAAGCAAGCAAAAAAATACCAATTGCAAAATCCAGGAAACAAAGAAAGCCACAGCTTTCCACCACACTGCAGAACAGATTAGTCTGTTTCTATAGCAGGCAGCTAATGCCTTCTTTTGGCAAACAGACTCTTCAGACAGAGCCAAGAGTCTAGCAGATGATTTACTGATTAAACGCAAAATGAGAAACTGAAAACAAAAATTTTCTGGAGAATGTAATAATTTGCATAATTAAGCCATCCATTTGAGTCCTAAATTGTCTTATCAGGATAGCAGGAACAGGCTTATAGCACCTGGGTACTCTTTAGCTGTTGCAAAAGGATCTTACATCAAATGTCTTTATGTAGATTCAGGCAGCCACGGAGAAGCCAATAAAAGTTTGGGCTCATCTGAATTTTTTTTTTTTTACATAGAGATTTCAACTGCAAACCAAATTACATCCCCTCTTTCTGTTCTGCTAGGAAGTCTTCCCCCAACTCCTCCTCTCGCATAACATGAAAGACACAGTTGAAACAATAAAGTTTTGTACAGTCAAATCACAGCACGATGGCAGTACTCCACTTCAAGAGATCAAATTTCATTTAACACTCAGGAAACACTCATTTAAAAAAAAAAGAACTGCAAGCAAAGGCAGACTGAAAGGAGAATACTCACTTGTAGCGTAGTGTCGAAAACAACAAGCTTAGAGCTTGTTGGAACAATGTCATAACACTTGTGTGACCTCATGAATCGCACATAAATGTCACTTTCCGATTCTTCAAGTGCTGCAAGTAAAAACATTATGTTGTTTTATTTAAGTAACCTTTAAAAAAGAGTAGCAAAAAACATGCCAAATCAACTGAACACCAGTGCAGAAGGACAACCCTAAAGCAAAACTCAAATTCACACTTTCAGATCTGGACAGGCAGCCACAGGTTTGCACTTTGCATTTCAGACTCATCTTTCCTTCCAGATTAAATAGAACAAAGATAAAATGCATTGCTCTTCTTTGATGAGAAAGAACTTCCATGCTGAAGAGTTACATTCTTAAAAAATCTCATTTTTTTTTTTTAAACAGCACCTACTGGAATATGCATCTCAACACTAGCTTTGTACAGAGGAAGACAGTTCGAAACTTAAGTAGTGTCAGGCTTCACTAACTCAAGCTCCTTGAATTAGTATTTCTTGAATCTTTACCTCTACTTGTTTCACTTTTCACATAGTAACTTTCTATGTTCTAAAAAGGCAGTAGGCAAGTTCTGTAATCAGCTCCATTCTCTTCAGGCTACACAAAGCATCACAACACCAACACTTTGTTTATAAAACCAGGATTCATGTGGCTGGAATGGTTTTAGTGTGGCATATCTGTAGCAAGGACAGGCAATCCAGCCCATATTACCTTAAATCTCCTTTGCATTTGTCAGAGTTCAGATGCATATGCATACAACCCCCACACCTGCTCAGGTATATTAACTTTTTTCTTATTTAAGCAGTTGAGCCCTCCATTCTTTCCAGCAGGTACCTAGAACTTGGTCAAGGATAATCCCTCCATCAGAGATGTACCCTTTAGACCCTGTAATAACTCCACAGAAATTTGGACATATATTACACTTTTGAAGAGCACAATAAAAAAGACAACAAATAAAAAAAACCCCTTGAGATACCTACTGACTTCATGGCAGGAAGTTAAAAACTCAAAATTCTCCTTTGCTAGATTTGCTCAAAATCAGTTATCTTGCTCTGGATAAATTATTTGTCATTTCCACCAAATGGCCCAGCACAGCCATTTTAGTCCAAATTTACAGATGCAAAGCTGGATCTCCCCTACAAGTGGCTGTTCCAGGATCCAGTGTCTTCTACACACTGAGCAAGTTCTTCATCTCCTACTCCCATTACTCTTTAAATAAATAAATAAATAAATAAATAAATAAATAAATAAATAAACCCTGTTTCCCCCTTGAAACATTAACAACACGAAATAGAAGTTCCATAAGAATACAGAAGACAGTGTCCAACGTGGAGGAAGTGGAAAAAAGAAAATATTTGTGGGATTTGTGTTCCTATAGAAGTCGGGACTAGAAGTGGAAATAGCAGGAACTTGGAAAAATTGGTAAGAGATTAGGAAACCATGTGAGGAAACTGAGAGGGAAAGGACTAGGCAGACAGACTTGGACAATGCTGGTACGAAGCCACCTTCATGAGGTGATCCCAAAGGGAACTGGTACGGGCTTATAAGGGCATGTATAGAAGAAGTAAAAAAAGTAGTTTGGGACAGAGAAATCTTTATCTAGCTCAATAATATACTAACACTTATCATCTTCTAACTTCTGCAGTGCCATAAACAGCTACTCTCTGTGTGAAATTCATTTAATGACCCTGCAATGGAGTTCTCAGGGATTTTTGTTGTGGTTTTTTGTTTGTTAGATACACAAAGGAGAAGCAGGGAAGGGATGAGATAATAAGCAATAGAAACATTGTAAGAACATTTAAATGACCAATAAGTCTGGTCTTTAGAAAGTTACAGCTGCTTCTACAATCCTAAGTGCAGTCCAGTCCCTCTGTGCAGTATCAGAGTCCTTATTTACTTTAATCTCAAGTTTGTAAACAATTAAGATACTACAAGTAGAAACAAGCATAGAAACACCTCAAATTCCACCAGAACAGTGGAATCACCATCCCTGGACATGTTCAAAAAATGTGTGGATGCGGCACTTGGGGAAATGGGATGGTGAACACGGTGTTAACAGTTTGAGTTCATGCTCTTAAAGAGGTTTTTTCCAACCTAAATGATTCAATGAGTCTACAAACCACGGAACAACCAGCTGAAAAGAATGAACACATCATGGCTCCACAGAGTCTTGCCAACTCACCAACAATTTTTAAACGTATCAGGATAACAAGCACAGTAACTGTGAGCCAGAACAATTCAGTCAGGGGAGGCTGTTCATGGTAGGCACAACCAGGAACTCTGAACAGTACCGTGAAGGTGTGTCCATAAACCCTCCTCTCACTCACCACACATTCCCACCCTCCAAACACAACTTCAACTGGACTCCAACAATCCCCACCCAGATGCACAGGACTGGCTAAGTGTCACCTCATCCTGTGCTGTCTTCCAGTTCAGGGGAGACACCACAAAGCGACTGCTTCCCTTTAATTTTAACTGCAAAGTTACAGTTAAAAATACTCAGAAGCGTGAGATAGCCATCTGTGAGCACCGTTAACACCCCTGAAAATAGCTAGGAAACTCTAGCAGGATCTGGACAAGGATCCAATTGTCCAGCTGGAACTGAGGTTTATTTCTACAGAAAATCCTTATACTATAAATAAGTACAATGCACCACTTTATTAGTTACTGTCTAAACATGCAAAATGTCAGCAGCACTGATTTAACTCTCATGTCCTACAGAACTCCATCAAGTGCCTGTTGGAAAGGATATTTAAGACCTTCTAACACCTTCAGCTACCTGGGAATACTGCCACAGCCCAATCTTCTGTACAGGTATTGAGTATTATGCATGTATTATGTACATACACAGCTGTTCAATGGAGAAAAAGGTCTCCCAAACCTAAGGCTCAGCACATCTCAGGGATGCACTCACACCCACCTTTCCTGCACAGCCCAACTGCATAGGGCATAATCTTCTCTACAGTTTCTCTCCCCTTCCAGAGGACAAACTTGCTGCTTTGGGTTGCAACCACCACTGTGCTGCAAACATAAATGATCAAGTAAGAACACCCTCATCTCCATGAGGATATTTCTACCTCATTACCTGCTTAATTTCTTGTTCCAGTCCTATTTATTTTCCCAATAACCACCCATTCATTCCAAAGCTTCTACAGTTTTACCCAGCACCTGCAAAGCAGTACTTCCTTCAGATGGACAGATCCCTTCTGGCTTGACTTACAACCTCCCTCGGTCTCTGCACATCATCTCTGATCTGCACCCGAGATCATCTGCCCAACATGCAGGAGGTATGAACACACAACTGCCCCCAGCCAAACCTCAGCTCTCTACAGCTCATGATCTGGAAAGCAGCTGGCTCGCAGAGCAGATTCCCAGCAGGAGGCATCTGAATCTAGAGCAGGACCGGGGAGGAGAAGAATCCACTAATAAGTAGTTGAATGTGTATTTCTGTGGGGGTGCTCACTCATGAAAGCTTCTCTCTTGAAGATTCATCTGAAAGTTATTCTGCAAGTGGACATTGCCCATGTGCACCTCCTCTCACCAAGCCACAGGCGAAGGCAAAAACATCCAAGTTCCCAGTGCTGTTTTTTGCAATTTTTAACACAGCAGAAAGAGAAGTCACCTGGAAGGTTACAAATAAACCCTGTCTGACAGTTTAACACCTGAAGCTGAGCACCCTGTCATACAGGCTTTTATAGAGTAAATTCTCTGCATTAGCATTTTATTTGTTCCTACTGTTAGAGATCCTTTAAAGAGTAGAAGATCAATCTACTTGTATTTCTGCCACTCTGCTCCCCTATCTTATTCACCAAAATGATTTTTACTTCCTTCCTTTCTCCCACACTTCACTATAGCATAAGACTTCTTTTTGGTTTTTATTTCAGCCAGTAAATATTATTTACAGGAGCATCACAGATCTTTTTTTTTTTTTGGACAGATTAATTATTCAACAATACTGACTCAGAGATTGCAGTGGGACTCGGTACTAAGTATAATTGTCTATTCAGAGAGCTCTAAGGTAGAACTACCATCTGAATACTCAGGAATGACACAGAAACTTCTGCAGCATTGCTGAAGCCATCTCCTCAGAGATCTACTGAACAGATGCCTTCAGTTCCACTCATACCTTTGCCACCATGCAGGGCGCTTTCCTACTGTAGCTTTCCCCTCAGAATTTCAAGGCAAGAAAAGAAGAAAAAAGAAGGGAAGGGGGGAAAGTGCTTGCAGATGGAGAACAGGAATATAATACGTAAGGGTCAATATTTATTGAAAAGCCTTCAAATACTGCAACATAAAAACCTACAGAAAGTTCCTCAGAAGTGTCCATTGCAAGCCGCAAGCTGTATTTCTGGGCTGTGTTCTTACCGGGCTGGCCCAAGAAGATCCTGGACCACACGTGCTTCCTGATTTCAACAATACAACATCACAACCTCTCCTATTATATTTTATGGTACAGCTGCGTTATGCTCCTGTCATCCAGTCGTATTTCAAGTACAGTAATGGATTCCAGGAGCATCTGAAAGGAAGACACAGGTTTCACAGAGGCTGGGCTCTCTCACCTTTCTTAAAGTGTTAATTCCACCACAACCACGCCACGGCAGCTCCCCATAGCACCCCTGTCCTCATGGTTAGACTGGAGGCTGGGACCTCTGGCAACTCTCAACCATTTGAAGAATTCAAACTTAGGAACCTAAACCTTCTTATTAACCTAAACAACTGTCCGTGTAACTGACTTCTCGAAGTTTCATATGAAATTAACTGCCAAATTTTAAAAGCCCTTTAAAAAGTAGGGAAAAAACAGCACAGAGCAGTATGTAACAAATACACTCAACTAACTGCCTGGCCTGGTGAACAGCTTGGCGGAAGACAGAAACCACAAATATACACAGTAATTATACCATTCCCCCTGATTTTTTAATAAGAATCAGTATGGAAACTGTGCAACTTAAAAAGCTTAAGAGTTTTCTTGCAGCAGCAGGAGCTGAGCTAAGCACTCTCAGCTCCCAGCACTACTTTTCACCTTGACTACTATGGGCATAATCATCTCCCCTCAGCCAGATCCAATGGATAAAAGGAAATGGGGAAGTAGAAATGTAGTTTTGTGATGTTCTTACTTGTACGAGACAACCTAGTTAGTGGAAAACACATTTTATTTTCTGTTACTGCACACATACATATCTGCACTTCAGGGCACTCCAAGCCATACTTCTATTTTAAAAGTCACGTGAGATATGTTGAATACCACATTTCAGATGCCAGAGAATCAAAATATTGAAGACCAACGATTTTTTCATTGCAATGTTTACTGTGGAACTGATCCAACAGCAACAAATTAGGCCAAATTTATTGGTGTAATTATACCGATAAACTTAATTAAAAGGTGTCAAAGCAAAGTACTCTACACTGTTCTCTCCTATATATATTATTCATATGTCTCTCATATACATATTCATATTTCTCCTGCCCTTTCCTTACACTAGAAGCTACCCAGGACAAGGACAGCATCCACAGCTAAGATCAGCTTAGCTGTGCCAAACGCTGCCAGAGGACACCAGGGTGAGCAACCACTTCAATAAGCCAGGACAAGTTACCCTCTCTCCCTCCTGTTACAGATAACCCTTGGCAGAGAATACAACAGGTAAAAGACATCATTAACCTTGTAAATCGTTCTTCTGACTGCGGTTTTATCTGAAAGTTGTCACCAAAACTGGCTTTAAAGTTTCTGATAACTCGTGGTCTGAATTTACTGAAGGAGTTCCTTAATATCCTTGAAAACCTCCCACACAGCTTTCACAGTGCTGGAGATTGTAGGAGTTCTAGTATAAGTCACTAACATAACATAGATCTGGAAAAAAACATCCACAATGGATACAGCTCATCCACTCCAAGAGCAACAGTGACACTACTGAGAAGGAACCATAACCTATTCCTCACCAACAGGCCCTGAAACACAGCTTTTAAGGGAAATGGAGGCACCTGAATGAAGCAGGGTTTCAAGAATAATGTTCTGGGAATCAAATGTCCAGGTTGGATTTTATCAGCATTCTTCAGCAAAGGGACAGACAGGAACAGATTCTGCAAAGGGATTCAGTACTCACTGTGTACAGGGCGTTGCTGTGATCATAGCAAGAGCTTTACCTCACCCTACCTTCTATAAGACAAATATGGCTAATTTAGCAGATTTTTAGCTAGGTTTGAATGCTTCACAAACTAAAATGTGCATGGTATATCCAGTGAAAAGCTTGGGAACCGAGGGGCTGGCAGAGAACAAGAAACTGCAATTTTGCCACACAATTATGCAGTAAGGGGGCACGACTGCTCAGTCTGCTGAGCTGTCTGCTACAGAGCCAAGAACACTGGAAACAGTGGACAAGAAACCAGACATCAGAAACTGAATCAATGTCAGACTTGGTAGGAAGGGAACACTAACATAGTTTAAGAAGGGCAAGCACAGGAGAAAAGAAGCAGTGTTGTGCTGTATCATTTGGTTTCTGTTTATTCATGAGGAAACTTATCTCAGAAAAAGAAAAAAAAAACCACCACCAAAATAACCATCCATGTAATCAGCCACAGGGTAAGACTAAGTGGTAAAAAAAGACAAAAAAAGCAGGAAGAGATGGTAAGAAGGATACCTACTCTACGTGGCAGAAGATAAATCACAGAACCAGAGACTATCCTGAGTTGGAAGGGACCCACAAGGATCAGAGTCCAGCTCCTGGCTCCACACAGGACAACCCCAAAACTTTTAGAACAAGCTTGACAAAACTTTGTTGCAGAGATGGAAGCCAAGACTAGCAATGTACTACTTCCAATAATACAGGGAAAAACCAAACAGGTTTACAGACCAATATACAGGAAATAACATGATGACAGTGATAGGAGTTGACAACTCCATCACAAGCTGAAAGGCTTTTGAATGCAAGAAACAGGAAGAGAGAATGCAGAGACAGAAACAAGACTTTATTTTTCTTTCTGAAAACTGCAAAGAGCTTTAAAGTATCCTGGAAGACCACACAATGAAGCTACACAGTAGCATTATTCATGCAGCCAGGGGCTATAGGATATGGATGTTGCAGATTGAACATTTCCCACCCTGATCTAAAGGAATGCGTGAGCTGGCAGATAAAGATTACAGCAAGTTTATAGATGTAAGAAACTCTGATACAAAGAAGTGATAGGAAATGTATCAAAAGATCAGTATCAGGAGCTTCTTCAGTGTTCCAAGATTAATTCAATTGCATATTACAGCATGGATATATGATGTGAGAGAGGAAAAGGACTTTAAAAAGAAGTGTGAGCACACAGGAACAACAACAGAGTAAGTGAGCTCTCCCTTGCTGAGTGCACCTCATCCTGCAAATAGGAAGAGGGTCTAGTGGAACAGAAAATAGGAGAGGAGAACAGGTATATGAGCAGATAAATAACAGTGAATAGAGAAGTAAATGCACTGTCTTGTTGCTCAGGTCTTCAGAAAACGGTTAATCCTTCTAGTAACAGTAACAAGCGAAAAGAAACCAGAACACATCTTTAAGAACTATATTCAGAATTGCTTAAGACACTTTCAAACATAACCTTCAGTGTTGCGTATATCTACCTTTTTGTTTTGCACACATTTTAGTGTGTTTTCTGAATTTTAGTCGGTGCAACTGTTCAGTCACTTTGGATCACCAAGGTAATTGAGATATTTTCTCCCCTTGTCACAAGGAGTTGCTTCATGCAGAGACAGCAGGTTATTACGTGTGTAAACAGGAGTCACCCTAGCTAAAAGCAACCATTTCAGAACTCTGCAAGTTCATGAAGGGGAAGATACATTATCAGTCTAAAGGAAAGCCAAACAAATCCAAACGCAGACAGAATTCCTAGGAGTGTATTGAAGCAAGTTATTAACACCAGCGTATTTGTAAGCATCTAACAAAGGCAGCTCATCAAAAGCAAAGAAAGTCAACATGGCTGTGTCAGGAGCAGTTCAGACTAATCAGTTTTTACCTACAATAAAATTATCAACTGGATGAAAAAGAAGGTAGACACAAAATAAAAATAGTAATAATAAAAAAACCACAAATCACAGTCTGTTCTAGGCAGCCTCTCCAGGCATCACTTGAGACACTGATTTCAAAGCAAGCATGGATATTACTGCATGAGGAAAAGACAGACTAGAATCACCCCACGGCAGCTGCCTAACAAACAATCCCAGCTGCAGCAAAACTAGTAATACGTCTTTTTTTCAGTGGGTTTTCAAGACTGGATGACAACTGTGTGGTTTTAACAAGGCATGGACTCCAGTTCAAACTCTTCCCCATGCTGGAACATTTGCAAGGCCCACCTTATGCAAATCAGGTAGTGCAGAATGGCATGCAAGCTCATACTGCAGGACTTCACATTGCTACAACTCACTCTGGAAGTTTTTACCAGTAGTTTGATAATTCTCATTACAATAGAGTATCAGAGGATCAGGGCTTCATTTTATTCAACATTTCCTTTAGTGATCTTCAAAACAGGAATACACCATGCTTCAAAGAGCTTGCAGTAAGAGATGGAAATTGTTGCAAGACTTAAAACCTCATGGTATCTTCAAACTGAATTTATAAGTGGCTTGGAGATAATACAGTTTTTCAGAAAATACCAAAATCTGAAAGAAACACTCAACTGTAAGAGAGCAAATTACGGAGTGACTAAACAGCACCACTACTGAGAGAGAAGTACCTTGTTATTAACTTAATTTGCTATAGCAGAAGTAGGGAAGAAAAGGCAGTTTGCTTAAACAAAACAATAGGCAAACAAAAAAACCACCACAAGTCTTACAGAGCTATTAATGCATTCCACAAGCTGGTTAGACAGAACAAAGCAACCTTAGGACACTGTACAACCTCCTTCCTTAAAGGTCCTAAATGTGGAATGAGACAAGTGTCTACAAAAGCACACCCTGCTTAGAACAAAAGAGTTATTACTTCTTGACAACACTTCAAAAGATCCACTTTTCTGGTTTTGAGGTTTAGATACCTACATGTCTTCAAATTCCAGCAGTACCTAAGACTTGTAAGAGAAAACGGATACAAACAGTTGTTTGGAACAATGGAAGATTTGGATTGTGTTGCAGTCTTGCGTTCACAGCATGCTTCAAAATCCTACACTGAATTTTGTTCCTCATTATTGCCGCTAGTGAATCCTGGCAACTGGACTGAGAAGTTAACACTTCTGTTTTACTGTAGCTCTCCACTGGCAGTGTGGATAAGAAAATTATTATTGTGAGATTTGAGACAGACAAAAAAAAAGTGATGGGCAGCTTAAGAAACTCCACATTCCAGAGCTAATCATAGTAACTCTGAAGTTCCTTGTCCAGGCAGGCAGAGAAACTTATTTGTATACAAGCAAGAGCTGCCTTGTTTAGGAACTAACTGGTAAACAGTATCAAAAGTCCAACTGAATACTTTTGAAACAGCTCCGTATCTCTTAAATCAACTGTTGGTCAAAGGTTTGTACTTTGAGAAAAGCATCACTGTGGTTTTGTGAATAAAGGTAGCAACTTCAGCCTGCAACCTCAACGCTTCTAGGATTTTCACCACAACAAAGAATAAGCTGACCTGAAGAATTTTCTGAAACATATTCCAAGATTTTCCCTTGACAACAGGCACTACGATTTTTCCCTAAGCATCCCAAACAAAGATCTAAATTAAGATGTCGCCTGTCTGGAATGTGGGCCTGCTCTTCAAGATTGCGAGACACGAAACGCAAGAAACTAAAAATGGTATTAGACTTCTGAATATTAATATCAGCAACCACTCTGTGCAGAGTTGGATTCAAGGAAAGCTTAAGGTATGTGATTAATGAGAGAATAAACCAGCCTGTACCTCTGCTGCAAGATCAGTAAACAATCTGAACTTTTGCTGTAACTTTAAAACAAGCCCAAGTCCTACTAGATACACAGTTTGCACAAACTTTTAGAAAATAAAGAGTCATTTAAGTCTCCCAGGAATTAGTTCAAGATCAAACCTAAACATGCAGCTTAACCAAAGCATTAATCACACAACAAGCATTTTCAAAATGAGCACACAGCATCTTCAAAAGCT
Source organism: Melanocharis versteri (assembly GCA_013397845.1). NCBI lineage: Eukaryota > Metazoa > Chordata > Aves > Passeriformes > Melanocharitidae > Melanocharis > Melanocharis versteri. The sequence continues at coordinate 333,571 of VZTG01000031.1, forward strand.
GCAGCTGTATCCCTACTGAACAGGGCAAATATTTAATCTAGAGGCAATCTTCCACTGAAGACTAAACTCAAAGTATCAATGCTTTAAGGGAGAAATACCTCTTTTAAGACTTCAGCCATAAGGACTTTGGACTACGTTTGCTGGAGAAAGTTTTGTGAGGTCTAATAAAATGCTGGTCCCAAATCCTGAATAACTACTTACAACATCTTAGGTTGAAGCTTTTAGTAGTTCCACATTTACATTTTCATTTCTCTCTAGTTTGCCCTTGCACATTTCCTCGCCTTCCCTCTCTATGCATGCCAACACTTTCTAAACAGGTATTATTGGCATTTCTTATAAAAATTTATGAAACTGTATGCGCTTTAACAGAGTGTTCTGTTCCAATATACCACTTAGGAGATTTACCTACAGCAGGTGTAGCTTGAAGCTACACAGAAAAAAGAACTAACAGCTCCTTAACTCAAGCAGGTGACGTCCAAAACACATCCAATACATTCGGAAACAGTTTTCTGGAATCCATTTTACAGATTTTATTGATTCCTTCTCCATACCACAGATAAACTGCAACTCTTCCCAAAGCTGACCTTCCTCTGAGCTGACATGATGTCCACAGAGAATAGCACTGGAATTTTTGAGGGGTTCGTTTCGCCTTATTTTTTTTCAGGAACCGACTAAAAAATATACTAGAGAAATTCAAGCAAGCCTCTGGCAAGAGAGATCCATGCAACTGCTCGTGTAGAGCAGAGCATCCACGTTCTGCACTCTGAATGCACTCTGGCATTCAGAGACTTCTATCAAAGGCAGCCACACAATCCCTTTCCCCGAGTGATCCCGCCCCATCCTGAACTGAGTCAAAGCATTAAAGCCTATCCTAAAACCCATCCTACAGTAACTATGCTGGAAGTTAGAATACTGTTCCAAAGCTCTTACAGGAAGCGTTTACATCCATTTATTCTTCTGCCAATGCTGTTCTTCATTTAATTTCCCTCCCTGGTGTTTACCCCCTTCCCATCCCTTAGAGGATGTTTTCATACATACAGTGTTATCACATCTCTTCTGGGTTTTCCTTTTACTGAGCTAAGTGAGCAAAGCTTTATGGTTTCCTCACAAATGGCCTTTTTCTATGCCTACCTCAGTTTGCTCCTCTCTCCAGCACCTCAGACAACTTCTTTCTCTTTGTCTTTACATTAGTAGAAATTCAAAATAAACAGCAAAAAAGAATTCCATGGTGTAAGGGACTGGTAGGAAAAAAACCCCTTTTTGATTCTGTTTCTTAAAATGCCCACTGTCAGAACCAAATACTCTGTCACAATACAAAGAGAAAAGCAAAATAATGTAATGATATTGTAAAAAAGAAAAAAACAACCCAAAAAACCCCCCAACACAACTTAAAAAACACCCTAAAAAAGACAAAAAGAAAAATCACACCACAAGTAAAACCAGTGGCGTATAGCACAGGAAAACTGCTTTCAGACAAAATGTAGGAGAGCCATTAACTTCTGCCACAGTCAAAACTGGTAAAATCACCCAAGTGGTTCACTGAAACAGTAAAATCCATAAAAAATTTAGCAGAGGAGGAACGAACCTAAAACCAAGTTAGTTTTATTCAAACAGTATTCAGAAGCTACCTGGAAGATTATCCACATCACACTCAAAAATCTTTTAGATGTGGTCCACTCTTAGGACAAGGTTATCTAAGCTTTCCAAAGCTCCATCTAGATGCCAAGCTGGATGCCTAAAAGACAAATTTGACTTTGCTCTAAAATAGCTAGGCTTGTAATAAACTGCTTTGGCTTTATGTTAATCCCAGCCACCAGTGCAACCCTTCCACAGAAGGATTTTCCCCTGAATTGCCAGATTGTCCATTTGTCAGTCTTCTCTACTCACAGAAGAGCCACAACAAGCACCCAAGGCAAACAGCCTCAGCATGGAGAGGAACATTTTGTTTCAGGATACAACAACTGTTCTGAAAAACAATGCCATCAGCTCCTGTACTTATTCTGGAAATGCTGCATTTCTTAACACGTTTCAGACTTAATTAGTCCCCCAAAACCATCCAATGCTGATAGAGTTGTATGTTCTGGAAGCTAAAAAAATTCAAATCAACAAAGTACCTGCAGACAGATCATTGCTACACAAAGATCAAGCTCCTAACAAAAAGCAGAACTGGGGTCAGTGTCATGCATGACTTCAGGCTCCAAATGCTGCGATCATTCACCCTCAAGTTATCAAAACCACAGTGCACATTACAAAAAGTCCTATCTTACAGAACACCCACATCTGCTGCAGATGATTAATAAGCAGAAACATTTCTTATGATTGTTTAGCAACAGTTAGATTGAGCCAACTGATGCAAATATTCTGCTGTCATTCCTGCCACACTGGCATTATTTCAGTTTTAACCAAGTCACCTCCATGCAGAACTCAGCCATGCCCCAAGGCAGTAGGTTTTCCAAGAGCACTGACTTGATCAGGACAGCCAAATTTAACAGCAGAGAGTATCAAACCACCAAGACAGTTATCCTGTTTCATCTGTACTGTCCTGCCTATGTATGTGCAGGGCATAAAAGAAGTCTATTGTATTCAGAGCATTAAAGAAGTCTATTGGACAGAACATTGCAGACCACTCCCTAGGAAGTTTCTTAAGGGAAGGGTTCTGCAGTCACCCTCCTCCGTCCTGGCAATGCTTAGCAAAGCAGTCACAGACAAGTAACAAACAGCATTTTGGAGTCACCTACAAGGCCACACTGAACTCATCACATCCTCCAGGTCTATCCTTGCTCAAGCACAAGACACTGTGAATTCAATACCTCTAAACCAGGAAACTGAGATAATATTGGCCAAAGACTTCAACCTCCTATCAAGCAGTTGTTTACCAGCTGTGATAGCCCCACTATCAAACCAAGCAGCTTCTGGACCAGGGAAGTTCTGTAGAGAAGCTCTTCACAGAGTTGATGCTGTCCCTCACCTGGTGCACCAGAAGAGGCAGCACCAGCAGGAGTGGCTGTTAAAGGAGACTGTAAATCAGTGCTTGTCCATCAGACACTAACACACACGCCCAACCTGAAGCAGCAATGTCATTCAAGTGTAAGAGAACACCTTGTTGTCCCGGTATTTCCTCAGGGACAGCTGCTGGCCAACAATGGCTTTCACCTGGAAGATAATGTCTGCAAATCATGCAGGTGCAACACTGGCTGGACACAATCAGCCCTAACACTTCCTGTAAAACTGTTCTCAGCTCCCTGCAGCTTTGCCACAGCAATTACATGGAATCGCTGCCATGGTAAGCATTTTCTAGGAAGTCTCAGCCAAAACGGCTTCACTATTTCCATAAAAAAGTTAGGGAAAATACATGTTTTGCCCACATTAAAATTTTATGAAAGCTTTCTCATCAAGAAGCTCTTGCATCCCTCAAGACCCAAAGCAGAGTTTTGAGGCATATCCTGTGTACCTTTTGCTGTACTAAAACATCACTTCCCAGATGGGTAAGGCTTAAAAATTTTTGCTTCCCGAGAAAGACTGCAAACTTTAGCTGCTAAATGGGTTATTTCCTAGTCAAGACAGATTAGGGCTTTCCCCACTGTAAGGCTAAATGCATGTTAAGAATAAGACACTTGTATCTTCTCTAGGAGTAGGAAAACAGGACTCTTAGGACACAGTGAGCACTGGGCTGACATGAACCCCTTGCAATACTTGCACAAGACAAAGACCCGTGTGTGGATCACAGGAACAGCCTTCACTGTAGACAACAAAACTTCCAATAGCTTCTCTTGCACTGCTCAATAAGGTCTTATACTTTTAATTACCAATCACTTTATACATAATTTTCATCTTTAAACTTTGAGGGTGGAAGTTTCTGGGGAGAAAAAAAATCATGTATGATGTTCCTATATAGCCAACTGGAAGGCAAAGGACAAGCTTGCCTAGGACAGTGGAGCACCTGCTCATGGTTTCTTGCATAAACTAATGAAGCTGAACATCCAAATACTCCAGATATCTTATTCTTTAACAACTTTGGAAAGTACATCATAGGAAAGATTGTACGGAATCCATCAATACCAATTAACATCTCTACTTAAAAATTTCTTACTATGTTCACTCAGGAGTCTAAATTATGGAAAATTTAATATAAAATGTCCCCTTATCGCTATCACCATTTCCCCTGGCATCTCAAAGCAGGGGACAAAATGCGGGCAAAATGCCATTTCTATGTGCCAGAGAGCATCAGCTTTAACAATCACATAATGAATGTTTATCAGAAATTACAGTTGCAAAACAATGGCTTAACTTTACCACCTCCTGACCCAAGCACTCGATTCTTCAGTCTTAAGAAGGAAACAAAATCCAACCTGCCTATTAACATGCATTTTATTACAAGTTTCTTTTAATTATTTTTGGCCCCAGAGTGACATCTGTTTTCATCTTTTGATTCAGATATTCACTTGACAGCAGGAGGCTGGCAGGCAGGAAGAGCTCAAGAAACTACTTTTAATAAGACACAGTAAGGAAACCTGCAGAGCAGAGAAGGAGTGACCCCAGACACAACAGCAGTGAAGAGGAGATGCAATTACTGGTGAAAGTCTATTTCAGGAGACAGCCAGAAAGGAGCAGGTAATAGAAGAGATGCATGATTCAGGAAGAGTGAGACGAAGGCCAGAGCATCACTAGCAGAGATTCCACTCTAGTGCAAACTGTTTATCCAATGTCTAAATGCTGCTTTGTGCAACAATCAAGAGAAGGAGAGCGTTCAAGAGGGAGCACATTGGGCCCATGACGCTGATGCTACAACTGCTGCACACACTCTGCAGAATTCCCTTTTTCCAGACTAGGAATTGAGCACAGACACAGCAGAACCCTGCAATTAAATGAACTCAGTCTGCAGGAAACACCTCCAAAAGGAGTTTGCAGATGCCACAGAAAAGTAGTTCATTCTGCTTTCAGCAGCTACTACTTTATTACTCAAGGTGAGCAGAAGGAAGAGATTAACATGGATGAGAGACAACATTGCAACAAAACTGGCTTCCAAAATAACATGCTAAAACTATACCCACTGAATCAATACACCTGACAGGCATCCATTTGCTACCCTAGCCTAGTTTCTCCTCTCACAGCACAGGCAGACGTTGGAACACAACCATTTATGGAATTCTAGCTTAATAAATTAAAGCTCATAAGTGTAAATCATTAACTTAAGTCCTTTTTCATATTAGATCTTCAGAATAATTTCTCCTTGTCCTTTTCCAAGCTCATCGTATCATCCATAAAAGAGAATCCAGAACTACTCTTGATACTGATCAGAAGTAGAAATAATCTTACTATAGAAACATTATTGCACAAACACTAGAGCTGAAGAAGAAAACCCATATGTACGAAGATAACCAGTTTTTGATCATTTATTACATTCATGAGAGGTCTCTCAGCACTGTATCTCAGGTTACAATGAGAAACTCCACATCCATCAACAGGTAGCTCTCACACTTTTTGACGAAATGTAGGTAGGTCATTCCCACCCAAGAAATACCGAGCAGGACAAGTTCAGAATATTTTACTCAAAGTTTTCTCTTTATTTTTAAGCTGAGCACCCTTCAGTTACAAAGAGACTCTGGACTTTTTACATGGAGTTTTTCCTTTCCTGCTCTGACTGCTGCTTGGAGAAAGGTTCTTTAGGGAGCCCTAAATAAAACAAACATCCCTGGCCTATCCAGTCCTTCTCCTCTGTGCACATATTGAGCCTACAGCCTGTTTCAGCCGTGCTGCATTGGTGCTGTTTAACATCATCTCACTCAGATTTAGACCTACACATCACCAAAGCAACATTATTAAGCCAGTCCTAGACAGAACCAGTGACCCACCATTAAGAAGTTACACTGACCTTAGAGAGTTCAGCCAGATATATGAATATGTTTCAGGCTAAAAACATGACCAGCACTTCTCTCTGCAACAACAGCATCCTATCTAACACTGTCCATGCTAATTAGGCACAAAATAGTTTATATACATTCTTTTTATATCATCAAAATTAAAATTGCTCTTTAGTTGACAGCACTATTTTATTTAGAAGTCACACCATCAGGCCAGACTCTGCATATTTCATTACAGTACCACATAGACCATAAATCTTCCTAGCACCATTTTTTTCAATTTCACCCTCTTAATTAGAATACAAATTAAATGAATGCCTTCTGTGCTTTCACATTCTCATTTGTGTAACCCTTGAGGAGAGGGACAAACAAATCCACTTCACATACTGGATGGCATTCAGCGCACACATTGAGCCTCATTTTTCATCTCTTTTTACTAAGCTCCCTGTTTCAACAAAACTGCAGCATAATTCGATACACAAGATAGTTAGCAACTGTTGATGGACACAGAACTGGAAAGCTCAAAGAGCAAGTACTCCAAAGTAGAGGCAGTCAGGAAAGCAGTTTCAAAACAAGTTTCAAATTTCTCATTCAACTCACAATTTTAAGTGTCAGCAGAGAAACGTAAAGTTTGACAAAAGATCATCAGTTACAGTTTGGCTACAGACACTTAATGAAACCTTATCAAGATTTCAGAGGTGTTTCTCAACTTCTGAGCACTTTCCACTTGCCATCCAACAACAAAGTGAACATCTCAGATGTCATTTTACTCTCCCACCCCCAATATTAGCACAAATACAACGACAGCAACTGGCGCAAAAATTTAGGTCATAAAACAGGTACTGCAACTAAGCTGCCGCATTTCCAGCTGCATCTCAATTTTCTATGATTCTCTTTCTCTGGGCCCTCTCACACAGAAGCACTCTGGGCAGCAGGTTTTGGTCTGACACTCACACTCCCACTTTTACTCACACCCTAGGTTCTGAATACAGCACTCTACATCCTTTACACTTGGCTTTAAACCAGGCCTAAAGCCAGGCTCTCATTTAGTCTGAAAGGCTAATAAGGTGACTGTTCCCTTTCAAAACCCACACCCTACTTTAAACTAGCCAGAGGTTTGCTATTAAACATGATCTTTTAACAGGCCTCTGAACTGCTCTCACCCACCCAGTGTGAGCATCCACACAGCCTGAACTTTAGAACTAAATGAATAAGGAGACAAAGCAAAACAGATGCTTCAAAATAAAAAAAAAGAAATTTAAACTACTAAACTTTCTAAAGAATTCGGATTATTTTATTGCAGGGTTTTAGAAGACACACAGATCTTCACCCTTATCAAGCATCTCCACATAACCCCATGTTACACTTTTAAAAGTGCAAAGGTGTTTCAAAACTGAGGGTTTGTTGTTTCAGATTCTTTTCTTAACCTAGAGATCCTTTCCAGATACCTAAAATTTGTAAGATGTTTAAAATAGATTTTTAAATGGCTTAACTATTAATGATTCAGCAGGTTTTAGGAACTTGTATCTCACAGTAGCAAGCTTTATGTAAAAATAAATAGGTAAATCGGTAACCTTCTACCTCTCCATAAGCATAACATGAATGCCTAACTAAAAGTAGTTAAACAGTGTGAGGGGAAAAAATCCCTACAAGTTAGCAACAGATCCCCTGCACCAAATACTCATACTTAAGCATGTTCAAGATGCACAAAGGCACAAGCATTTCATTGCAATTCAACCTCTGTCTGGACTCCAAAAAAAAAAAAAAAAAAAA